>SJXQ01006836.1:0-233909 GCA_006408695.1 Aepyceros melampus
CTTGATTAGCAACTGTTGGAATCCACCCTTTTGAACTCAGGGAAGGTCATGGAAGCTAGAGTCTTACCTATAAGAAACAGGGGAGAGAAAGGGCTCTGTGCCTGGGAGCCCCACAGGGCCCTACTCAGTTTCACAACCTTCACAAAAAATTAACTCAAAGGATCATAGACCTAAATTTTAAATGCAAAACTCTAAAAGTCTTAGACAATAATATAGAAGAAAACCTAAATGACCTTGGGTATGGTGATGCATTTTTGCATATAACATCATAGGCATGATCCACAAAAGAAATAATTACAAAAGATTTCAAGAGAATGAGAAGACTAGCCAAAGGCTGGGAGAAAATATTTACAAAAGACATTTCCAATAAAGGATTTCTACCTTTACAAAGAACTCTTAAAACTCAGCAATAAGAAAACAACTCAATTATAAAATGAGCCTAAGAGTTAACAGATACCTCACCAAAGAAGATTTACAGATGAAAAATAAACATATGAAGACATTCCACATCATATATTATTAGGGGAAATGCAAAAGTAAACAACAATGATATACTACTACATACATGTTAGAATGGCCAAAATTTGGAACACAGAGAACACTAAATGCTGGTGAGTTTGTAGAGCAATAGGAACTGTCACAAATTGCTGGTGAGCATGCCAAATGGTAAGCCACTGTGGAAGACAGGTGGTTTCTTACAAAACTAAACATACTTTTACCATATGATCCAGCAATCACACTCCTTGGTATTTACCTGCATAAAAAGTTGCACATGAATGTTTATAGCAGCTTTATTCATAATTGCCCAAACTTGGAAGCAGCCAAAATGTTCTTTAGTAGGTAACTGGATAAACTGCGGTACATCCAGACAATGGAATTCTTTCCATTGCTAAACAGAAGTAAGCAACTGAGTTACAAAAAGAAATGGAGCAAAATTAAATAGATGTTACTAAGTGAAAGAAGCCAATCTGAAAAGGCTATATACTGCATGATTCCAACTCTATATGACATTTTGGAAAACGCAAAACTATGGAAATAGTAAAAAGATCAGGGGTTTGAGGAAGGGAGGGATAAATAGGCAGAGCATAGAGGATTTTAGGGCAGTAAAACTACTCTGTATGATATCATAATGGTGGATACATCAAACCCATAGAATATGTAACACCAAGAATGAACCCTAATGTAAACTAGGGATGTTGGGTGATAATAGTAACAAATGTACCACTTGGATAATGGAGAAGGTTATGTGTATGTGGGAGCAGAGAGTTCATAGAAAATCTCTGTATATGCCTCTCAATTTTGCTGTCAACCTAAACTGCTCGAAACATAAAGGTTAAAGAAAAATGAACAAATTCAAATATGTATATATATATATATATATATACATAACTTGCATACACATTTTTCAAAAGATAAAAGGCAGATTGGGAAAAATATTTGTAACATGTTAAATGTGATTAATATCATTCATATCAAAGTACATCTATACACAATAGAAAAATCAGTACTAGATTAGAATGCAATCTCACATGGCAAAACCAATACAATATTGTCAAGTTAAAAAAAATAATAAAATAAAATCTGAAAAAAGAAGTCTAAATGGAAAATAAATATTAGTTCCATGAATTATAAGAAAACTTACTTCCCAAGTTGTCTACCCACACCTACTGTCCAACTGCCTAACTGAAATTTAAGAAGATAAGTCATCAAGGACCCAGAGGGGGAGATAGAAGCTTGGGGCCATCAGAAGATGTTTAAAGAAATGGTCTCCAAAGATATTAGGATTTATGAAGGTGAGAAGAAGTAGCTAGCAGCAGCTTCAGGAGTAAGCTATCAGAGAGGGCAAGGGCTAACAAGATGAGCTCTTGGAAAAAAAAAAAAGATGAGTCCTTGTATGTTAGTTAATATTTCTGGCTTCATTTTGTTGATTCTACCCTTGTTGTTCTTTCTTTTTCACTCCTGGTTTGGTTTTCATAGGCCACTTTATGATATCTTATTAATCTTATAAACTGCCTTCCATATTTGCAACATTTTTAGAATGGTCAATCTAATGAATTTAGAATGTAGAATAAAATGAATGAATAATTTACTCATCAAATGGTGAAATGAATGAGTGGTTGAATAAAAAATGCGACCAAAGAGAAATTTCCTCAAAGTGATTTGGTAGAACAGAAATGCCAGAGAGTCTGAGAAAGAACCACTTTAGCATTACTGGACAATAAGCAAGACCTCAGATCTCGAGAGAAATGGATGCATGAGAATTAAGAGATATACCAGATTGCTGAAAGGAGTACTGGCCCTGTGTCAGCCGAAATCATAGCCCTGTTAAAATATATATTGTGTATATAAGTGTAGAAAAAGTATAAGTTATAGTTAGCATAGGGCTTCCCAGGTGATGCAAGTGGTAAAGATTCTGCCTGCCAACGCAGGAGACTCAGGAGACATGGGTTCAATCCCTGGGTTGGGAAGATCTCCTGGAGTAAGAAAATGGCAACCCACTCCGATATTCTTGCCTGGGGAATTCCATGGACAGAGGAATGTGGCAGGCTACAGTCCATGGGGCTGCAGAGAGTCAGACAAGACTGAGTGGCTAAGCACACATGCACACATAGTTAGGATAAGTTAACTGCTATAGTGAATAAGCTCCCAAATATATAATGGCTCAAACTCAATAGAATTTTATTTCTTACTCATGAAACAGGACTGAACAAGTGAGCAGGTTGGCCAGGGAGTCCAGCTGATGGAGGTGCTGCAGCATTCAACAGAGGCTTCCAAGGTTGTTCTACATGTGTGATATCATAAGCGAAATGAATTGCCAGTCCAGGTTTGATGCAGGATGCAGGATGATAGGGACTGATGCACGGGGATAATCCAGAGAGAGGGTGTGGGGCGGGAGGGTGGAGGAGGGGGTCAGGATTGGGAGTTCATGTACACTCATGGCTAATTCATGTCAATGTGTAACAAGACTAATACAGTATTGTAAAGCAAAACAAACTAAAAAATAAAAATTAATTAAAAAAAAAAAAGATATAGAAGAAAATTGGAAAAAAAAAAAAAAAAAAGGTTGTTCTAGAATCAACTCATTCTAACCAGCCAGAAAGGGAAGAAGCATGGAACTTGCAAGAGGTTTAGATGAAGCAATTTCAGATAAAACTCAGGCACATGATCACACCTAACTCCAAAGGAGGCAGGGAAACATAGTCTAGCTCTGTGCCCAGAATGAAGAGGAGAATGTGGATTTGGGTGAGTCCCTCGTATTTCCTGTCACAGATGATTAGCAAGCCTAAAAAGTCAGATTTGAATATGGAGCCTCAATAAATCCTGAGCTCCACATTGTGGTTCCTCTTCTCAGGAGACTGGGAACAGGTGTCAAACAGCTGTTCAAGAGTTACTTTGGTAATAAATTCTGGATAAGAATTCTACCTCCTGAAATTCTACTTTTTCAGGGAACTTCTCCCAGTCCAGTTGCTGTTGTTTGCTAAACTGAGTCTGACTCTTTGTGACCCCCTGGACTGTAGCATGTCAGGCTTCCCTGTCCCTCACTATCTTTCAGAGTTTGCTCAAACTCATGTCTCATTGGGGCTTCCCAGGTGGTGCTACTGGTAAATAACCCACCTGTCAATGCAGGAGATGTAAGAGACACAGGTTTAATACCTGGGCCGGGAAGATCCCCTGGAGGAGGGCACAGCAACTTACTCCAGTTTTCCTGCCTGAAGAATCCCATGGACAGAGGAACCTGGCAGGCTGCAGTCCATAGGTTGCACAGAGTCGGAAACGACTGAAGCAACTTAGCAGGCAAGCATGCATGTCCATTGAGTTGGTGATGCCGCCCAACCACCTCAATGTCTGTTATCCGTTTCTCCTCCTGCCCTCAGCCCAGTATAGAAACACAAGGAAAGCCCATCCCTACAGTGATGAAAGTGAAAGACGAGAGTGAAAAAGTTGGCTTAAAACTCAACATTCAGAAAACTAAGATCATGGCATCTGGTCCCATCACTTCATGGCAAATAAATGCAGAAACAATGAAAACAGTGACAGACTTTATTTTGAGGGGCTCCAAAATCACTGCAGATGGTGATTGCAGCTATGAAATTAAAAGAGGCTTGCTCCTTGGAAGAGAAGCTATGACCAACCTAGACAGCATATTAAAAAGCAGAGACATTACTTTGCCAACAAATGTCCGTCTAGTCAAAGCTATGGTTTTTCCAGTAGTTATGTATGGATGTGAGAGGTGGCCCATAAAGAATGTTGAGCATCAATTGATGCATTTGAACTGTGGTGTTGGAGAAGACTCTTGAGAGTCCCTTGGACTGCAAGGAGATCCAACCAGTCCATCCTAAAGGAGATCAGTCCTGAATACTCATTGGAAGGACTGATGCTGAAGCTGAACTCCAATATTTTGGCCACCTGATACAAAGAACTGACTCATATGAAAAGACCCTGATGCTAGGAAAGATTGAAGGTGGGAGGAGAAGGAGATGACAGAGGATGAGATGGTTAGATGGCATCACTGACTCATGGACATGAGTTTGAGTAAGCTCCGGGAGTTGGTGATGGACAGGGAAGCCTGGCGTGCTGCAGTCAATGGGGCCGCAAAGAGTCAGACATGACTGAGTGACTGAACTGATCTGAACTGAACAGTGTATTTTAAGAGAGTCACCATGGTATGAAGGAGAAATCAGAGCTGGAAGATTAACTATAGTTGTCAATAGAGGAGGTTATTCTGTGCAGCCTTGAGGATTCATGGAGAGAATGCCATACTGATGTCGATCTTTGTTAACCACTGATCAATCTTTTGCAGAAGCACATTTTTTAAAAAATATTATGTCTATTGTTCACTTCTGCCTTGCTGTGGTAAGGCTATTTCCATGCTGAGTGGGAGAAATAAAAGAACAGCTGCACCACATCTCTTAACCATGAACTCTAGTAGGCACCCATTTTGCTAAAAAGAAGAAGTCGATATTTTGTCTTACAAGAGAGATAAAGCTCATTTAAAATGAAATATTAGGAATACCTATTTAAATGCAAATTGAACTACAGCATCTATATGTGTCAATTAAAACCCCTCAAAGAATTTTCCTGAAATATTAACATTTACTTAGGGGAAATTTTTGTTTTAAAGAAAGAGAGTCGCAATTTAAAACTGTCCTGAATTTCATAGCACTTAAAAAAAAAAATCATTGTTAGTTCTGGTAATATTAGACTTAAGGAACTGATTTAATTTCAGCATGAAAAACATCACTCTTTGGCCCATCCAAGAAATACCATGCTGAGGATTTTGCCCCTGGTGGGCACCCTGTCATAAAACCAAGGTGAGCAGCGACTGTTGACACCCACAGCACAACTTAATAATGAAAAGCTAATATTCACTGAGTATCTACCGCCGGTGCCAGGCATCTTCTTCTTCAGATTATGTCAGTTGGTCTCCACTGTCACCCAGAGAGAAAAGTGAATAAATGTTCCTATCCTATTTTAACAGATGAGGAAACCAAGTATCAGAGAAGTAGCAGCTGATCCTGTTTCACAACTAATAAGTGGTAAATCCAGAATTCAAAGTCGTGTGTGTTTTACTACAAAGTCCATAGTTCGAATCACTCTTCTAAGCTGGTTGAATATTCATTGGAATGACTGATGCTGAAGTTGAAGCTCCAATACTTTGACTACCTGATGCAAAGACTCAACTCATTGGAAAAGACCCTGATGCTGGGAAAGATTCAGGGTAGGAGGAGAAGGGGGTGACAAAGGGTGAGATGTTTGGATGGTATCCTCAACTCAATAAACCCAAGTTTGAGCAAACTTCAGAAAGAGTGAAGGACAGGGAAGACTGGTGTGCTTCAGTCCATGGGATTGCAAAGAGTTGGATACAAATGAGCAACTGAACAACAACAAAGCTGACTCACATATGTCTAGCTTAGTGTCTTCCCAGCCAGATGCTCTTCCCATTCTGTATGGAGGTCAAGACTCCTTGGACAGCTCTTGCAAGCTGTGAGTCTTTTTCAATGTTGTAATAACAGCCACTGACCCTACTAAGAAATTCCACCTGCTAACTGGAACCATATCATTTGAATGGTCTGTCATTTGAGCCTGTTAATCTCCTCTTCTAACCAAGAAAGGCTCCTATATTATTACATACACAGACATGATTGGCCTTACTGGATGTACAAGGAACCACAACTGGATTCTGCCCACCAGCACTCACTACTTTCCTCTCCCCAGAAGTTGCTTACAACTGCTCACTGACCCCAGCAATTCCTTTAAAAGATGATCAGGCCTTTAGCCCACAATTGCAGCACAGAATGATGGTAGAATGGATATGAGATAAAGGAAGCAAATTACCTTAAATTTATTAAAAAAAAAAAGAAAAGAAAAGAAACACCCCACCCTGACTATAGCAGATCTTTTTGCAGATAATATTTTTATGTGAGAAGAGGAAAATAGAAAATAATACAATAGAATATTAGCTGGCTCTGCCTTTTCCCAGACCATAACAGACATCACTAATAGAATCCAGCACAATTTCCTTCTGAACATGACAATCTTCTCAACACGGCATCCTAATAATAACTGATACATATGTTTGGACCCAATTTATCCACTCCAGGTATAAAAGGACACAGGAATCCTTCTGCATGAAAAAGTGAGTGTTCTGGGGCTACTGAAGTTGGCAAAAGCTGTGGAAAGGAAAGGCTGGAATCCCCATGACATATTTGACTGACTTCCCAATTTTGTCTTCAATCTATTGAGGAGTCATAACACTGCTCATGAAAAGCATCATTGACTTGAATACTAAACTATGTTCAAATAAGCAAAAACAAAAAAGGAAGGAAGGAAAACAAAAAGGAAAAAAACAGAACACAAATAATAAAACGATAGGTCCAAGTTCAAATATATCAATAATTACATTAAATGTTCAAATTATACCAATTAAAACACAGAGGTTACCAGATGGATGATGGATTTAGAAACAATAAAAATATGAGATTATATGCTGTCTGTAAGAAATTCACCTCAAATATAATGACATAACTAGGTTAAAGTGAAAGGAAAAAAATCATCTACCTTATGAAAATGTTTGCAAAATACAAAATGAAATACTGGCAAATGGAATCCAGCAGTATATATATACGTGTGTGTGTGTTCAGTTGCTTCAGTCATCTCAAACTCTTTGTGACTCTATGGACTGTAGCCTGCCAGGCTCTTCTGTCCATGGGATTCTGCAGGTAAGAATACTGGAGTGGGTTGCCATGCCCTCCTCCAGGGAATCTTCCTGAGCCAGGGATCAAACTTGCATCTCAGCATCTTCTGCATTGCAGGCAAATTCTTTACCCACTGAGCCACTCGGGAAGCCGATATACATATATAAATATATATACATACATATATGTATATATAGAGATATATATATAGTATTTCAAAAAAAATCACTTCAACAAATTCAATATTCATTCATGACAAAAGCTCTCAGCAACTGAAACAGAATGGAACTTCATCAACCTAATAGAAGGTAGCGTTATTGGCTGAATTGTGTCCCTTGCAAAATTCATAATTGGAAGCCCTTAATTTAAGTACCTCGGAATGTAACTACATTTGGAGACAGGCCTTTGAGGTGGCACACCATGATCTTATAGTGGTTAGTACTCTGCATTGTGGAGATAGGTGATTTAAAGAGGTGATTATGTTAAAATGAAGAAAGGATAGGCCCTAATCCAATCTGGATAGTGTCTTTATAAAAAGAAATTTGGACACACAAGGAAACACCAGGACGTGCACACAGAGGAAAGACCAGGTGAGGACACAGAGAAAAGGCAGTCAGGTGCAAGACAAGGAGAGAGGCACACAGGAAGTAGACCTGCTGACACCTTCTGAGACTTCCAGCTTCTAGAACAGTGAGAAATAAATTTCTGTTGTTTAAGCCACCCAGTCTTTGGTACTCTGTTACGGCACCCTTAACACAAGATACCTACAAAATAATACAGGAACCTACAACTAATATTGTATCTAAGGAAGAAAGACTGAGTGGTCCCCTCAGCCTCCAGCCCAAAATCAGGAACAAGAATGTCTGCTCTCCTAATCTAGTGTGAATAGGCATATGAAGAGGAGAGTCTGTGATTTATCAAGATAATTCCATAGATCTTATTCATCCCCTCACCTCAATCCCCTCCACTAGACCAACTCCAACGCCAACACACAAATACACACACACAGACACAAATCATGCTTATTATTTGAATGTCCTTTTTAAAACTAATTTTCATCCAAATTATCAAAATAGTTGCTTCAATTTGCTTTGAATGGACATATGCCATCTTGGGCATAATGAGAAGAAGGAAAAGGGAATCAAATTAACAGCAAGATTGTGAGGTCTGCAAAAGGAGAATTTTTTAAAGAAAAAAGTATTTTAATGTGCTAATATATGAAAATTGCAACCCACACATCCCTGCCATGCTGGGAGGGTCAGGGTACATTTCTAACAGCACTATGTTCTCTGGTCATAATGTTATTATCTGTATCATAATTAAAGAAGAATAAAAATATAATGATTTAAAACATATAAATCTTTTTAGAAATCTCAGTTTTGGGTAATTTATTTGGAGGTTTCTTTTCTCCCCACATATAAGGTATCTGAGAAATATAAAACTGTGTCTACGAAGTGCCACTTCACACCTACTCTTACATAATGTGAAAACTCTAACTGGAGACATTATATGTAGGCTACTTAACCTATGATTGAGCAGGCTTACATGCTATATGTTGCACTAGATGGACATTGAAAAGGTAGTTTTAAAGAAAATAAGGATTGTGTCCTGAGATTATGTTTTCCCTAGAGGTTTTTTAAATAATGCCTTCATCTCGTCCCCATTTTCCAATGTCTTCTCCAGTGCCATGGCCATAATTTAGCAGTATTATGTGCTGTCACTTCTCTGTTAGTAAACACCAGGACTTGCTGAGTAATTATAAAATAACCTCATAATGAAATGCAGTGAAGAGTTCTAATTACATCTTAATGTTGCTTAACAGCTATTCTACTTTAAAATGCGAATTTTCCAACCATGTATCCTAATGAGTTATCAGAATGTATTATCTCTCCCCCAAAATGTACAAATGAGAAGGTAGACATAGACTATTACCACCAGCATGCCTGTGTGTGGGAACATTTATATTTTCAAAATTAATATATTACCTTAAAAATTATTAAAATATAAAAGCACATCAAAATGCTGCAACAATTACAGGGCATGGTTATTTTTTGAAAACTCATATTTCACTTTGAAGGAGGAAAAAATGTGAAATTATTCTCCAAAGCAAAAGATTACAGTTAAAGCTGTCTTCTTCAAACAGAGGACAAATACAACTGAAAACGTCCACACCTTTTCATAAAAACACAGAGCTGAAAGAAAATTCACCGTGTGATCTAGGAAATAAGACTTCCCATTTAGTTTATTCTTTAAAAATTTCCAAGAAGGACTTCTCCCATATTTTATTGTTCTGTTGTTTCACAGCATCCTTTTAAGCATTTATATAAACCCCTTAGTTACTGACATAGGAAGACATGGCAAAAACCTGTTACCCATTTCTTCACAGGAAAAACATCACAATCCTCTCTTCTTCCCTTGCATTGCCAGAATAAACAAGTCTAATTCAGCTTGTTTTTGGAAAACACCAATCCCCCAACTCTTCTACCACTACCTGCTGAAATCTGCTCTAGTTCCTCCTCAACTTCTTTTCATTTCATTTTAAAATATTTTATTGATTTATTTTTGAATGTGCTGAGTCTCCATTGCTGCTTTTCTCTAGTTGTGGAGAGCAGGGGCTACTCTCTGGTTGCTGTGCTCAGGCTTCTCATTGCAGTATCTTCTCTTGTTGCCAAGCACAGACTCCAGGGTATGCAGCTTCAGTAGTTGCGGCTCCCCGGCTCTAGAGCACAGGCTCAGTAGTTTTAGTGCCTGGGCTTAGTTGCTCTTCAGTATGTGGGATCTTCCCTGATCAGGGATCGAACCTGGGTCTCCTACATGGGCAGGCTGATTCTTTACCACTGAGCTACCAGGGAAGCCCCCATCCTCACACTTCTGTCAAACCATTTAAATTGCTACTTCTACTCATAAGGCCTAATTAATACCCTTTCAGGTATAAAAAAATTTTAATGCAATTACATTAAGCCCAGTGACAGTATTGCCCATAGAATTCTGCAAAATGTGCTCCAGCTTTGCACTTCCTATCAGCTTATGCAGAACTAATATAAGTGTTGCCGTTGATTCACTGGAAGCCTTTATTTCCATTATCCAAGTTTTTGGGTTATTAGGGATATGAGACCCTGAGTCTTAAATACCTCCCTCCCTACACTCACATTAGTTGTCAAAGCTGCTCTTAATGAAGGTATTTGTTTAGAGGTGATTCTAACAAGATACACTGGAAACTTTGCTTCTCTGCCTATGCCAAGTGAATAGAAGAAATGACATCTCTTAGTTTTTTTTATTCTCTTTGGTCAAGTCTGTGAAAGCAACAAGGCTAGAAGTTCTGAGAACGCGTTCTAAACACGTTCAGTTGATAGGAGAGAGAAAGGAGAGGAGAGAAGACACCTCGGGCCTCACTCAGACGTCTCATGTTCATTCCCTTAACTTTGCAGTGCTACAGTGGCTGGACAGGGAGCTTTCTGTCTGTGCAGAGAACTGCCTGCATCATGCAGAACCAACATGATGTTGAACTCTGCTAGGCACCATCACTAGGCAGTTTTCAGCGTCATAGTGCTCCAGGACACAAGCTTTTGGAGTCACGCTGGAGTTTAAGTTCAGCTCTGCTGCTTGCTAATTGCATTACCTTGACCAATATGCTTAGTCTCAGTCTCCATTTCATCATCTATAAACTGAGACTAATAACACTCACCTCATAAGATTATTGGAGATTAAACATGAAAATGAATAAAAGGAGGGGAGGAGACACTTCAGTCTAAGAAAGCAGCATGAGCAAGTGCAAACCTGCAGGAAATACATCATGTGTAGAGGATGCTGAGATCTAAGATGGCACTAGAGGATGGAGTGGGAAGGAAAGAGCAGCAGACAGGATGGAAGCACTCAGGGGACATTCAAAAGCAAGAGTCAGGCAGCTCTTCTTCAAATTCTGTCTCCACTCCTAAAGGTCATGAGGCCATGAAAAAATTTCTTATCCTCCCTGAGACTCACTGTCCTCATTTGTAAAATATGGGCAGTTTGTGCTTCTATTCAAGCTGTCCTTCCAACAAGACTACCAATTCCCACTGCTCTCAGCCTAAATCTAATAAGATCCTTTAAGATCTAGGATGCCTGCCCTCCTTTGAATCCCTGTTGTTCGTACCCCTGGTATATCACAGTAGTTAACCTCTTAAATTCTAATTAATTAAGCAATTAACTAAACAACTTTATACCATTATAAATTATAATTTATGACAGATCAGTTTATATCTCCTTTGTGCTGTGCTGTGCTTAGTCACTCAGTTGTGTCTGACTCTTTGCGACCCCATGGACTGTAGCCTGCCAGGCTCCTTTGTCCACGGGGATTCTCTAGGCCAGAATACTGGGGTGGGTTGCCATGCCCTCCTCCAGGGGATCTTCCTGACCCAGGGATCGAACCCAGGTCTCCCGCATTGCAGGCAGATTCTTTACTGTCTGAGCCACCAGGGAAGCCCACGAATACTGGAGTGCGTAGCCTTCAGAGGAAATTCTCGACCCAGGAGTCGAACTGGGGTCTCCTGCATTGCAGGTGGACTCTACCAGCTGAGCTACTAGCTATCTTCTCTACTAGACTACAATGATTTCAGGTCAATTTTTGTGGCCATCACATTACATGACACATTACATTTCTCATAAGGCAAGAGACAGCTAAGTTAAGCTTGTATAAAGGAAGAGGAGAGACAGAGACAGAGAAAGGGGACTGGGGGAGCAGATGTGTCCAAGAGGCAAAGGAATCACCTGAAGTGAGTGTGCGTTGTGAGCTTGACTCAGTCTCCTCTCCCCACCAAATCGCTATAGAGTCTCCATCACTCATTACCCTATGATGCAAGAGAATTCTCAGCAGTGTAGGGTGAGGCACTGAATTGGAAAAATGGTGGCAATAATTATAATCATAGCTATTACCTGTGGATGGTGTATCACATATCAGGCCCCAGGCTACAGTACATCATTTCAGTATTGTATACAATGTTCCTTTTATAATCACCAAGATGCATGTCTTTGGTTGGTATAATGCTGTTATTTGAATATTTTTTAAAAGTCTGAACCCTCATTCTGAGACTTAACCAGAGAATTACATGCTGCATTAAAATAAGTACTCTAGTTAAGAAGCATTCATTTAGAAAATTTTCTAAACTATATCCCTCCCATTTAAAACCCATAATCAATTATCTGTTGTTTTAATTCCTACCCCCCTTTTTTTTGGCTAATAATGAGGCCAAGCAACTTTTTTTTATATCATTAGTCATTTATACTTGTCCCACCAGTCTGTCAGAGTCACTGGGGATGACCGGCAGACAGTATGTGAGGGGGACTCAGGGAGACTGGTGCAAGGAGGGAGATCCCATCAACACGCCCAGCCCCTGGCTCAGAATCTGGTTCCTATTTCTCCTTCTCTCCTCCACCAAGGCCAGCCCCCACCTCTCAGGATTTTTTAACTGAAGACTTTCCAACAATTCAACCTGAAGATACTTAAGCCAGAGGACAAAAGATCCATAGTAGCAATCCTGGCCCACTTACATGTGAAACACACCTGGGGACAAAGTTTATTTAACCAGAAATTCCTGGTTACATGAAATAAATACACAAATTACCAATATCATTAATCGACTTTGATATTTCCAGTCACTAGCCAGGCCTCTTGCTGAAAACTTTCTCTGAATTATCTATTTTGGTCCTCATGTAGGAGATGGGGAAGGTAACTGAATAATTACTACATCATTAAGCAACAGAAAAGAATAAGCAGACACTTGCTCTAGATGACCCAGGACACCGAGAGTTCTGTTTTAGTTTTGATAAAAGGGAAATAAATTTTGTTATTCATGCTCACCCAGTTTAAGAAAAAAAGGAGGACTCTCACTTTTTATCTGGGCTTCCCAGGTGGCTCAGTGGTAAAGAATCTGCCTGCCAACGCAGCTGAAGCAAGAGACACAGGTTTGATCCCTGGGTTGGGAAGATCCCCTGGAGGAGGAAATGGCAACCCACTCCAGTATTCTTGCTTGGAAAATTCCATGGACAGAGGAGCCCGGCAGGCTGCAGTCCATGGGGCAGCAAAGAGTTGGACGGGACTGAGCACACACACATGCATGTATGCACTTCTTATTTTAATTAATATTATACCGATTTAAAGGAACCCCAAAGCCCGTTAGTACCAACGAAGCATAATTTCTGGGAACTTGGGAATGACAGTGAGGCTGGCACTGCAGGCCTGCTACAGGAGGCCGTGTGTGTGTGCTAAGTCGCTTCAGTTGTGTCTGACTCTTTGCAACTCCATGGCCTGCAGCCCACCAGCCTCCTCTGTCCATGGGATTATCCAGGCAAGAATATTGGAGTGCGTTGCCATTTCTCCTCCAGGTTATCTTCTTGACCCAGGGTTGAACCTGCATCTCTTATGTCTCTTGCATTGGCAGGCTGGGAGGCCACAGGGGCACTAAAAACAGATGACTCCTATCACGTCTCATAACCTACCTGGCAGAGACAACTGTTCTTTCTATGCCAAATTCCAGAGTCTATACCAAATATTCACTTTGTTCTAATGTTAAGGGTAAATAAAACTGCTCCCAGTAATACACTTTCCTGGGTTTTTTTTTTAAGTCTTCATTGATTTTTATTGCCAAAGCAAATAAAGCACTCATTTACTCTTGCCGTGCATGACCTGTAGTTTCTTACTGGGAGCCTCTCTAGCCCTCTGCCCTCCAGCTTTCCTGACTGCAGGAGTGAGCTCACCACTGCGCAGGCCAGCCTGGGAAGGAGGTCATCAGCCAATCATTCCCTCAGACAAATGGGAGATGAAACATGAACAACCTGCTCAAGTTCCCCGCAGTGGGACCATCTGAGGTGTGTTCTTCATGGTCTTCAGAGGCCCACAGCAGAACGGGGTCCCAGTCGTCCCTAGAAGCTTTAAAATTGATCTCCTTCCTTTCCTTCTCACATTCCCTCTGCCTTTTGGAGTTTCCTGGGATCACCTCCCAGATAAACTGCTGCTGCTACTGCTAAGTCACTTCAGTCATGTCCACCTCTGTGCGACCCCATAGACGGCAGCCTACCAGGCTCCTCTATCCCTGGGATTCTCCAGGCAAGAATACTGGAGTGGGTTGCCATTTCCTTCTCCAATGCATTCATGCATGCTAAGGCGCTTCAGTCGTGTCCAACTCTGTGCAACCCCATGGACAGCAGCCCACCAGGCTCCTCTGTCCACGGGCTTCTCTAGGCAAGAATACTGGAGTGGGTTGCCATTTCCTTGTCCACCCAGATAAACTATTGGTGCATAAATCCCCATGTGCATCTGGGGAAGTCCTACTTAAGACAATGCCCATGTATTTCTCAGCTCAGGCTGCCATAACAAAGGATCACAGCCTGGGTGGTTTAAACAATAGAAATTCGTTTTCTCACAACTCCAGAGGCTAGAAGTTCAAGATCAAAGTGTCAGCAGGATTGATTTCTTCTGAGACCTCCTCTGTGGACATTTTCTCCCTGTGTCTTCACATGATCTTTCCTCTCTGTGTCTGTGTCCTAGTCTCTTCTTAAAGGACATCAGTTATAGTGGACTAGGGCCATCATTAATTTAATTACCTCTTTAAAGGCCCTGTCTCCAAATACTGGCACATTTTGAGGTATTAAATGTTAAGACTTCAAAAATATGAATTTGGGGGGTGAGAAGAACATAATTCAGCCCATTAAAACTAAAAGAAAAATAAGTACATAAAGTTAAAACATGTGAGCTAAATTTAACTGCCAACCTCCTCCAAAGAAAAAAGAAGAGAAAGAAAAGAAAAAATCTATTGTGTTTATCCTTCAGCTCTTTCTCTGTGTGTAGTTGGAATGATGTTATAATGACAAACTCAGGCAAAGTAAAGATGACATCAATTTCCTTATTTTCCCTGATTCAATTTAAATGAGAACGCTTGTACTAGACAATTCAATCTCACCTGATCCTAGACACCTTTTCTTTCTTTAAGTCACCCAAGCATCACAGAGACATGTGTGATCCCAGGAAACATTAACAATCCTCACCTTCAGTCCACTGTGGTCATTCCTTCTCTCCTCAAGTTCAGATTCTCAAGGACAGGCAGCTTCCATAATGGGCTTGGGACACTAGCTTCTCAGGGCCTCAGTGTAGCAATAGTGTTGGTTCCTCAGTTGTGTTGCCATTTCTATTTCCATTTCCAGGGGATCTTCCTGACCCAGGGATCGAACCCTGGTCTCCTGCATTGGAGGCAAATTCTTTACTATCTGAGCTACAGGGAAGCCCCCAGGGCCTCAGCATCCACTCCCCTTTGAGGTCCTGCTAAAACCATGAAATTCAGATGGGATCTACAGGACAGGACTCAAAGCCAGTCAGAACCCAGACTGAGACTTGAATTCACAGTTTGTTTTGTTTTGTTGCTGTGCCATACAACATGTAGGGTCTCAGTTCCTTGACCAGGGATTGAACCTGTGCCCCCTCCATTGGAAGCATGGAGTCTTAATCACTGGACCACCAGGGAAGTCCTGACCCCATGGTTTTTTAATTGAGATCACACAGCTGGTCTCAGGACTTAATGAATTTCAGATTCTTCAATGAGAGACAAAGTAATAGGTAAGAAGTGAACTACTTTAGAGAGAAGTACACTCCATGGACAGAGTGTGGGCCAACTCAGAAGGTAAGAGACCCTGAAATATGAGGTAGTCAGTTTTTATGGACTGGGTAATTTCATAGGCTAGAGCTTCCCCAGAGGCTCTGTGGTAAAGAATCCACCTGTCAATGCAGCAGAAGTGGATTCAACCCCTGGGTCTGGAAGATCCTTTGGAGAAGGAAATGGAAAGCCACTCCAGTATTCTGCCTGGGAAATCCCACGGAAAGCAAAGCCTGGTGAGCTATAGTCCACGGGGTTGCAAAGAGTTGGACACAACTGAGCACACATACAATGCATTATAATGTATTACAATCAGCATACAATATGGCTCGCAGTCCACTGGAAGTCAAATTTTCCACCACCTTGGATTTAGTTGGTTCTGACCAGTTTTCTGGGAGTTGGTGATGGACAGGGAGGCCTGGCGTTCACGGGGTCGCAAAGAGTCGGACACGACTGAGCGACTGAACTGAACTGAACTGAACCAGTTTTTGTCAGGTCCTATGGCTATGAAATTTTTAAAGGCTGTGTCCTGTCCTCTTCCCTCCTGTTTCACTACCATTCCCCCAGGCCACAGGCCCCACTACCCGGAGGCAGTAGAGAAAGAGTAGCAATTAAGAGCATGAATCAGGACGTTGGGCCACTGGGGAATCAGTCCTGGCTCTACACTTTGCTAGTTATGTGACCTCGGGCAAAGTGCTTCCCTCTTGTGGTTCAGTTTCCTCATTTGAAAAGCTCTGAAATGTACTTCACTTACATGTGGAATCTAAAAAAAAAAAAAAAAGACCAAACATAACAAAACAGAAACATAATGATACAGAGAACAAATAGGTGGGTTGCCAGAGGAGAGAGGAGAGGGGAGAGGAAAGAAATAGGTAAGGGAGATTAACTTCCAGTTGCAAAATAAATGAGTCATGAGTATGAAACATGCAGTGTGGGAATATAGTCAATAACTATAATATATTTATATGGTAACTGATCATAACTAGACTTATTGAAGTCATCATTTTGAAGTGTATAGAAATATTGAATCACTGTGTTGTGTAAAAGGAACTAACATAGTGTTATAGGTCAATTATAATTCCAAAACAAACAAACTCAGAGAAAAAGAGATCAGATTTGTGGTTACCAGTCGGAGGAGGTAGGAGGGAGGGGGAATTGATAAAGGCAGTCAAAGGGTAGTGCATGTGTGCTAAGTTGCTTCAGTCATATATGACTCTTTGCAACCCGTGGACTGTAGTCTGCCAGACTCCTCTGTCCATGGAATTCTCTAAGCAAGAATACTGGAGTGGGTTACCATGCCCTCCTCCAGGGGATCTTCCTGACCCAGAGACTAAACCTGCATCTCTTAGGTCTCCTGCACTGGCAGACAGGTTCTTTAACACTAGCGCCACCTGGGCAGCTCAGTCAAAGGGTATAAACTTCCAGTTATAAGATAAAAAGTAGGGATGTAATGTACAACATGATAAATATAATTAACACTGCTGTATGTAATATATGAAAGTTGTTAAGTGTGTAAATCTTAAGAGTTCTCATAATAAGAAAAACAATTTTGTATCTATATGAGATGATGGATGTTCAATAAACTTGTAAAATCATTTCATGATGTATGTAAGTCAAATCATTACACTGTATACAAACATACAGTGCTGTATGCTAATTATATCTCAACAAAACTGGAAAAAATAGTCTCTGTTTTGTGACTAATACTCATATTTACCCATTTAATCATTGCAATGAATCTTATCATTTGTCCTGATGAGAAAAATAAAGTCCTTATTCAAGGTCATAGAGCTAGTAAATGACAAAGCTAGGATCTGTACCTGACTCTCAGACAACTTGGAACCAACTTCCTGGAGCCAATAAATATCTGGAAGTTGATGTAAAAGTTGTTAAATATATTCTATTTTTGTGTAATGCAATTTTATTACTAGACCATAAAAATCTGTGATAATGGGAAAGTCAAAGAAAGTTATGTCAAATATTTACTGCTAACATATGCCAATGCTGATTTGGCCCAGCCAGTGGACAAGACAAACCCAGTAGGCTATGGTGAAATGCTCATTCTGAATTTGCAAAGATCGGGGGCTACCTTGGATTCAGAGACACTCTTATGTCTGGCAGCATAAAGCAGCCACCAAGATTAAGAGATTTGCCCACAGTAAGGAATTTAACCTAGGTTGCATAATTCCAAATCCTTTTACTTTATCCTTGAGTGATCAATTCATCCCAATTGGCCTGGGACTGTCCAGTATTAACCATAGGACATTCCCCATTCCCCAGACATCAGCACCAGGATAGTACATCAACACCAGGATAGTTAATCACCCTTAGTCTCTCATATTCAGGGAATGGGGATGGGAAAACTGGGGTAAGTGGAACATGAGAGAGCAGATGACTATTTTGTTTGTAGAGGCTGGCTCACATTAGATGATTTCTGAGGTTGTTTCCAGTCTAACCAGTGCAAAGGAACAAAGATGTTATCAGTTGCTTAGATGTTAATTTTATAATTTCAGTTCAGTTCAGTCACTCAGTTGTGTCCGATTCTTTGTGACCCCATGAATCGCAGCACACTAGGCCTCCCTATCCATCACCAACTCCCAGAGTTTACTCAAACTTATGTCCATCGAGTTAGTGATGCTATCCAACCATCTCATCCTCTGTCATCCCCTTCTCCTCCTGCCCCCAATCCCTCCCAGCATCAGAGTCTTTTCCAATGAGTCAACTCTTCGCATGAGGTGGCCAAAGTACTGGAGTTTCAGCTTTAGCATCTGTCCTTCCAATGAACACCCAGGACTGATCTCCTTTAGGAGGGACTGGTTGGATCTCCTCTCAGTCCAAGGGACTCTCAAAAATCTTCTCCAACACCACAGTTCAAAAGCATCAATTCTTCGGGACTCAGCTTTCTTCACAGTCCAACTCTCACATCCATACATGACCACTGGAAAAACCTTAGTCTTAACTAGATGGACCTTTGTTAGAAAAGTAATGAATATGCTATCTGGGTTGGTCATAACTTCCCTTCCAAGGAGTAAGCGTCTTTTAATTTCATGGCTGCAATCACCATCTGCAGTGATTTCGGAGCCCAAAAAAATAAAATCTGACACTGTTTCCACTGTTTCCCTATCTACCACTCCCGAAGTGATGGGACCAGATGGCATGATCTTAGTTTTCTAAATGTTGAGCTTTAAGCCAACCTTTTCACTCTCCTCTTTCACTTCCATCAAGAGGCTCTTTAGCACCTCACTTTCTGCCATAAGAGTGGTGTCATCTCATATCTGAGGTTATTGATATTTCTCCCGGCAATCTTGATTCCAGCTTGTGCTTCTTCCAGCCTAGCATTTCTCATGATGTACTCTGCCTATAAGTTAAATAAGCAAGGTGACAATATACAGCCTTGGCATACTCCTTTTCCTATTTTGAACCAGTCTGTTGTTCCATGTCCAGTTCTTACTGTTGCTTCAATTTAGTAGCTGGTAATATCAATAACCTCAGATATGCAGATGACACCACCCTATGGCAGAAAATGAAGAGGAATTAAAGAGCCTCTTGATGAAAGTGAAAGAAGAGAGTGAAAAGTTGGCTTAAAACTCAACATTCACAAAACTAAGATCATGGCATCTGGTCCCATTACTTCATGGCAAATAAATGCGGAAACAATGGAAACAGTGACAGACTTTATTTTCTTGGGCTCCAAAATCACTGCAGATGGTGACTGTAGCTATGAAATTAAAGGATGCTTGCTCCTTGGAAGAGAAGCTATAACCAACCTAGCCAGCACATTAAAAAGCAGAGACATTACTTTGCCAGCAAAGGTCCATCTAGTCAAAGCTATGGTTTTTCCAGTAGTCATATATGAATGTGAGAGTTGGACCATAAAGAAAGTTGAGCACCAATTGATGCATTTGAACTGTGGTGTTGGAAAAGACTCTTGAGAGTCCCTTGGACTGCAAGGAGATCCAACCAGTCCATCCTAAATGAGATCAGTCCTGAGTGTTCATTGGTAGGACTGATGTTGAAGCTGAAACTCCACTACTTTGGCCAACTGATGCGAAGAGCTGACTCATTTGAAAAGACCCTGATGCTGGGTAAGATTGAGGGCAGGAGGAGAAGGGGACGACAGAGGATGAGATGGTTGGATGGCATCATTGACTCAATGGACATGGGTTTGGGTGAACTCCAGGAATCGGTGATGGACAGGGAGGCCTGGTGTGCTGCAGTTCATGGGGTCACACAGAGTCAGACATGATTGAGTGATTGAACTGAACTGAATCTCTGCCTTCAAGGCATTTCTGTCTACTGGAAGAGCTGAGACCTATATACACATGAAAAGATAAGCAATAATGAATATTAGGTAAAGTAGTATATTTTTTGTGTCAAATGAGCGATATAAAAAATCAGTGACCATACCCTTGATTATCATTATTTTACCTGTCTTTTTCATTATACTGTGAATGCTTTGAGGGTATATAATTTGTAACCTCAGCATCTGCTTTTTGAGACCTTTTCTTTTTTGAGACATTTTATTTTTAGCAAGCTTTCCAGGTGATCTAAAGTACAATAAAGGTTAAGAATCAGTATTGTGGATAATAGGAAGGGACTGAATTATTTGAAGCAAGAAGGTGAAGATTCATCTAGCAGAATGCAAGATGAAGCAGAGTACAGAGAAAATGGAGATCAAAGATACAGAATGAAAGCTGCTATATTTCTCCACTCATAAGATAATAAAGACTAGAAACACTAGGAAGAGCATAAAGGGAAAGGAAGGGTTAGGCATGGAAAACCCTAAGCAGAAGGAATCACCAAATTTAGTGACTGAGTGTTTGCTAGAGAAGGAGAATGAAAAATAACTTCAGACGCCATCATAATTTGGTGAAGCTGAAGAATGCAAAATTAATACACAGAAATCTCCTGCATCCCAATGCACTAACAACAAAAGATCAGAAAGCGAAATTAAGGAAACAGTCCCACTTATCATCACAACAAAAAGAATAAAATACCTAGAAATAAACCTACCTACGGAGGCAAAAGATCTGTACTCAGAAAAGTATAAGATACTGATGAAAGAAATCAAAGACAACACAAACAGATGGAGAGATATACCATGTTCTTGGATTGGAAGAATCAATATTGTAAAAATGACTGTACTACCCAAAGCAATCTAGAGATTGAGTAAAATCCCTATCAAATTACCAGTGGCAGTTTTCACATAATTAAAACAAAAAATTATACAGTTGTAAGGAAACACAAGACTGAATAGTTAAAGCAATGTCAAGAAAGAAAAGCAAAGCTGGAGGAATCAGGCTCCCTGACTTTGACTATACTACAAAGCTACAGTGATCAAGACAGTATGGTACTGGCAGAAAAACAGAAATATAGGTCAATGGTACAGGATAGAAAGCTCAGAGATAAATCCATGCACCTATGGGCATCTATTCTATGATAAAGGAGACAAGAATATACAATGGAGAAAAGACAGTCTTTTCCATAAGTAGTGCTCAGAAAACTGGACAGCTACATGTAAAAGAATGAAATAAGAACACTCCCTAACACTGTAAACAAAAATAAATTCAAAATAGATTAAAGATCTAAATGTAAATCAGACACTATAAAATTCTTAGATGAAAACATATGTAGAACACTCTTTGACATAAGTTGCAGCAAGATGTTTTTTGATCCATCTCCTAGAATAATGAAAATAAAAACAACAAATTTTAAAAGGAATCTAATTAAACTTAAAAGCTCTTGCACAGCAAAGGAAACCATAAACAAAAGAACAACCCTCAGAATGGGAGAAATATTTGCAAATGAAGCAACTGACAAGGGAATAATCTCCAAAATAAACAAGCAGTTCAGTATCTTTTTTTATATCTTTCCACCAATCAAAAAATTGGCAGAAGTTCTTATAGACATTTCTCCAAAGAAAATATGCCAATGGCCAAAAAGCACATGAAAAGACACTCAACATTACCAGTTGTCATTGTTGTTGAGTCATGCTGAGTCATGTCCTACTTTTTTGCAACCTCATGGACTGTAGCCTGCCAGGCTCCTCTGTCCATAGGATGTCCTAGGCAAGAAGACTGGAGTGGGTTGCCATTTCCTTCTCCAGGGGATCTTCCCTAGATAGGAATCAAAACTGAGTCTCCTGCATTGGCAGGCAGATTCTTTACTGCCAAGCCACCGTGGAAGCATTTATTAGAGAAATGTAAATCAAAACTACGATGAGCTATCACCTTACACCAATCAGAACAGCCATCATCAAAATAATCTACAAACAGGGATTTCTCTGGTGGTTCAGTGGCCAAGACTCTACACTCCCAATGCATGGGGACTGGGTTCATCCCTGGTTAAGAAACTAGATCCCCACATGTCTCAACTAAGACTTTGCTTGTAGCAACTAAAGATCCCACATGATTCATCTAAAGATCCCACGTGCCAAAATGAAGACCTGGCACAGCCAAATAAATAAATAAATATTTTTTTAAAATAAAATCTACAAACAGTAAAGCTGGAGATGGTGTGGAGAAAAGGGAACCCTCTTGTACTGTTGGTGGGAATATAAATTGGTATAGCCACTATGGAGAAAGGAGTATGGAAATTCCTTTAAAAACTAAAAATAGAGCTACCATATAATCCAGAAATCACACTCCTGGGCATATACACAGAGAAAACTATCATTCAAAAAGATACATTTACGCCAATAGTGCACTGCAGCACAATTTACAATAGCCAGGACATGGAAGGAATCTAAATGTCCATCAAGAGAGGAATAGATAAAAACAATGTGGTACTCATATACAATGAAATACTACTCAGCCATTAAAAAGAATAATGCCATTTGCAGCAACATGGATGGACCTAGAGATTGTTATACTGAATGAAGTCAGACAGAGGAAGACAATATCATATGATATTGCTTATATGTGGAATCTAAAAAAAGGGGGGTGTACAAATAAACTTATTTACAAAACAGAAGTAGAGTCACAGATGTAGAAAACAAACATGTTACCAGGGAATAAGGAGAGGAATGGATAAATCAGAAGACTGCGATTGACATATATACACTACTATATATAAAGTAGATAACTAATAAGAACCTGATGCATGGCACAGGGAACTCTACTCAATATTCTGTAATGGCCTCTATGGGAAAAGAATATTTTTAAAAAATAAGTGGACATATGTATATGCATAACTGATTCACTCTGGTGTATAGCTGAAACTAACACAACATTATAAATCAACTATACTCCAATAAAAATTTTTAAAAAGAAAAATTAAAAAATGAAAAGAAAAATAACTTCTACATTTCTAACTTAAAGAACTGGAATAATAATAGCAATAACAACTAGCATGTAATATCACTACAGGCAGTCACTGTGGCCAGGCTACCTCAACAACCATGCTCCTCTCTTCTTTTGCACTCATCTCCCATTACAGAGGCCAAAAACTAAACAGTTTCTTTCACAGCCTCTCTTACAGACAAGAGTGGACCTGTGACTTATCTTTGGCAATCAGATGTAGGGAGAAGTCCTTTGAGAGACTTCCAGGAAAGCTTTTGTTTTCTTGATGAAAGAGACAGTGGTTGCTGGGCCTGCCCTTCTCCTTTCTT
The DNA here is from genome assembly GCA_006408695.1 of Aepyceros melampus. Taxonomy (NCBI): domain Eukaryota; kingdom Metazoa; phylum Chordata; class Mammalia; order Artiodactyla; family Bovidae; genus Aepyceros; species Aepyceros melampus. The sequence continues at coordinate 23,427 of SJXQ01006836.1, forward strand.
GCCTTGAGTGCAGATATGACGTCTGGACCTGCAACACCTGGTGACCACAATGTGATAACCGTGAAGAAGGTAAGTCAGCATGCTAAAGATGGCAGAGGGGAAGGTAGAAAGAAATGGGGTCTTTGGTGGCACCAATGAACTGATGCACCAAACCTAGAACTACTCACTTCTAAAATTCTAGTTATAAAAGATAATTAAACATGGTTTTTACCGACAGTACTGTTAATTGGCATTCTGTTATTTGCAATGTAATACAGCCAAACTGATAAACACCAACTATGTGCTAGGTACTGATCTAAGAAATTTAACTCGATGCTTTACAATTTGATGAGGAATGTGTTATTATTATCCTAATTACACAGATGAGGTAATTAAGGCATTGAAAAAGTCAAATAATTTGGCCAGGGCCACCCACCTCATAAGTAGCAGGGCAGGGAATTAAAACTAGACAGTCAGCCTCCTAAGACTTCACCCTTTACCACTACAAATCTAGTTTCTCAATATTGGTGAGAGTATAGATAGAAATAAGGATGTTGGGAAAAGGTGTTAATAGCTGGAAATCCAAGTGAAAATGTCCATCAGGCAGTTAGAAATGCCAAGTTTGCAGCACAAGAACATTGAGGACATTATTTAGAACAAGAAGCCACCTCCATTGAAATAAGAGTTGATTTAGAAGCTACAAAAGTTCCAAATTGTCTGTCTACAAGGTGAGCTGAGCTGAATAGAACCATATATACATATGGCAAACCTAACTTGGCCTGAATAATGATGTTTGTAGAAAAATGTCTTTGACTATTCAAAAGTTGGCTCCCTTGTTAGTGCAGCATTTATGTTTCAGCTTAGTAGTGCATCATTGAAAGGAATGCTATTAAGTGTTACTCTTCACTTCATAATGCCAGAGAAGATTGTTGGCGGTACAGGCCAAGGCAGAACATGACCTCAATCTTCCAGACAGCTGCCAGTTTGCAAGGCTGGGCTGACCTAGCCAAATTACCTGGAATCTGGAATAGGGCTTCCAGGGCCGCTGATTGTCCTACCATCTTCAACATCAGGGCAGCCTGTTCTCAGAAAATAGAATGAATGTCGTTTACCTTCATACCACTGAGGTTCAGAATAAAAGATGTTTGTGAGAACCAGAGTGGGAGAAGGAGGGGGAAATAGGTGACATTCCTTCCAAATACTGGTACTAAGAGCTTCACTTAGTGAGCACTGGCTCTGTGTGAGGGAGTGCCTTTTGTGCCTTATCTCACCCAAAGCAAGGTAATTTCTGTTTTTCTTCTATTTTAATGGAATCACAAAATGTCCAGAGAAAATTGTTGTTAATCACTGATAGTACCTTGGCACTTGCCAGTTGTTTTTCGTTGTTGTTTTCCATCATTCCTCAAAGGCCTAACAAAAGTAAACCGCAACTAATGCCCGTGACACGGTGATAATTCTCATACAAGGCTGATAACTAGGAAAATAGATCAGTCCTGTGGAAAACAAATTGGCCTGCCTGAGAGATCTGAGAGGTCACCTATATGAAAAAGATACACCTATGAACTCCCCACTGTCAACTTTGAAACGTTGGTGTTTACATGGTCCTAGAAATGAAGCCAACCTACTCCTTACTGATACAACATAAGGTTATAAATACTCTGCTGCACTGGAAAAGAACTAAAGAAGGGAAAGATGTAAATTACACAGTCCAGGTATTGGCCAGAATGTTTTGTCCTTTCCTTGGTGATGAGCTTCAGTTCTGATCTAGAAGTTCTGATCTAGACATTCTGATCCTCATCACAAACCACAGATGAACTGGAACAATTTTATTATTAAATGCTTAAATGATGTGACAATCACTTAAGCAAGTAGAGTACACATATTAAATCTTTAATTTATAATCCTTTTGCCAAAGCACTTCTGTTAGACCTTAATTTACTATTTCTCTAGATTCACACTCCAAGTCTAATCATTACAATTAATTCCAATCTCCTTAATCAAGGATGCATGTCTTTACTTATCCTCCCTAAAAGTAATAGAGATTATAAATGAATGGATTTCATTACTGTTCATGATTGTGGTCAGTTGTTCTCAGGTCCTTGTTCTGGCACCATTTCCTTCCGGGATGCTCTTTGGAAGCTAAACAATCATAGATTTAGCTGCTAATAACAACAACAACAAAAGGGAGATGGGAAAAAAATACACATCACACTTACTATAGAAATAAGAATGAAACAGGCTGAATCACCACTGAAGGGGTCAGTAGCCCAAGGCCACTCATGCCTCATGATTGGCAGCTGCAAAGGGTTCCCTCTACCAATCCCGCTGACCAGAGGGCAAGAGGTCAGAATAGCAAAGATGCTGACTTGGAGAAGTGGCTCATCCAGCATTAGTGGCTAAAACCAGGCAGACTGGAAAAATACCTACAGGCGGGACCTAACCTAGTATTTACATAAAAAACATACAGAGCAGTGACTAGCAAGTCCTTCCACAATTCTGCAAAAGTTGATTATTTGGGGGACTTCCCTGTGGTCCATTGGTTAAGAATCTGCCTGCCAACGCAGGGGATACCAGTTTGATCACTGGTCTGGGAAGATTCCACGTGCTGCAAGGCAACTATGCTCATGTGCCACAACCACTGAGTCCATGCTCTAGAGCCGGTGTTCCACAACAAGAGGAAGTTCATTTGCGGCAACAAACACCCAGTGCAGCTAAAAATAAATATAAATAATTTTTTAATAGTCAATTATTTTATGTCCCAAAAATGAATGAAGGAGAAGTAAATTCCCTCTTAGACTTCAAAATCCTCCAAGATACACACCTAGTGCAGTACTACTGCAGAGTAGGAGATTAATAAATGTTTGTTGGAAGTTAACTGACATGTCCTATTATTGACTCTATATGTCATAACTCTATGACAAAATAGGTACTGTTGTCCCCATTTTACTGTGAAGAAACTGAGAAAGACAAGTTTGGTAACTTGTTTAAAAGGAATAAAGTCAGGACTCAAACTCAAGTCTTTGTGGTCCCAAAGCTAAAGTTCTTTGTCTTGCGTCATGATGCTGCAAACCATCTGCTTTGCTAAATTAAGAAAAGAACTTGGCATCTTTTCTAATTATAACTTTTATAAGACTATTCCATATATGTAAAATCCCCTTCTATCCAGGTCTCCTTATTCCCTACAGATGACCTCTTTTATCACTTCATTCAAAATGTGGACAGGCTTCCACATTAACACCACTTCTTTGTCTTTTCTCTCATTCTCCTTTCCTTCACTACTGTCTCAGAGAAAGTGGTGACCCTCCAGTTCTGGGTGAGATTTCTCTATTCTAGAACCATGGCCCACTTTGTCCATAATCTCACAGAGAAGGCTCAAGCCCTGGTCAATGCTGCAGTGACTTCCTTGAAGCCTGGACTGGCCATATTTTGGCACTAGGTTAAAGTTGAGTTAGTTCCTCCAACCCTGCTGAGATCCCTATTGCTATTATTGCTAAATTATTAATTGTTATTATTGCTAAAATAGTCATTAGTGCTCAAACTAGTGGCTTCAAACAGCTCACAGTTAAATTAAGGAAGCTCCACCGAATGGTCTGGTGGCCACTGAATTGTTAGTGTGGTTTTATGTTGGTGAGATCATAGGCAAGTGTGGCATAATTGGTTATAATGTTTGAAAACCAATCTTTAACATCTGATTATATTTGGTTTATAATCTGAGTGTCATTGAACCATGTGTGACCAGACTGCTATCTGAATAAAGTGACGTGTCAAAAATCAGTGTTTTCTCTATCAAACACTACACAATAGTCATGATATTTTTTGGTACTAAGTTGGGTTGCCTTTTACTTTGATACATTAATAAGCTCCAAATGTATGTCTTTGCTTAGTCTGAAATTGGAAAAGATATGTGCAAATATAATAATATAGTACATACGTATATGAGGATAACATTTTAATTTGATGGTCTGAAATATAATGCATATATTAAATCATGTCAATAGTCATAAGGAATAAAATTTGGACTATTTCTTCTTGCAACATCACAGAAATACCCTTTTGATAATAGCTATGTCTATAAATGTTGGTGTACTTCTTATCAATTTGAATATAGTCTCCTCAAGAGAGAATAGCAGGCTGGTCTTCTAAATGTGTATCTTTGCAACATCTTTAGCAGTAGGACAGAGTCAATGAGAATCCTGATCTACATTTTAAATCTAAGTGTGATACATATTATATTATTAATCTATTCAGTCTTATGATTTTTAGAACCTATCTTGACAAAATAAAATATCTAAACAGGATTATACTTTAGTACCATGCATGGGTCTAAATAGCATATTATATCCTGAAATAAATAGATGTAATTGTTATGAAGAAAAAGGAAAGAAAAAAAAAATGACCTTCCTTTATCTCAAAGTGAAAGCTCCCTCTATGTCCCTCATTCTCATCCATTCTCTGGGGACTTACTTCATCAGGAATCCCCACAACTTGACCACATTTAACTACATCTCATTCCTTCTTCTGTGACTTCTTCCTGCTAATGTATAAATGTTTTGAAGTGCTCCCCATCTTAATACACACACACACATATCACCTCCACTCACCAGGTTACTCTTTGAATTACATTCCTGTTCCTACTTCCTTTCCTTTACCACCAAGTTTTTTCGTCAGGGTTTCCATTTCCTCACCATCTAACCATGTGTACTCTCACCAGGTACAAAACATTCTCTCTTGATAACCACTGAAAGATCAAATCCAATAGCTTTTTCTTTTCATCCTCCTCAGATTCTCTGCAGCCAGTCACTGCTGCTGCTGCTGCTGCTGCTGCTAAGTCGCTTCAGTTGTGTCCGACTCTGCGCGACCCCAGAGACATCAGCCCACCAGCTCCCACGTCCCTGGGATTCTCCAGGCAAGAACACTGGAGTGGGTTGCCGTTTCCTTCTCCAATGCATGAAAATGAAAAGTGAAAGTGAAGTCGTTCAGTCGTGTCCAACCCTCAGCGACCCCATGGACTACAGCCTACCAGGCTCCTGCGTCCATGGCATTTTCCAGGCAAGAGTACTGGAGTCGGGTGCCATTGCCTTCTCCCGCAGCCAGTCACTATCGACTTCTATTTCCTCATAGCATCTTCTCCCATGATTTTTCATGTGTTCACTCTCAGATCTAGTTCTCATTCTTTGATTCCTCTTTCTCCTTCTGACCCTAAAAGTAAGTACTCCCTTTGGTTATGCCCACGGTTCATTTCTCTTCTCTTTACATTTCTCCTTTGGGAATTTTACTAAATCTTTTCTACCAATCTTACATCTTGACTAATGCTCAAGTCTACATTTTCAACTGCCTGTTGGACATCTGCCTATCCTCCTGATAACCCAAACTCAGTATGCTCAAAACATAGTGATCTTTCTTCTTGTACATATCTATTAATTATACTGTAAATATTATCCTCTCAATCACTGTAGAAAAAAATATTCACAAGCTAAGGCTATAGATGTCTACTGCTACAGAAGTCAAATATTAACCATAGAAAGTCTAATCTTCAAACAGGATTTTTCTTTTGTTTAAAAATTATTTTTCAAAATTAATGTATATTTTTCTTAAAAAAAAAAATTCTTTTTATTGCATGCATCTCACGGACAGAGGAGCTTGGCAGACTATAGTCCTTGGGATCACAAAAGGGTCAGACACAGTTGCACCTAAACAACAACATAAAACTTTACCCAGAGGTCATTTAGTGGTAACAACATTTTTGTTATGGGTGTTTGTAAAAAAAAAAAAAAAAATCAGAGACAAAACAAAGAAAACAGAAACAGACTCAGATCCAGAGAAAAAGGTATTGGTTACCACAGGGGAGAGGAGGAGGGGAAGGGGCAAAATAGGTAAAGGGGATTAAGAGTACAAACTAGCATCATAAAATAAGTAAGTCACAGGGATATATGTACAGAAAAGGGAATTTAGTCAATATTTTATAGTAACTTTGTATGGTATGTAATCTATGAAAATATCAAATAGCAATGTGGATCCAGTCCCATCACTCATGGCAAATAGGTGGGGAAACAGTGGAAACAGTGGCTGACTTTATTTGGGGGGGGCTCCAAAATCACTGCAGATGGTGACTGCAACTATGAAATTAAAAGATGTTTACTCCTTGGAAGAAAAGCTATGACCAACCTAGACAGCATAATAAAAAGCGGAGACATTACTTTGTCAACAAAGGTCTGTCTAGTCAAGGCTATGGTTTTTCCAGTAGACATGTATGGACGTGAGAGCTGGACTGTAAAGAAAGCTGAGTGCCGAAGAATTGATGCTTGTGAACTGTGGTCTTGGAGAAGACTCTTGAGAGTCCCTTGGACAGCAAGGAAATCCAACCAGTCCATTCTAAAGATCAGTCCTGGGTGTTCATTGGAAGGATTGATGTTGAAGCTGAAACTCTAATACTCTGGCCACCTGATGCAAAGAGCTAACTCACTGTAAAAGACCCTGATGCTGGGTAAGATTGAGGGCAGGAGGAGAAGGGACAATAGAAGATGAGATGGTTGGATGGCATCACCGACTCAATGGACATGGGTTTGAGTGAACTCCAGGAGTTGGTGATGGACAGGGAGGCCTGGCATGCTGTAGTCCATGGGGTCGCAAAGAGTTGGACACTACTGAGCAACTGAACTGAACTGACCTGATACCTGAAAATAATATAATATTGTAAGTCAAATATATTTCAATAAATAATCTTTAAAAAAAAAAAAAACTAGAGGCAATTTTTTTAACATTGTAGCTGCCTGAGGCCATAGATCGGAGAAGGCAATGGCACCCCACTCCAGTACTCTTGCCTGGAAAATCCCATGGATGGAGGAGCCTGGTAGGCTTCAGTCCATGGGGTCGCTAAGTCGGACCTGACTGAGCGACTTCACTTTCACCTTTCGCTTTCACGCATGGAGAAGGAAATGGCAACCCACTCCAGTGTTCTTGCCTGGAGAATCCCAGGGACGGGGGAGCCTGGTTGGCTGCCATCTATGGGGTCGCACAGAGTCGGACACGACTGAAGCGACTTAGCAGTAGCAGCAGTAGAGGCCATAGATGAGTTACGTTAAAGTGAAAGAAACCAGACACAAAAGGTTATATATTTTTCCATTTATATGAAATGTCCATAATAGGTAAATTCAAAGAGATAGAAAGTAGATTACTGATTCTTAGGGGTTGGGAAGAAGAGAGAATTAGAACTGACAGCTTAATGGTTAAAGAATTTATTTTGAGAATAACGAAAATTATCTGGAATTAATATGATAGTCATGTAACTTTTGAATAGATAAAAACCACTGAATTGTTCACTTTAAGTCAGGAAATGTTATGATATGTGATGTCCATTTCAATTTAAAGATAGCAATTTGAAAATTATATGTACCCACAATTTCAATTGTTTAAACAAAAGGAAATTCATAAAAACAGTATTCATAATCCCATTATCCAAATATAATCACTATTAATATTTTGGTCTAATTATTTCTAATTTTTCTCTACTGCATCATTGGTTAAGAGTCCTCAGTTTGGACCCTCAGTCTGAGTTAAAGTCCAGCACTTACTAATTGTGCAATCATGGACAAGCTGATTAACCTCTTGGTTTGTTCCTCATCTATAAAATGGAGATAATAATATTGAATTCAAATGGCTGTTAGAATTAAGGGGGTTTGAAAATGTAGAGCCCTTAAACATGACTGGCACATAATAAGTGTTCAATATATGCTGGCTATTTTTATTACTGAAGATAAAGCTTTGAATATATTAAAATATCTTCTCATTTTTAAAAATTAATTCCACAAAGTGAAGTTGCTGTTTCAAAATATAAGCACATGTAATAAAAGTGTTATTTTAAGGTTGTTTGAGAGTTTTCTATTACTGGAAATGGATCTACTACTGAGTGTTCAGAAGTATGGAAACATGAAAAAAATCAAAATAAAAAGAAAAATAGCCCTGGAAGAAACAAAGACAATCAAGGAAGAATAAAAGAAAATTTTTAAGTTATATTTGTAGAAGTAGGAGTCCATAAAAATAAGGATGCTGTGAGAAGAAAACAACTTGTGAAAACGAAATAGCTTTGGGAAATTAAAAAACACAATTGTCTAAACTAAAATGTATTATGGAGATAGAAGGTAGAGTTGAAGAAATCTCCCATACTGAAAATCAAAAGGCAAAATAGAAAAAAAAAATAATGACATAGGTAAGACACAGAGTCAATCTGAGACATCCTCACATTTGACTGATAAGGAGCCAGCAAAAAAGAGGAAAAATGTGGGATTATCAAAGACCCTGTACGATAGGTTTTGCCAAAAGAAGGATATCATTTTGAAAACAATCGCACCAAGTATCTCACACAATGAGTGAAAACAAACCTAGACACATCTCTATGAAATTTCAAAACTCCAAAATGAAAGAAAGATCTTAAAACCGCCCAGAAGGGGGAAACATATGCACCAATCTGCTTATCAACAGCCCAGATTTCTAGAAATCAATGTTACAAACCCTTTAAATTTCAAATTAATTTTCAATTTAAAGTACTATACCCAAACTTTCAGTCAGTATAAAAAAATAAGGATATTATCAAGCATACAAGAACTCAGATTTTGTTATTCTTTTTACTTCATATATAAAAGGCAACTTCTTTGCAAGTTGTTTGAGGATGTACTCCAGCAAGAAGAGGAAGTATCATAAGCAAAGAGAAATAAAAGAAGAAAATTAAAAAAAAAAAAAACTTAATATGATAACCCTACAAAACTGTAGACATCGATCAATCTAGACTGGAACAAGAATATAGAGGCGTCTGGGAATCAGTGGCTTATTAGGGCCTTCTCCTACCAGCTCAGAAAAGCCCACTGTTAATTTTCAGGAATACTATGAGTCAGCTATTTAAAACATTTTAACATTTGTTATTAAAATTAACTTCTGTAAATTTATAATTAAATAAGTTATATAAAAAATAAAGAAATAAACATGCAAAACTCTTCAATTCCTAATTATTTTTGCTATTATCTGTGTTTTTGAAAGCATTACATCTACTACTGTGGGCAGGAATTCCTCAGAAGAAATGGAGTAGCCATCATGGTCAACAAAAGAGTCGGAAATGCAGTACTTGGATGCAATCTCAAAAACGATAGAATGATCTCTGTTCGTTTCCAAGGCAAACCATTCAATATCGTGGTAATGCAAGGCTATGCCCCAACCAGTAACACTGAAGAAGCTGAAGTTGAACGGTTCTATGAAGACCTACAAGACCTTAAAGAACTAACACCCCCAAAAGATGTCCTGTTCATTATAGGGGACTGGAATGCAAAAGTAGGAAGTCAAGAAACACCTAGAGTAACAGGCAAATTTGGCCTTGGGCCAAATTGAACCAGGGCAAAGGCTAATAGAGTTTTGCCAAGAAAATGCACTGGTCATAGCAAACACCCTCTTCCAACAACACAAGAGAAGACTCTACACATGGACATCACCAGATGGTCAACACCGAAATCAGACTGATTATATTCTTTGCAGCCAAAGATGGAGAAGCTCTATACAGTCAACAAAGACAAGACCAGGAGCTGACTGTGGCTCAGATCATGAAATCCTGATTGCCAAATTCAGACTTAAATTGAAGAAAGTAGGGAAAACCACTAGATCATTCAGGTTTAACCTAAATCAAATCCCTTATGATTATACAGTCGAAGTGAGAAATAGATTTAAGGGACTAGATCTGATAGAGTGCCTGATGAACTATGGAATGAGGTTTGTGACATTGTACAGGAGTCAGGGATCAAGACCATCCCCATGGAAAAGAAATGCAAAAAAGCAATATGGCTGTCTGGGGAGGCCTTACAAATAGCTGTGAAAAGAAGAGAAGTGAAAAGCAAAGAAGAAAAGGGAAGATATAAGCATCTGAATGCAGAGTTCCAAAGAATAGCAAGGAGAGATAAGAAAGCCTTCCTGAGCAAGGGAATGCAAAAAAATAGAGGAAAACAACAGAATGGGAAAGACTAGATATCTCTTCAAGAAAATTAGACATACCAAGGGAACATTTCATTGAGAAGTGAAAAGCAAAGAAGAAAAGGGAACATATAAGCATCTGAATGCAGAGTTCCAAAGAATAGCAAGGAGAGATAAGAAAGCCTTTCTCAGCAATCAATGCAAAGAAATAGAGGAAAACAACAGAATGGGAAAAACTAGAGATCTTTTCAAGAAAATTAGATATCAAGGGACATTTCATGCCTAGATGGGTTTGATAAAGGACAGAAATGGTATGGACCTAACAGAAGCAGAAGATATTAAGAAGAGGTGGCAAGAATACACTGAAGAACTGTACAGAAAAGATCCTCATGACCCAGATAATCACGATGGTGTGATCACTCATCTAGAGCCAGACATCCTGGAATGTGAAGTCAAGTAGGCCTTAGAAAGCATCACTACGAACAAAGCTAGTGGAGGTGATGGAATTCCAGTTGAGCTATTTCAAATCCTAAAAGATGATGCTGCGAAAGTGCTGCACTCAATATGCCAGCAAATTTGGAAAACTCAGCAGTGGCCAAAAGGACTGGAAAAGGTCAGTTTTCATTCCAATCCCAAAGAAAGGCAATGCCAAAGAATGCTCAAACTACTACACAACTGCACTCATCTCACATGCTAGTAAAGTCATGCTCAAAATTCTCCAAGCCAGGCTTCAGCAATACGTGAACCGTGAAATTCCAGATGTTCAAGCTGGTTTTAGAAAAGGCAGAGGAACCAGAGATCAAATTGCCAACATCCGCTGGATCATGGAGAAAGCAAGCGAGTTCCAGAAAAACATCTATTCCTGCTTTATTTATTTATTTATTATTTATGCGAAAGCCTTTGACTGTGTGGATCACAATAAACTGTGGAAAATTCTGAAAGAGATGGGAATACCAGACCACCTGACTTGTCTGTTGAGAAATCTGTATGCAGATCAGGAAGCAACAGTCAGAACTGGACATGGAACCACAGCCTGGTTCCAAATAGGAAAAGGAGTACGTCAAGGCTGTATATCGTCACCTGCTTATTTAACTTATATGCAGAGTACGTCATGATAAACGCTGGACTGGAAGAAGCACAAGCTGGAATCAAGATCACCGGGAGAAATATCAATAACCTCAGATATGCAGATGACCCCTCCCTTATGGCAGAAAGTGAAGAGGAACCAAAAAGCCTCTTGATGAAAGTGAAAGAGGAGAGTGAAAAAGCTGGCTTAAAGCTCAACATTCAGAAATGAAGATCGTGGCATCCAGTCCCATCACTTCATTGGAAATAGATGGGGAAACAGTGGAAACAGTGTCAGACTTTATTTTCTGGGGCTCCCAAATCATTGCAGATGGTGATTGCAGCCATGAAATTAAAAGACACTTAGTCCTTGGAAGGAAACTTATGACCAACCTAGATAGCATATTGAAAAGCAGAGACATTACTTTGCCAACAAAGGTCAGTCTAGTCAAGGCTATGGTTTTTCCAGTGGTCATGTATGGATGTGAGAGTTGGACTGTGAAGAAAGCTGAGCACTGAAGAATTGATGCTTTTGAACTGTGGTGTTGGAGAAGACTCTTGAGAGTCCCTTGGACTCCAAGTGCATCCTAAAGGAGGTCAGTCCTGGGTGTTCATTGGAAAGTTTGATGCTGAAGCTGAAACTCCAATACTTTGGCCACCTCATGCAAACAGTTGACTCACTGGAAAAGACCCTGATGCTGGGAGGGATTAGGGGCAGGAGGAGAAGGGGATGACTGAGGATGAGTTGGCTGGATGGCATCACTGACTCGATGGGCATAAGTTTGGGTAAACTCTGGGGGTTGGTGATGGACAGGGAGGCCTAGCATGCTGCAATTCATGGGGTCGCAAAGAGTCGGATACGACTGAGAGACTGAACTGAACTGAACTGATTGTTGTTTAGTTGCAAGTCTTGTCTGATTCTTTTGTCACTCCCTGGACAGTAGCCTACCTCTCTGCTCTGTCCATGGGATTTCCCAGGCAAGAGTACTGGAGTGGGTTGCCATTTGCTCCTCCAGGAGATCTTCCCTACTTAGGGATTCAATTCATGTCTCCTGTATTGGCAGGAGATTCTGTTTTTACCACTGAGCCACTGGGGAAGCCCAGCTAAAGTCTATTCCTTATTCAAATGTCTTTAGTTTTTACTGGTCTGATCTGCTTGATAGCATATCAAGCAGGTGTTCAGACAGTCGAACATCTGCCATTTGCAACAGGCAGTTACATATTCCTTGTGATTATAGAGGATCACCTCCCTGTGTTAGCTAAAGCTAGAGAGGCACTTAGATTCAGTGTGAGCCTCACTGTTTCTCCAGCCAGAACTGTGCAAAGATAGAATGGCCTTCCTTGAAAGATGAATGTCCTATCACGGGGGCCAGTCAAGTGCTGGCTTAAGGAGCACTTGGTGGGAATGTTGTGGAAGACATTCAAATGCCGACTGGTGGGAGCGGGATGGGGCAACCTTACAGTTCCATTCCAGCCAGACAGCATGTGCTTTTGTGAACTCTGCTGCCCTTGATTTGCAGTGAGACGGCATTTCCTGTCTGCAACTGGGAGGCTGGCTGGGCTGTCCCACCACCTGCTGCCCAGGGCTCTTCCCCAGAGATATAGCAGAGGGGCAGGCAGCTGATTGCTCCCCAGACAGGCAGCATGCCCTGGGCCCTGCTGTACCATCTTAGAACCTGGAGATAAGCCAGTGCTCCAAGCCAAGTGCTAAAACCACCCCTCCCCAAACCCCAACACTGCAGGCTTCTTCTTTCTATGACCCTGAGGTCACTGTGGCTGACGTCTTGCAAGGTTGGAACAGCACAGCAGGATAGAATGTTTTGTAAGTGTTTCTTAGTCTGTCCAAGTTTGTACTTATTTTAAAAGACCTTTCAGGTGTTTCCTTTCCTCTCCTTTTCATTAACTTGAAAATGGCAAATTATATTTGCGAAAAGTGAAAGGAACAAAAAATCCCTTGCCTGAAGGATTTCTTCTCAACTTACCACTTAACAAACAGCTCTGAATGGGGTTTCTAGCTGGCCCAGCTCTGGATCTACCGAGGAGCACTCAACAGCATTTCAGTAAGATTTAGGACCTGTGGCCTTGATTTGAAAATTACTCTGTCTCTACTTCTGTTGTTTTTCAGAGATGAAAAATCCTGTGATGTGGAGTGTGTGTGTGGGTGTGTGTACAGTCAAGGGCACATCTATCATTTTGCCCAGTGATGAAATATAGAATACAATAGACAATAAACAATAGATAATAGAATACCAATTGTTATGATAAAAAGTGGCTGTGGGCCAGTGGACTCTACTTCATCATGTTGAATGAATTAAAATCCAAACACTTTAATATGCTGTGAAATATACTCATGGTGATCTAGCTCCCAACTTTCTCTTTGCTTCCTCTCCTATTCACACTCTTTCCTCAATAATCTATCAAGCTGCTTGAAATTGTTGCCTTTAACAGTGCTGCTTACATGTCTCTAAGAATTCTAGTTAAAAGGAGCGAGTGTCATAGGATGGATTTCTCACTAACTGATTTGTAGCCATCTTAGCAGGGACAGCTTGATCACAGAGTCTACCCGAGAACTTTGATTCTAGAGTGGAGACAGAATGGGATCTAAGACAAGCAAAGGTTTTAAAACACTTTTTCATTTTGTATTGGGGCATAGCCAGTTAACAATGTTGTGATAGTTTCAGGTGAACAGTGAAGGGAATCAGCCATACATATACATGTACCCATTCTCCCCCAAACTCCCCTCCCATCCAGGCTGCCCCATAACATTGAGAGTTCTGTGTTCAATGTAGTAGGTTCTTGTGGTTATCCATTTTAAATATAGCAGTGTGTACATTTCCACCCCAAACTCCCTAACTATCCCCTCCCACATCCTTCTCCCAGCAACCATAACTTCATTCTCTTAAGTCTGTGAGTCTCTTTCTGTTTTGTAAGTTCATTTGTATTATTTCTTTTTAGATTCTTTTTATATTGTGGCATATAAGAGATGTCACAATATTCCTTCTCTGATTTACTTCACTCAGTATGGCGATCTCTGGGTCTCTGGGTCCAAAATCCAAATCTCTAAGGCAGACCCCTCCTCTACGCTCCTGAGGCCTGATTCCAAACTTCCCTGAACATCTCTATTTGGAATTTGCAGGCCCCTGGAGTTTGGTATCAATCTATCTGCTCGCCTTTCCTTCAAAACCAGCTTCTCTTCCTAGTGACACTCAGGTGAATGACAGTGTCACCCACCCATAGGTGCCCAGGGAAAGCTGGATGTTTGCCCTAGCTACTCCTAGACCTTCCACGTCCAGTCTGCCCCTGGAGTTTGGTATCAATCTATCTGCTCGCCTTTCCTTCAAAACCAGCTTCTCTTCCTAGTGACACTCAGGTGAATGACAGTGTCACCCACCCATAGGTGCCCAGGGAAAGCTGGATGTTTGCCCTAGCTACTCCTAGACCTTCCACGTCCAGTCACAGCCCTGTGTGGTGTCCTCTTAAGTATCTCTTGAATCTAGCCCTACTCCCCAGCCCCACTGCCATTGCTCTGAACGGAAATCTCAGCATCTGTCTCTCCTAGACCATGTCAGTATCCTCCTGCCTCACCCCCAGTCTGGCCACTGCCCAGTTACTTTTTCTAAACTGCGAATTTCATCATGTGCCTCTTTTACTTACCCTTAGTGATTGCCTATTTATTCCCCTTGGAGTAAAACTCCTTAACATGTCCTGAAAGATATTGCCCTGTGGTCTGGCTCCTGAGTTCCTCTCTTGATTCATTCCCGACCCATCTTCCCTACCCCATCTTACATTCTATCTCAAACCACATTCAGCTACTCAGAGTGCCACAAATGGGCGGGACTTTCTCTTGTATAACTTGAGTGTCCTGCTCTCTTGCCTGGCATTCCTTTAGCCTCCTTCTTTGCCCATCCGGGCCCTCCTGTCCAGACTGAGATCCATATTCCTCTTCAGGAAGCCTCCCTGGTCCCTCTGAGCTAGACTGCACCTTCACCTGTGATAGCTGGTGTACTGAGTGGTGTGGCTGTGCCTGCCCATTTCCCCTGGGGGTCTGTGAGCCCCTCACACGTGGGCAGGGTGCTGCAGCCACCCCTGTCTCCCCATTGCTTGCAATGGTGCTGAGCTCTCCATCAGTGCTTTTTGAATGCATGAGTGTCTGAGTCTTCATTCCCTCACAGAGTATTGGTGAGAATTAAATGATGACATGCGAAAGGACTTCATAAACTATAAGTGTGTTAGGGATATTTTGGAGTATCAAAAGATTTAGAGAGGAAATGAACAACCTAGATTGGTCCCCCAACAGTGAAAAAAGAAAGATGTTCAGCTGCGATGTTCTAGGGAGTCAAGAGAATGCCAGGACAGCTCTGAATACAGTACCTGTGACCTGGAACTACTCGTGGAGGGAAAGGACACCTTGAGGAATCACTCTGGGTCATGTGAGCTCAGGGAGAACCATTCTTATGCAGTTCTTGTCTGTTCCTGTAGCACGATCAGTCATCTCGTTAGATGCTCGGGCAATGAGCAGACACATTTATGGCTTGAAACCAGAGCTTCCTTGTGTTTACATGACTCTTTATTAGACGGAACATGCAGACTGTTGGAACAATAAACTCATAGTCCTCGTTAAAGATGGAGACCAGATTTTGATGACATTTTGGCAGAGATCCTGGAACTGTCCATATTCTCCTTGTCAGCGATGCCTTTCTTGGTGTGTGTGTGTGTGTGTGTGTGTGTGTGTATAAGACAGAGAGAAGAGGGGGGAATGATAACAAATGGGAAAACAAGTCCTGCTGTTTTTTGTGGGCCATGCACAAGACTCACTCTACTTCTCTCCCATCCCCTCCACACAGAGCAGAGGTCTGATGAAGCTGAATTAAAGCACACAGCAGGCTAGAAGCTGAAGTAGGGTCTCTTATCTCCCCCTAATAGTGAATGCAGGTCTCAGAATCTCACATTCCCTGGGCTAGAGACAGAGTGCATAGGGACAGAGGGAGAGAGAAGGGGCCAAGAGACCCCCACGTGCAGGCAGGGTGGGGATGGTGACTGGTCCTGGACATGTGGCTGTTTGTCACCTCATAGGGACATTGTAAAAACTATACCCTTGTTGACCTGGGTAGTGCCATCATATTAGCAATGGTATTTGCCTTGAGGAAGAACTAAAAAGGATGTAAACAAGAAGGAGGGACCCCATGTTTGGGGAAAGCAGTCAGATAGATAAGTAGTTAATTAACCATTGGTATTTATTCAGTAATGTTGTGAACCAAATTGTGGTCCTGGCCCAGATTCATATGTTGAATAACCCCCAAGGTGCCTGTGTTTGGAGACAGGGCTTATAAGGAAATAATTAAGGTTAAACGAGGTCATAAATGAGGGACTTTAGCAGATGGGATTGGTGTTCTTGTAAGACAGGGGTCCACAACCTCCAGGATCTAATGCCTGATGATCTGAGGTGGAGCTGATATAATAATAATAGAAATAAAGTGTACAATAAATGTAATACGCTTGAATCATTCTGAAACTACCCCCTACCCTGGTCCATGGAAAAACTGTCTTCCATGAAACTGGTCCCTGGTACCCAAAATGTTGGGGATTGCTGTTACAAGAAAAGAAACAGATACTAGAGATTTCTTTCTCCACATATACGCAGAGGCCACATGGAGATACATGAAGAAGATCTGCAGGCCAGCAAGCGCCCTCACCAACCCTGCCAGCACCTTAATCTTGGATTCCAAACCTCCGGAACTGGGGCAAATAAATGTCAGTTGTGAAGACATTCAGTCTGTGTGTTCTGTTATGCCAGCCTCCGCAAGCTGAAACAGGTATCTGCTGTGTGCAAAGTCCTTTACTTTCGGGGGGTGCGAAAGAGGATCCCTTCCCTAGATCCTTGGTTTCATCGGGATTTCCTGTTTGAGTCCCATTCTTTGAGTCTCCTGAGGTAGCATTCCTTTCCATGGCACTATGGTTTAAGACAGAATTGTGGCTTTCTCAAAGTTTTGATAAAGACATCCCTCATCCTTCACTAAAAGTCATTCCTTCCTGCTCCTCTTTCTCCTAAATTCAGAAGTGCACGTCTGTGATAAGTGGGGGAAGAGTCATTCTCAAGCTCTTGCTGCACAGGCTTTCTGCCATAAACAGACTCGTTCCTGGTCAACTATGCCAGGCTAGGGGTGGGAGGAACGTGGATTCTGAATTCCCCAAATCTTCCTGGTTTGCCACATGAGTGGACTAAAATGCCTTGTCTTACTTAAAACTCCTAAGAGACACATGTGTGTGCTCAATCACTCAATCACGTTTGACTCTTTTTGATCCCGTGGATTGTACACAAGAATATTGGAGCAGGTTGCCATTTCTTACTCCAGGGGGTCTTCCCAACCCAGGGATCAAACCTGAGTCTTTTGTGTTTCCTGCATTGGCAGGAGGATTCTTTACCTTTGTGCCACCTGGGAAGCCTAAGAGGCACATACCTGACTTCAGGTTTTTTCAGTATCATTGCGACTTTTCAAGATTAATTTTCAGAAGGGGTTTGATATATGTCCCCAAATAAAATGTATTGTTCAAAGAGTGCTCAGATTATTGAAATAAGCTGCTGTGAGTATGGTTCTGAGCTATAGCGGGTAGAGAGAGTTCAGCTTGTAGGAACCAAGGTGGGGGCCCCTGGACCGCTGACTAAGTGGACACTGGGAGCTGCCAGTGTGTTCCCCAGTTGCCACTCGGGGAGCCTTTCATCTCACACTTATGTCTTGCTAAAGAGTGGAACATGGGGAGGGGTGCCAGCCTACCACGCACCAGAGGATTTTTCTTGGCAGACAGAGGTGGCACCAACCACAAGTCTCATGTGGGTCAACTCTGAGAGCAGAGAAACACTTGTGGGGGGGGTCACAGTTCAAGTAGATGGCAGGATGGAACCCGACTCAAGGAGAAAATACACAGTGTGGGGCAGCCTTTCCTCTTTGCCCTCAATTTCTCAATGAAGTTAGGAAAGAGGAACAGGAGGCAAACTTGGAGAAAAGAGACTATCAAGTTTTTTTAAATGACAGTTCTACTGTTGCTAATTAATAATTCATAGAGAGTTATGGCTTACTACTCACAGGATTGAGAGTTAGCAAGCAGCATGTCTTTGCAGCCTAAAATGGTCTGTGTGAGAAGCTGAAGTAAAACTTCTGCTAGACTTGAATGATGTCTAGAACCATTCATCATATGAACATGTCTACTGAAGGAGTTTAAATGGCCAACCAAATATGAGAGATACACAACCTCACTAAAAATGGCAGAAGGACACGTTAAACGTGAGATATGCTTGCCTCTAGAACAAAGTTTTAAATGTTAAGCAGTTCCACTTTGGGCTCCCAGGTCAGAGAGTGAAGTGAGTCCACGAGTTTCCTTTACTCCAGCTCAGTGTGTGTGTGTTTAATAACTTTATTGAGTCTGACTCTTTGCAACCCTTTAAACTGTAGCTCACCAGGCTCCTCAGTCCATCAGATTCTCCAGGCAAGAATGCTGGAGTCAGAGGCCTATTGAAATGGCAGTGAAGGTGTGCAAAAGGAAATACATCCAAGTGGTGCAAAGTGCAGCAGGTAGGGACATCACCAGTTTCTGATAACTTTCTGGAAGATAAATGGGCTTCCCAGGTGGCTCAATGATAAAGAATCCATCTGCAATGCAGGAAACACAGGAGACGTGGGTTTGATCCCTGGGTTGGGAATATCCCCTGGAGGAGGAACTGGCAACTTACTCGAGTATTCTTGCTTGGAGAATAACATGGACAGAGGAGCCTGGCGGGCTACAGTCCATAGGATTGCAAAGACTTGTACATGACTGAGCGACTGAGCATGCATGCATGCATAGAAGATAAATAGAAAGCAAGTAAGATTGAATTGCTAAATGACCCACAAAGGGAGAAGCAGTATCTGAGGTATGGGAGAATGTGGCAGTGAAGAGAGAGCTCATTTCTGGGAAGGAGTGCTGTCTTCCTAGGGGCTCTGGAAGACACGCCAAGCTAAGTCGACAGGGGGAAAGTAGAGGTGAAAAGCAGTCTGGCAATCAGTTGCTTATTTTCAGGACAATCTGTGGAACGGCTGAGCAAGTTGCTCTCCCTTACTCCCACCATCTCCCCACCACACGCACAGAGCAGCTGAACATGTACTAGTTGCCTTTAGAAATTCAGCAGTTTGTCTGGGGAGTCTGGGAGGTTTGCGTGCTAAGTCAATTCAGTCATATCCAGCTCTTTGCGACCCCATGGACTGTAGCCTGCCAGGGTCCTCTGTCCATGGGATTCTCCAGGCAAGAATACTGGAATGTGTTGCCATGCCCTCCTCCAGGGGATCTTCCCAATCCAGGGATCAAATCCGTGTCTCTTAAATCTCCTGCATTGGCAGGGGAGTTCTTTACCACTAGTACACCTGGGGAGGTCTAGGGTTGGATGAGGGTGGCCCTCCAGATTGAAGTTTTCCTTGTTTTGGCCCTAAGAAGGGGGCATACAGGGTGTGGGAAGCATCTCATCAACCTGATTTCTACCCCTGTGAGCAGTGCAAGTCCATATGCTCCACTTACTGACATATACTTGTGAATGCGAATGGATAAGCAAGGATGGCCAGAGTTCCTGAAAAGTAATCATTTCAATAGAAGGACTGGAAAGAAAGTTGAGGATATATTCCAGAATGTAGAACAGAAAGGGAGAGGTGGAGAATATGAGGGAAAAGTTAAAAGATGTGGAGGATTAATTCAGGAAGTCCAACATCTTTCTGGCAGGAATTCCAGAAACAGCAGAGAATGTAAGGGATAAAAATTATCACTGAAAGGCAAGAGCTTTCAACTGGAAGTAGCTACTGGAGACAGAAAAAATAGTTTTTTAAGGACCCATATACATTGTGTTGGGCTTCCCCAGTGGCTCAGAGGTTAAGAATCTGCCTGCAATGCAGGAGACGCTGGTTAGAGCCCTGGGTCTGGCGGATCCCCAGGAAGAGGGCATGGCAACCCACTCCAGTATTCTTGCCTGGAGAATCCCATGGACAGAGGAGGCTGGTGGGCTACAGTCCATAGGATTGCAAAGAGTCGGACCCGACTGAATGATTGAGCACACACACACACATGCATTGTATTAAAGCTTAGAGCATGAAACATAAAGAGAAGATGCTCAGTATTTCCAGGGAGTTAAGACGGAGCACCATATGCCCTGGGACAACCTAGACGGAGGGGATGGGGAAGGAGGCAGGATGGGGGTTTGGGATGGGGGATACATGTACACCTGTGGCTGATTCATGTTAATGTATGGCAAAAGCCACCACAGTATTGTAAAGTAATTAGCCTCCAATTAAAACAAATTAATTTAAAAAGATGGGGCACCATAAAAGAATAAGAATTAACATGGCCTTAGCCTTCTTTTCAGTGATTTCGGATGCCATAAGGGTAACCTCGTGGAGCAATGCCTTTGTCCTGTCATCGGAATGTGATCTTCCATCCAGAATTATCAACCCAAACAAATTATTGACCAAGCCTTGGGGCAAATAAAGAATATTTAGAGCCACACTATTCAATTTTCCAGTTATACTGTTAGAAATCTGATGATTGATTTTCAATTTTCAGAATTAATTTTGTTTATAGATGAAACAAAGGCTTAAACATTTATTCACTATCTTAGTTCAGGATACCATAACAAAATACCACGGACCAGGTACCTTATAAACAGTACCATTTATTTTTCACAGTTCTGCGGGCTGGAAGTCCAAGGTCATGGTGCCAGCACGTTGGGTGCTCTTGAAGGCCCTCTTCTGGATTTCAGACTGCTGACTTCCTCACATGGTAGAAGGGACAAGCAAGCTCGCAGGGGCCTCTTTTATACGGGCACAAATCTCTTCATGAGGGTACCACCCTCATAACCTGAGCCTCATGACCTCTTAAAGACCCTACTTCCCAATATGGTAACGTTGGGAATTAAGATTTCAATGTATAAATTTGAGCTGACACAAACCTTCGGACCATAGCATTGTAAGATTACTTGTGTGTGCATTCCAATAAGAGTAAAAGGAATACAACAAAGATGAAGTCTTAGAATTTAAAAAAATATTAGAAATAAACAAGGGTGTAATTAAGTGAAAAAAAACAAAAACAAACGTAGTGACTGTGGTACGTGCCTGAAAGGAAGGTAATGGAGCAATAGTAAACCATTTGAAAATGGTGTGTTTAGCATATGGTAATGAAGGTATTTGTTTATATTGTCAATTAGTTAAAAAAGAAAAGCAACTAGAAACCCCAGAAATAAACAAAAATCAGAGGGAAAATCCTAATTCAAACAAAAAGCAATCTCAATTAAGGCATAGTTGTGAGAAACTGATTAGGGTAAGGAAAGAGGATTCTTCTGATTTTGACTTTTGAACATTCTCTTGAGTGGCTCAGGATTATTTTCTTCCTTACTTGATTCTTCGGTAAATAATTTTCATATATTTACAGAATTATAAAAACTACCTATTGACTCTCAATTTTTAGAGTAAATTTTTAGACAAAATATGAAAGGATTAAATTTGGTTTCAGAATAGAATATAACTATTGCAAACCCAATAAACATAAAAGGCATTGGGTGGTGATGGAAGAAGAGAGCAGGTGAAGGCATAGCGAGAAAGGATGGGGCAAAGGCCGAGGGACTATTTGTTCATTTACATGGTGACACATTAAGGGAAACACTGTCTAAAATTATGAAGGTGAGAAGAGACAGAGATGGTGAGAAGATAAGTTAACACAAATCTCTGTGCAGGAGACAGTCAAAACTGTTAAAAGTTGGTAGGAGATTGAGATATAAACATGCTATTTAGTATTTTGCAGCAAGCCCCAGAACTAAAATCAAAATTGGCTGAAGTTGGTTAGCATAGGGAGTGGAACAGGGTAAGGTGGGGGAGAAGGAGATTTTTCACAGTGTTATGTACTCTTTAAATGTAATTTTCATCACATGTTGGTATTACTTTAAAAATAAAAATGTAAATAATAGTACTGTTACCAAGTGTTGAAACTGGTGAAGAAAAGAGACCCTGTTATACTCGGCAAGAGTGAAAATTGAATTGGTCCAAACTTTTGAAAGGGCAATTTTGTAATATCAAAAAGAGCCGGGCTCTCCCTCAATAATAATATTGTGTCAGTTTCCAGTGGACAAGGACAATGTTCAGCGGCCGCTGGCCGACCAAGTGGAGGCAGAGGGTACCCAGAGGCTCTCCTTCATTGCACGTGAGTGTGAACATGCACACACACACGTTCTCATCCCGCCACATGTCTCACACATTGACTCACCAAGCTGGAAACATGAGCCGCCCAGGTTCTTAGAGCTCTCCTGTCTCCAGCTTTAATTCTTTACAGTGAGCCTCACATGGAAGGTTGTCTCTAGCGGTTTCTTCATCCTCCCATGACTCATCTTGGTTTACTTTTGTGGAAATGACCGACTTGGGAGCTGGGCCTCGTCCCTCCTGCCAGAGTCTGAGGCTAACCACAGTGTTCTGAAGCCCGTGGGTGCTGGTCAGCCACTTGGAGGCATGCCCTTGAGTCGGCTCCTCCTTTTGTGGTTACTCAGAAGAGACTCTGTCTGTATTCCAAATGTGGTCAGCCTATCAGAGAGGCAGTCCCTGTGGCCTGACATGCTCACTCTCCCTGGGTCATCACGGATGCTATGGGAAAGAGAACACACTGACTTTGGACAGCCTCTGCAGTGGCCGACCAACTTGACCGGAAGTAAGGAAGCCAGGTTCTTTCCATGATTTGGTGATGAAGCTCTTGGGAAATGCTTATGGTCAAGCTACATTTCTGTAGAGAATACACATTAATACGTAATTACTCACAGAACTCTTAATCTCTCCTTTTGATGAGGAAACTGATGCTCAGCAATAAGGCAGTTGTCCAGGATGATTCCACTAGAAAATAGTAAAGTAAGGATTATGATAGAAATCTTCTGAATCCTAGTCTTTACCATGAGATATTTTTTAGGACTTCTTAGTGTAACAGTTGTCAGGATTAGAGAAGAAGCTCTTTACTCTGCTTCAGAGCTTTATAGAAATCCCTGTTCTGAATAGTGACATCCAACATCTCACTTTGTTGGGCTTTGGATTGGATCCAAAGTTTGCTGTTTAAGGACTGTGTGCTCTTGGTCACGTTCAATAACATCTGTGAGATGGAGATAGTTATTTCCAAGAAAACCTCACCAGGATCGTTGTGACGTTTAAATGACATAATGTACATCGGGCATTATGTAGAGGCTCCAAATGGTGGTGGTGATGGTGGTGGTGAATGCAAAGAGGATTATTTCGAGACATATTGGATACAGTGAACAGCCTTTCCAAGTTGCTTCTTCATATGAGCTCCTAATTAGCTACTCTCCTGTCTTCTAAGGTGTCAACTCATCTTTACATGATTACTTTTAAAAGTAGCTGGTTATACTAATTTGTAAAGATAATTTTGAGTTAGCAAACTCTCTCTCCAAAAGCAATTGTAAACGTGTTGTTATGTGCCTGATACTGAGCATTCAAAGCAGCATAATGCAATCAGATGGTAGAGTCTCATTCTTCCTTGTCCTCAAGAACATGGTTTCTCAAAGAGGAATGGAACTGTGTGCATGGCACACAGGGTCATTTGCAACAGATGAGGTAGCACCCTTTCTATCTGTGAGCAAGGCATTTGTTGAGTGAATGGCAGCATCACAGGTGCTCAGAGCATTTGTACTTGGTAAATTCATGGTTACCAGGTTCATAAGGAAGCAAGCAGAGACTATTAATAACAGCGTTAGCACTTTGGAGAAAATGAATGTCAACCAGAACCATAGACTGTGTTCTTCAAAGGAAGGTAGATGGGAGATGTGGACGAAAGTAAACATCTTGTCTGAATGAGAGGACTGGCCCCAAGGCATCAAGGGGATGGAAAAGTTATGTCATTGCTTGTGAACTGGGTTAAGTCCACACAGACATCAAATGCAGAGGAGGGAGGTAAGGAGCAAAAGTACGTAAGTGAAAAGGAAAATAGGTGTAGTTCACTTCAGAGAGAGTTGTTAGTGGTAATATAAAGGGACCACATCCAAATGTACACATGCTCCAGACCCAAGATCCCTCTAGTGCAGCGAGGCTCACAGAGGGAACTTGATTCTGTGTCTGCTTGGGGAACTCTAAGAAGCCAGGCCATCACAGCCCTAGGGGTAAGAAGCCTACTTGCTTCTTAGAAGAAATGGTGATGGAATTGTCGGACTGATCTTCAGCATCTTGGGGTAAAGGCTAGATATTGAGGCTGTCCCAACCCTGAGTATGGAAGAGGAATAAGGGAGAAAGAGGGAATTTCTCTGACAAGCTAGAAAATCCTCTCTGACTCATCATATACGCTGAAGGACATGACATGAGTATCTTCAAATCCAAGTCAGTGAAAAATGCTTCAAGTAGGACTCAGACTGGTCTTATTCTGCAGCACTTAAGAGAGTTGAGTTCGTACATTTCAAATATTGAGAAAGTTAATATTTAAAGATACAAGAGAAAAAAGATAAGTAAAAACTTCAGAGCAGTAGTGCTTCACAAGGAAGAGAGGAGGGCAATTTTGTCCCCATCTCCTTCCAGGGGACATTTGACATTTTTTGGTTGCTACTTGAGTAGGAGGGAAGAGTGATACTGGCACTTAGTGGGTCAAAGAGGCTGTAATGTTGCTAAATATCCTAAAATGCACTGGATAGCTCCCCACCCCCAACAAAGTTATTTGGCCCAAAATGTCAATAGTGCAGAGGTTGAGAAACCTTGGCTTAGAGTTGTCATCCTTCCCCAGTGGCTCAGCAATAAAGAATCTGCCTCTGCAATGAAGACAACTTGGATTTGACCCCTGGGTTGGGACGATTCCCTAGAAAAGGGCACAGCAAGCCACTCCAGTATTCTTGCCTGGAGAATCCCATGGACAGAGGAGCGTGGTGGGTTAAAGTCCATGGGGTCACAAAGAGTCGGACACGACTGAAGACACGACTAAAGCAGTTGCTAGTTAGCAGGTACACATACCAAGTATACCAACCCTTAAACAATGTAACTAACTGAATTTTTAAAAGTACATGTGAGAACAGAGGTTTATACTAGAAGTTGAATAAGTCATGTGATTAATAAAAATCACTGTAAATGAGCAATGTTAGCTTTTTCTCACAAATCCCTTACCCTAAATTTCTCAAATATGAAGAAGGACTAATTAATGGAACCATAATTTTAGAAGCTATACAGATTTCTATAGTGACATTGTTACAACTTTTAGATATGCATATTATTCTTTACAGTTTATAAATTACATGAATTGCCTTTTTAAATATTTATAATTTGGTATAATTACTCCAATTGATAAACTTCAAGAGGTTATGTTTTAGTTTTTAGGATGTTTACTCTGTATCAAGCACTGCCATTTTCCCCCAGACCAATAACAGCTTGGTCTTGAGAAGTTCTGAATCTCCTAGGCAGCACAGAGATGTGGTACATATAATAATAGAAGTATAAACATAGTCATGGGAGAATGGAGGAGGAACTGAAGTCATCTGCTTGAGGTCACAAAACTAGTAATCAGCAAATCTGGGACTTGTCTTAAGGTCTTCTGTGACTTAAACCAAGTCTTCTGTCCTGGCATAACAATATAGCTTTTCTGGAGATGTAAAACAAAACTGGGACTTGTCTTAAAGTCTTCTGTGCTGGCGCTGGAGGGCTGAGAGGAGCTACTCCACGTTCAAGGTCAGGAGGGGCAGTGGTGAGGAGATACGCCTCGTCCAAGGTAAGGAGCAGTGGCTGCGCTTTGCTGGAGAGGCTGTGAAGAGATACCCCAAGTCCAAGGTAAGAGAAACCCAAGTAAGACAGTAGGTGTTGCAAGAGGGCAGACACACAAACCATATGCACAGAAAACTAGTCAATCTAATTCATGGACCACAGCCTTGTCTAGCTCAGTGAAATTAAGCCATGCCCTGTGGGGCCACCCAAGACAGGCGGGACATGGTGGAGAGGTCTGACAGAATGTGGTCCACTGGAGAAGGGAATGGCAAACCACTTCAGTAGTCTTGCCTTGAGAACCCCATGAACAGTGTGAAAAGGCAAAATGACCTGGAATTTAGTGGAGAAATAACTCCGGAAAGAATGAAGGGATGGAGCCAAAGCAAAAACAATACCCAGTTGTGGATGTGACTGGTGATAGAAGCAAGGTCCAATGCTATAAAGAGCAATATTGCATAGGAACTGGGATGTCAGGTCCACGAATCAAAGCAAATTGGAAATGGTCAAACAGGAGATGGCAGGAGTGAACGTCAACATTCTAGGAATCAGTGAACTAAAATGGACTGGATTAGGTGAATTTAACTCAGATGACCATTATATTTACTACTGTGGGCAGGAATCCCTTAGAAGAAATGGAGTAGCCATCAGAGTCAGCAAAAGAGTCCAAAATGCAGTACTTGGGTGCAATCTCAAAAATGACGGAATGATCTCTGTTCGTTTCCAAGGCAAACCATTCAATATTACAGTAATCCAAGTCTATGCCCCAACCAGTAATGCTGAAGAAGCTGAAGTTGAATGGTTCTATGAAGACCTATAAGACCTTTTAGAACTAACACCCCCAAAAGATGGCATTTCATTATAGGGGACTGAAATGCAAAAGTAGGAAGTCAAGAAACACCTGGAGTAACAGGCAAATTTGGCCTTGGAATGTAGAATGAAGCAGGGCAAAGGCTAATAGAGTTTTGCCAAGGACACTGATCATAGCAAACACCCTCTTCCAACCATGCAAGAGAAGACTCTACACATGGACATCACCAGATGGACAACACTGAAATCAGATTGATTATA
Source organism: Aepyceros melampus (assembly GCA_006408695.1). Classification (NCBI taxonomy): domain Eukaryota; kingdom Metazoa; phylum Chordata; class Mammalia; order Artiodactyla; family Bovidae; genus Aepyceros; species Aepyceros melampus. The sequence goes on from SJXQ01006836.1 coordinate 50,216, forward strand.
TTCTTTGTAGTCAAAGATGGAGAAGCTCTATACAGTCAGCAAAAACAACACTGGGAGCTGACTGTGGCTCGGATCATGAAGTCCTTATTGCCAAATTCAGACTTAAATTGAAGAAAGTAGGGAAAACCGCTAGACCATTCAGGTATGACCTAAATCAAATCCCTTACAATTATACAGTGTAAGTGAGAAATAGATTTAAGGGCCTAGATCTGATAGATAGAGTGCCTGATGAACTATGGAATGAGATTCGTGACATTGTACAGGAGACAGGGATCAAGACCATCCCCATGGAAAAGAAATACAAAAAAACAAAATGGCTGTCTGGGGAGGCCTTACAAATAGTTGTGAAAAGAAGAGAGGCGAAAAGCAAAGGAGAAAAGGAAAGATAGAAGCATATGAATGCAAAGTTCCAAAGATAGCAAGGAGAGATAAGAAAGCCTTCCTCAGCGATCAATGCAAAGAAATAGAGGAAAACAACAGCATGGGAAATACTAGAGATCTCTTCAAGAAAATTAGAGATACCAAAGGAACATTTCATGCTTAGATGGGCTTGATAAAGGACAGAAATGGTCTGGACCTAACAGAAGCACTAGATATTAAGAAGAGGTGGCAAGAATACACAGAAGAACTGTACAAAAAAGATCTTCACAACCCAGATGGTGTGATCACTCATCTAGAGCCAGACATCCTGGAATGTGAAGTCAAGTGGGCCTTAGAAAGCATCACTATGAACAAAGCTAGTGGAGGTGATGGAATTCCAGTGGAGCTATTTCAAATCCTGAAAGATGCTGCTGTGAGAGTGCTGCACTCAATATGCCAACAAATTTGGAAAACTCAGCAGTGGCCACAGGACTGGAAAAGGTCAGTTTTCATTCCAATCCCAAAGAAAGGCAATGCCAAAGAATGCTCCAACTACTGCACAATTGCACTCATCTCACATGCTAGTAAAGTAACGCTCAAAATTCTCCAAGCCAGACTTCAGCAATACGTGAATCGTGAACTTCCTGATGTTCAAGCTGGTTTTAGAAAAGGCAGAGGAACCAGAGATCAAATTGCCAACATCTGCTGGATCATGGAAAAATCAACAGAGTTCTAGGAAAACATCTATTTCTGCTTTATTGACTATGCCAAAGCCTTTGACTGTGTGGATCACAATAAACTGTGGAAAATTCTGAGATGGGAATACCAGACCACCTGACCTGTCTGTTGAGAAATCTGTATGCAGGTCAGGAAGCAACAGTTAAAACTGGAAATGGAACAACAGACTGGTTCCACATAGGAAAAGGAGTATGTCAAGGCTGTATATTCTCACCTGCTTATTTAACTAATATGCAGAGTACATCATGAGAAATGCTGGACTGGAAGAAACACAAGCTGGAATCAAGATTGCCAGGAGAAATATCAATAACCTCAAATATGCAAATGACACCACCCTTATGGCAGAAAGTGAAGAGGAACTAAAAAGCCTCTTGATGGAAGTGAAAGTGGAGAGTGAAAAAGTTGACTTAAAGCTCAACATTCAGAAAACGAAGATCATGGCATCCGGTCCCATCATTTCGTGGGAAATAGATGGAGAAACAGTGGAAACAGTGTCAGACTTTATTTTTGGAGGCTCCCAAATCACTGCAGATGGTGACTGCAGCCATGAAATTAAAAGACATTTACTCTTTGGAAGAAAAGTTGTGACCAACCTAGATAGCAGTTCAAAAGCAGAGACATTACTTTGCCGACTAAGGTCCGTCTAGTCAAGGCTATGGTTTTTCCTGTGGTCATGTATGGACGTGAGAGTTGGACTATGAAGAAAGCTGAGTGCTGAAGAATTGATGCTTTTGAACTGTGGCATTGGAGAAGACTCTTGAGAGTCCCTTGGACTGCAAGGAGATCCAACCAGTCCATTCTGAAGGAGATCAACCCTGGGATTTCTTTGGAAGGAATGATACTAAAACTGAAACTCCAGTACTTTGGCCACCTCATGCGAAGAGTTGACTCATTGGAAAAGACCCTGATGCTGGGAGGGATTGGGGGCAGGAGGAGAAGGGGACGACCGAGGATGAGATGGCTGGATGGCATCACAGACTCGATGAACGTGAGTCTGAGTGAACTCCGGAAGTTGATGGTGGACAGGGAGGCCTGGTGTGCTGTGATTCATGGGGTCGCAAAGCGTTGGACACGACTGAGCAACTGAACTGAACTGAACTCCTTGGTATGATGATTTTGAATGTGGAAACAAGAAATTTCCATTGTGTAGTACTTTCTGTAACATTTGATAAAGGATGAGGAGTACAGGTAATTTTTCATTTTTTCTGTTTTCCTCCAATATATTTTAAAATCTGTCCAAGGTCCTTCATATTCTTGCCCCCACCTAGTTCTCAGTATCCCCTCCACACTCTGCTTCACATGCCCTCCAACTGTTCTAAGCTTTTCACCCTTCCTGAAACTTAGCACCCCCTTTCATGCAACTATGGCATTGCCGGTTCCATGGCTTTTTCCTGAAATGCTTGTATTTCATTCCTCCTCTGAAGTGCTTCTGCTTTTCTCTTTTGACTCAGCTCAAATATCTCTTCCTCTGAGAAGGCTTCTTGCATGCTTCGTTGCTCAGTAGTGTCTGACTCTTTGCGACTCCATGGACTGGAGCCCACCAGGCTCCTCTGTCCATGGGATTTCCCAGGCAAGAATACTGGTTGTTATTGTTCGGTTGCTAAGTTGTGTCCAGCTCTTTGTGACCCATGAACTGCAGCATGCCAGGCTTCCTAATCTTCCACTATCTCCTGGAGTCTGATCTAACTCATGTCCATTGAGTCAGTGATGCCATCCAACCAACTCATCCTCTGTCATCCCTTATCCTCCTGCCCTCAATCTTTCCCATCATCAGGATACTGTAGTGAGTAGCCATTTCCTCCTCTAGGGGATCTTCTAGACCCAGGGATCGAACCTGCGTCTCCTGTGTCTCCTACAGTGCAGGCAGGTTTTTTACCTGCTGAGCCATCTGGGAAGACTTCTTATACTGATCAATCTCTATCCTACATCAGAGTGAGTTGTTCTGTCCTAAGGACCCCATGGTGCCCTGCTTCTGTGTCTGCTGTAACACCTTGGAATTGTGCTATGATTGATGAGATCACACGATTGCTGCCTTAGTTTGAGGTGCACTCCTTGGAGGTGAGGGCTGAGACTTCCTCATCTCTGTCTCCTCTGTATGTATTAATAGCGGAGAACAGGACTAATAATGGCTGCACAGAAAATCGTGGTTGATTGAATAAATGAGTGAACAGGCTATTGCCCACAAGGTAGAGCCGTGACGCAGGGCTGCAGCTGTCCCTCACCTCTACCAGATAAAGCCAACCAACCAGCCAGCACTCCTGAGCCAGCCTCAAGCACAGAGTTGGTGTTTTTCACCAGCCAGCTGGCTGTCACCACGGAGGGATGGTAATCATTAACGTGACACTTTAAACATCAGAAAGATTAGAAGGAAACATGTTTCTAGTGGTTAGTGACTAAGATTAAAATCATGAGGCTATGCCTATTCTGAAAACTGTTGAACTGATGGACGAGAGTTGATGTCAGTGTGCATAGTCACTACTCCCTGCCTCCCAGCGTCTAGAAAGAATTCTTTACTTGTGCACTCCTGACTTCTCCCCAACTTGGGAAAGATCCTTTTGCTGGGAGAGAAGCCACATCGAGCCATAGAACCAGACCCAGGGAGGAAGGGAAGGGGGGTGGAGGCAGAGGGTAGAGGAGCTTTCTTCAGGGTAGGAGGACAGCCTCTCAGAGCAACTCAGCCCAGGAGATGGAAGCGGAAAGGTGGATGTCCACGAATTCCTGTCTTTGTCTAACTTCTGTAATGACTTGCATGAGGAATAAGAAAGAAAGAAATTCCTTTTAAATTATATTTTAGTTGTTGTCCTATGCTTCTGAAATGTGACACTGTCCCGAGGCCGGCACATAAGAGTTAGTTTTGTAAGATTCTTAGTGGAGGAGAAGCGACTGCAAAAGGATGAAAGCATGCCTTTCACTCAAGGGTTTCCTAGCTCCGCAGGAGGCTCTGCCGAAGAGAACACAGCCAGGGCAGGCAGAGGCAGCAGGAGTCCTGGTGCTGGTAGTTCTGGCTGTGGTGAGGAGACAGCCTGGACGGTGAGGCACTGCATGGAGGGGTGGGGGTGGAGGGCCACCACTCCCTGGGGCTTTTAGGCCAGGGATGTCCAGGAGTCCATGCGGATGCCTGGAGCTATTAGGCCAGGGATGTCCAGGAGTCCACGGGGAAGCCTGGAGGGAGAAACTCAGGAATCTCAGTTTGGAACCAGGTTACAGCTTGACGTGGCACCCTGGGAGAGCCTGAAACTAGCAGGCTTCCACCCAGACCAGGGATGCCCAGAAGCTGCCAGACCAGTGGGTCGTGAAGCCTACTACTGGGCAGGTGGTGGCTCTGGGGCAGCTAAGGTTTCTGATATCTCAACAGTAGCTTGCTCAAAGAGAAGCCTCTAGCTATACTCTGAATCTCCCCCAAAGTGGCTGTAGATCTTAGGATTAGATGGGGAAGATCCTGGGCCAAGACAAATGTTAAAGAGACAATAACACATATGGGTTGTTGTTGCTTAGCTGCTAAGTCGTGTCTGACTCTTTTGTGACCCCGTGGACAGGAGCCCGCCAGGCTCCTCCGTCCATGGGATTTTCCAGGCAAGAATACTGAAGTGGGTTGTCATTTCCTCCTCCAAGGGATCTTCCTGACTCAAAGATTGAACCCGAGTCTCCTGCACTGGCTTCCCTGGTGGCCAGTGGTAAAGAAACTGCCTGCCAATCAGGAGACTCAGATTCAATTTCTGGGTAGGGAAGATCCCCTGGAGAAGGAAATGGGAATCCACTCCAGTATTCTTGCCTGGAAAATCCCCATGAACAGAGGAACCTGGTAGGCTACAGTCCCTGGGGTCACAAAGAGTTGGACATGACTTAGCAACGAACCAAACAACAACAGTAACACATATGGGTTAATTAACTGTGGAGAGAGGAGCTCATGATCATGGCATCCCCTGTGGTCCAGGACTTATTACTGAAAAATTAAGCAATAGCAAAGGTGAAGCAAAGTGACTTGTTTGAAGGAAGACATCTTAGATGGCAAGCAGCGGGGTGCATTTGACCACAAAAACCAGAAGGTCTGATGTTGAGGCATTGCCCACTGACACTTTAATATTGGACTCTCAGTTTTCACACGTGAAAAACAAGATTTCCTATATTTTGTACATGAGAGTGTTGGCACACAGTGTGCGTTCATTCATTTATTCAGTGTATAAAAACACTGAGCACTGGTACGTGCCAGGCAGCAGACTGGGCACTGGGGACACGGGCGAGCAGGTGGCTGTGGCCCTGTCTTCGTGGGGCTTACGTTCTACGGGAGCAGTCAGAATGCTGGTTGAGTCTGGATCCTTCGCTGCCTACCGGCCCCTGGTGCCCCTTTCTGTGAAACGGGCTTCAGCCGGTGCTTTTAGAAATGGTTAGCAGGGAAGGGAAGACTCAGAACAGCATGTTTTAGGGCAGATAGGGAAGTGAAGTTGATGCGGCCATAACTGTTTTCTCCAGAATAAGGGGTTTGTGGAGAAGCCGAAGAGGTTCCACAATAAAAACCAGGAAATGATTACAATCTCCTCCCAGCTGTTTCCAAGAAAACCGTCTTTTTCCAGGTGGACGAAAACAGCAAAGGCAGTCACACCAACATTTTAACAGTTCTTCTGAATCAGTAGGATATTCAACAGGCCATTTCTACAGAGGGACCAGAAAGTTGGAAAAGAGGACCACAGAGGAAAATTAAAAGGACTGTGATGCTCCGTTGCAAAGGTAAAAGCACCGTTTTGTTGTTTGTTGTTTAGTCACTAAGTTGTGTCTGATTCTTTTGTGACCCCATGGACAAAAACCCCACCAGGCTTTTCTACAGTGGTGAAGAAGGCAATGGCACCCCACTCCAGTACTCTTGCCTGGAGAATCCCATGGACAGAGGAGCCTGGTGGGCTGCAGTCCATGGGGTCGCGAAGAGTCGGATACGACTGAGCGACTTCACTTTCCCTTTTCCCTTTCATGCACTGGAGAAGGAAATGGCAGCCCACTCCAGTGTTCTTGCCTGGAGAATCCCAGGGACGGCAGAGCCTGGTGGGCTGCCGTCTATGGGGTCGCACAGAGTCGGTCACGACTGAAGCGACTTAGCAGCAGCAGTAGCAGCAGTCTATCTACACACCAGTTCTTTCCCATTTCTATAGAGAATTCTTTAAGTACAATATGTTTCTGTTGTGGTGGGAATTTTTGAAGTGAGACATAGGGAAGGACTTCCTGACTCCAAGAATGGTTAGTTGCCAACCAAGTAGAGGGTTATAGAATGAAATCAGCCCTCTTACATTTGAGAAAACAAACTTGGCCCATATGAATGCTTGCTATCAGAGTCTAGCCTTCAAGACCCAGTCTCATTGGTTATGATCTCTGGTGTGTAAGCAATTCCAGACACCTGCAGGCTGAAGGGGCTTCAGGCCATTTAAAACCTCTCTCAAGAGTCTTCTTTTGAGCCTTCAGCCCATCTTGCCCAAAGGGCTGATCTTTAGGAGCTATGTGATGGCTCCTTGCCCTGGGCTTGACCTGGGTTTAGCCAGGGGGAAGCACCAGTTGGGGGTCCTCCAGATAAGCTGGAGGAAATCGAGATGGGTTGTCTCTCCAGCCCCAACTCGATGGTTTGACACCTGCTAGGTCCCTTCATGGAGGCTGTAGCTTTTCCTGCAGCTATGGTTGTAGGAAAAGGTGGCCTTTCCTACAGCTATGGTTCTCACTGGGTTCAGGGCAGGCTCCCCATCACATCTGCATGTCTAGAGGTGGTAACAGACTGTTGCCAAGCCTGGACTTCACTTACCCCTGCGCAGACCTTGGTAAAGAGTCCTTTAACAAACCCTTCTTAGTCTTCTCTCTAAGTGTGTGTACCCTCTGTCTCCAGCTGGAATTCTGACTCATGCTCTCTCTGAATTAGACTTAAAGAATTTCTGAAATTTCATTCAACATTTATTTGAACAAAAGTGTTTGAGCAAGTACTTTATACAAGTGATAAATACTGAAAGACTTAATAATATCTAAGTGTTTTTGAATGTCTGGTATGTGCCAGGTAATAGACTAAACAATTTATATAATTTAATCATCATGATAATTTCGTGGTGATGTAGTTTTAAACCGCTTTTCAGGTATGGAAATCAGTGTTCGTTCTAATTAAGTACCTTGCCTGAGGCTATATCACCAGTAAGTAGAGGAGGCAGGATTCATTCCTAGACGGGTTTCATTTTCAAACTTATAAACTTCTCTTTATGGTCTCTTATATACAGTGATAATTATGATAGGTATTCAGAAAAATGAAAAACAGAGGAGGAGGGAGGAATTCATATGCTAAGAGTTGGAGACAGAAAACTACACTCTTTTTTCAAACTTGAAGACGAGTAGGAGGGCAAACCTCTGCAGACAGTGCATTAGATAAGTGTATCAGATGAACTAGGAGTGGGAGAAGAGGATTTATTCAAGGGATTTATACAAATGTGCAGTGATGTGTTTAGCAAGTGGTCCCCATCCTCCCCAAAAGCCTGATTTACAGCGTTTACCAATCTCTGTGATGTAGATACTCCCACCATAGTGCATGTCAAGCCACTAATATGGCATCACTGAACAGGACGTGGGGAAGAGATGTGCAGAACTGGCTCTTGAGAGCAGGCACACACCTGCTGCTGTGCATCACTGTGTTTATGTGCAAGTGTGGGCGGTCGGGAAATAGCATGTGTGTTTGGGGTACTCTAGGCTGGTAGGATCTGCAATAGCAAGAGGAACAGTGCAGGGGGAGGTGGAACGGGGACAAGGATCAGAAAGGAGAGGAGGGAGAGAAGACCATGGGAGAGGGCTCTGGCTGAAAGGCTGGAACTGCACTGTCCAATCTGTCCATACATTGATACTGATCGTGTGAAATGTGTCTGGTCCAAATGGGGATGTGCTGTAAATGTAAATTATACACTGGATTTCAAAGATTTCGTGTGTGTGTGTGTGTGTGTATTATTTATATGTAACTATATATAAACTGTGGAAAATTCTGAGAGAGGGAATACCAGACCACCTGACCTGCCTCTTGAGAAATCTGTATGCAGGTCAGGAAGCAACAGTTAGAATTGGACATGGAACAACCGACTGGTTCCAAACAGAAAAAGGAGTATGTCAAGGCTGCATATTGTCACCCTGCTTATTTAACTTATATACAGAGTACATCATGAGAAATGCTGGACTGGAAGAAACACAAGCTGGAATCAAGATTGCTGGGAGAAATATCAATAACCTCAGATATGCAGATGACCCTTCCCTTATGGCAGAAAGTGAAGAGGAACTAAAGAGCCTCTTGATGAAAGTGAAAGAGGAGAGTGAAAAAGTTGGCTTAAAGCTCAACATTCAGAAAACGAAGATCATGGCATCTGGTCCCATCACTTCTCGGGAAAAAGATGGGGAAACAGTGGAAACAGTGTCAGACTTTATTTTTCTGGGCTCCAAAATCACTGCAGATGGTGACTGCAGCCATGAAATTAAAACACGCTTACTCCTTGGAGGAAAAGTTATGACCAACCTAGATAGCATATTCAAAAGCAGAGATATTACTTTGCCGACTAAGGTCCGTCTAGTCAAGGCTATGGTTTTTCCTGTGGTCATGTATGGATGTGAGAATTGGACTGTAAAGAAGGCTGAGCGCCGAAGAATTGATGCTTTTGAACCGTGGTGTTGGAGAAAACTCTTGAGAGTCCCTTGGACTGCAAGGAGATCCAACCAGTTCATTCTGAAGGAGATCAACCCTGGGATTTCTTTGGAAGGAATGAGCTGAAGCTGAAGCTCCAGTACTTTGGCCACCTCATGCGAAGAGTTGACTAATTGGAAAAGACTCTGATGCTGGGAGGGATTGGAGGCAGGAGGAGAAGGGGACGACCGAGGATGAGATGGCTGGATGGCATCACAGACTCAATGGACGTGAGTCTGAGTGAACTCCGGGAGTTGGTGATGGACAGGGAGGCCTGGCGTGCTGAGATTCATGGGGTCGCAAAGAGTTGGGCACGACTGAGCGACTGAACTGAACTGATATATATAAATCTCAATATATCTGTGTTGATTACATGTTAAACCACATATTAATATTTATAATTAACTTTACCTGTTTTCTCTTTACTTTTAAAAATGTGGCTACTAGAGAAAGCCACACTACCTGTGTGAGTCACAATCTATTTCTTTTAGACAGCTTTGGGTCAGAGAATTTGGTCTTTATTCAACAGGCAACAGAGAGTCTTAGAAGAGTTTTAAACAGATGTGGTCTGTTTCCCATAAAGGTCCATCTGGTGTAATGTGGAGACTGCTGAGCCCAGGCCTGACTTGAGAGTCCAGGCAGAGAGACGCGGCACTGGAGGAGGCAGAGGAGTGGGAATGAGGCGGGAGAGAGCAGACTGGATGGGACAGGGTGGCTGATTGCATGTGGAAGCTTGAGGGTGATGGGCCACTGTCTAGATGGAGTGACATTAACACAGACTAAAGTACAGGAGGGATGACAGTTTCTTGGGGGGAGATGATGAGTCTGGGGTGCCAGGGAACTTGCAGGTGTCCAGCAGGCAAGTGGGTACGGGGGTCTGGAATCCTGGTAGCACCATCTACAAACTCTATTCCGAATCAACCGTCTCCCATTGCCTCCACTGCCGCCACCCCATCAAACCACCATAATATCCTATCTGGGTTAGCACTGCAGCCTCCTAGCTGTCTGATGTGTTGGCCTTGCTTTTCCTCAAGTCTCAATCTACAGCAGAGTCATCTTGTTGAAAGCACATCGGAACAGGGCATGCCTCCCCTCAAAGTCTCCGATGAATCCATGGCACTCAGGGTTCACACCACTATGTACAATGGCTTAAGGCCCTAGGCGACCTGGCCCTGCTACTCTAAGCCCCACTGCCGTCTCCCTCGGAGACTCTGCTCTAAGCACGTGGGGTCCCTCACTATTCCTGGGACTCACCAAGAATCCTCTTTGCCTCAGGCCTTTGAACCTGGTGCTCTTCCCCATGGATTTCTTAGGAGGCATCTCCCTCACCTCCTTCAGGTCTTTACTCAGCTACCCCTTCTTTGTGAAGCCTTCCTGCTCATGCCATTTTAAATGACACCCCATTCTTTCTTTCCCTTATTTCTTCATCAGCTCCTACCACTATTAATCATACTATAAATGTTACTTATTTATCATATTTTATGTCTGTGTCCCTCATTAGAATGTAAACTCCTTAAAGCAGAAATTTTCTCTATTTTATTTTCTACTGTGTCCAATAAACTGGAATGGGTCCTGGCACATAGTAGATATTGAAATAATATTTGTTAAATAAATGAATGAACTGTAGAAGACCAAGAAGACCAGCAGGGTGAATACATAAGACCTAGAAACAGACATGCCCTTGGAATTTGAGCTTTGACACTAGTCATTGTGACCTTGGGCTGGTTATTTAACATCTCTGAGCCTTAATTTCTCATCTATGAAATGGAGACATTAATAGTACCTCCCATAAAAGATCATTGTGAGGAGGTGTCCAGTCAAGAAATATTTAGGGGCCCACTCCTGTGTGCCAGGAGCTGTAGTTAAATAGGGACTAGATGAGAGAATTTATAGAAGAGTTGACATGGTGTGTTCCGTATTGCAACCCCCCTGACACTGGCAGGGGAAAGAGTGTTAGGCAGTCAGGAGACAGGGCTGATCTGGGAGTGAGTGTACTGGCCCAGGGGGAGTGAGCAGAGTGTGGGTGAGGGGAGGGGACTGTGCTGACCTTGCTGAATTCACAGGGCTGAACCCCGTGAGGGGGAGCCAGGAAGCAGGCTGGACTTTAAAGGCTGGGTAGGCAGTGGAGGGGAATTCTGGTATCATCATCAGTGTACCAGTGCCAGAATCCAAAATCGCAGACACAGGCTCTCCCTAAAGTGACGAGTCATCCCTCTCGGGAGAAATGACACCATGGGGGCCCCCCTGTGAGGAACCAAGGGCCATGAGAAGAACACTGTGACTGGTCAGGGTCCCACTGACTTCAAACAGGATTAGGGTTGGAGGCCCAAGGCCCCTGCCTCACTATCTGAAAATCCCATGAAACAGCCGGAGCCTCATTCTGGGCAGCAGTGGACAATGGCTCTTTGCCACCAGCCAGTGAAGAGTAAGAGAGAGCAAAGATGAGAGCAGAGGCCTGTGGGGTCTGTGCCTGTGGGGGTCTCAGAAGGCATGGAGAGGAGGGTCAAGGCTGGGAGGTCACAGTCAGACAAGATGAGCATGTGGAGGGCTGAGGGCCTTGCCCGTTCCCTCTGGACCCAGCCTGGCCCTGACCCTGGCTGCCCTGGGCTGAGCCTTGCTCTGGTCTTCCTGGTGGATTATCCTGGAGGACTTCCCAGGGAAGTTTGGAAGAAGGCCCTCCCCTGCCTTCATGTCCAGCTCCAGGATGAGGGAGCCCAGGATAGCAGTTTTGTCAATCACATGAGCCTCTCAGGCACGCTGGCTCCTTTGGTGTCCAGGAGGCTGTGCCACAGTGCCCACAACATGAAGCAGGGGACCCCAATGTGCTGTGGGAGGACTGAGCTGAGAAGCAAATCCTGAGGTGTAGCTTCTAGTTTTCCACCCATGTAAGTTAGAAACCACAACTGCAAGCTCAGTGCGCTCCTTCCTCTAGCCCTCAGTAGTGTGTGTTACATAAGAGGCACCTGCAACTCAACAAATCATTACAAAATGAATCCTATGTAACCATCACCTGGGATTCCCAGGTGGCTCAGTGGTAAAGAATCCACCTGCCAACGCGTGAGACACAGGAAATGTGGGTTTGATCTCTGGTCAGGAAGATCCCCTGAAGAAGGAAATGGCAACCCACTCCAGTATCCTTGCCTGGAAATCCCATGGACAGACAAGCCTGGCGGGCTAGTGTGCATAGGGTTGCAAAGAGTCAGACATGACTGACTGAGCATGCATGCAACCACCCCCTAAGTCACGAGGGGACCTTGGCCATCTCCCCTTCATCCCTCTCTGATATCTATCTCTTTCCTCCCCTAAAGGTAAGCACTATGCTGACTTCTGAAACAATCGTTCCCACATGTTTTTGTTTGTTTTTTTACAAGGCAGCATAGCGCAGTAGTAAGAACATGGATTCTGAGGACAGAAGGTGTCCATTCACTTCTTGGTTTCTCTACTCACTTTCTGCAAATCCTTGGGAAGAATACTTTATCTCTCTGTGCTCACTTTATCTGTGATGTGAAGATTATGACAGAATGAAGGCCGATGAGGCTGTTTAAAAGATTAACTCTGAGCTGATATGTGTGTGGTGCTTGTCACAGTGCCATGGGTAGTATGGGTGCTCTTTTTAGCATGCGTGCTAAGTTGCTCAGTTGAGTCTGACTCTTTGCAACCCATGGACTGTTAGCTCACCAAGCTCCTCTGTCCATGGGATTCTCCAGGCAAGAATACTGGAGTGGACTGCCATTTCCTTCTCCAGCGGGTCTTCCTGACCCAGGGATCAATCCCACATCTCCTGCATTGGCAGGTGGGTTCTTTACCACTACGGCCACCTGGGAAGCCCCACTCTTTGTAGTGTATCCCCTAAATAAACACCCCTTAGCAAATACGGTCTAGTTTGCTAGTTTTTTCTTAAGCTCTGTGCTAATGAAGCATACTCTAAAACCAACCAATAAGTAAACCAAATAGATAAGTACAAAGTCTATATAATGAAAGCAGCAATGATGGTGGAAGGGAAAAAGGATATGCTAGTGGCTGAAGTTCTGGAAACAGGATGGGCTAGGGCATGAGGACAAGAGCATACAGAGGTGGCATAAACAGATCATGGGGATTTGTTTATATACTCAGCAGAGGGGTGTAACTGCGTGTGTGACCGAGTCTACGCTCATACTGCTTGTTGAGAGAAGGCCAGTAAGTCCAGTTGTTGGGGCAAGGAATAGTGGCTTTACTCAGAAAGTCAGCAAACTGAGAAGATGGTGGACTAGTGTCCCAGAGAACCTTCTTACCGAAGTTAGAATTCAGGTTTCTTTTATACTAAGAGTGGAGAGGGTGTGATTGGTTGCTACAAACTTCTTGGCATGGAAATCTTTTGTTCTTGCTGCTGTTTGCATAGGTCAGATCACGATATTCCTGTAAACCTCCAACAGGACAAATGTTATTCTCTGTTCTGTCACTTTTAATTTCTGTATGAATGGTTATACCTTACATATATAATACCATTTCTGAATGAAGCGTTATACCTTTGATGGTTAGATCCTTGAGAACTGGCTATCCTGTATATTTCAGGCTGTAGGCAACATTCTGTACTTGTAGCAAAAGCAATAGAATACGAAGGCTAAAGTAAAAGGAGCGGGTCCAATATGGAGTCACCTGTGTTCTTCCCCATTACAAGAGAACACAGCCTGGATTCAAGTAGTGGGAGGGGCTCTGGGAGTGAGGCAACCTATCCCTCCTCTCCCACCACCAGCACCCGGCATGGTCTCGATGGGCTTACCCTGCCTCCTTCACAGTGCATTCTGCCTCTGATCACTTGACTTCACCCTTCTCTCTCAGTTTCAGGGCCTGGGCGCAGGTCTCTGCCCTGACAGTAGATGTTTCAGTTTTGATGCAACCTGGCCAGTGCTCTAAGGCACATGGACCCCTGTGTTTGGAAGGAACAGTCCTGTGCTTGGGGGAACAAGAAGCTCCACTCCCAACTTCACTCGGGATAGAGATGAATTGAATTGAAAATGTGTTTGTTCAATGAACTTGTGCTATATACGTAGAAGTAGCAAATACTTCGTTGAAATGATCCGGTTTTCTTGGCTTTCTCTGGATCTGCCCACTCAATCTTCACGCTTTCCCTGAGCTCTGCTTCTCCCACAGATTCTATTTTGTAGAAGTAGACACAGAGGCAGGGTAACTTGCCCCAGCTCATATGGCTAGTAGTGCAGGGGGGCTGATCAGGGCTGTGCTTTTGACCAGTCACAGCCCTGCTCAGGTATCTTGGTGTTGCTCCTCCAGCTCTGTGGACACACTGCTGAGCCTCCATGGGGTTCAGTTTCCCTGCTTGTGAGGAACAGGACTGTGGGCCCCAGTGCTCACACTGCCTGATTCACCATACATCACCAAGGCCTCCCACAGATGCAGACCAGCCCTGGGTACCTGGAGACTCCATGAGAAGTAATATCGTGGTCTCTGGCCCCCTCGGGGAACTTCTAATGTATTTGGGGGCACAACTGATGATACAAGATGGTGAATGATTAATTTCTCAAAGTGTGATTCAGACCAGAGTGTAAGAAAGGGCCCTGGGAGGGCCGCTGAATGAGTCTTGACTAGTGGAAAAATAGAGCATGTTAAAGCAAGAGCAAATCCTCCCTAATCAGTGCTAAAAATTACTTTTCTGTTAGGCAAGGGTCAGACACACTTGTCTGGCAGACAAGTCATTGCCATCTGGTTCCCAGTCTGCCCAACTGGCCCCAGCCCCAGCGCAGCTGGCGGACGTGCCTCATTTCAACAAAAGCATCAGCACTTAGAGGGTGTGTTTTCTCTTCCTCCGCATTATATGCTTCCTTATGTTGAAATATTTCTCCACGGGGCTAAGCATGAGATGAAGAGGATGTATGGCGAGAAAGCAGAGCCCCAGAAATAGAAGGCTAGCTGGGATTGTGCAAAAATTACTAAATGAACCCAGGGACAGAGACGCCGCACACCCTGAGGTTGGTTTCTTCAGCCATTTATGTAGACGTGAGAAACGTGATTTGATTTGACTGATCTGGGAACGGAAATCCTGGAGACAATATCTTACAGTGTTGAGCTTGAGTTCACTAAGTGGGCTGGAGAACAAGTCTTCCGTTTGTTTTGACACGTTCAGCAGCATCCATCCAGGGGTCCTTGGTCGTCCAGCAGGCTGCTCCCTCTGTGGGTTTCCCTGGGGTTCTGGGCCGCCTCTGCTGCTCATCCTGCCTCTCGAGGGTGATTCCAGGATGTCAGTGCTCACTGACAGGCTGCAGCCTCACAACTTTATTTTTTAACTTTTCATTTAAATTTTAAAAATTTTACATTTTTATTGAAGTGTGGTTGATGTACAACATCGTACTAGTTCCAGGTGTACAGCACAGTGATTCAGTTACATTCAGTTTGTGGTTGTTTTTGTTGCTCAGTTGTGTCTGGCTGTTTGCGACCCCATGGACTGTATGTAGCCTGCCAGGCTCCTCTCCCCATGGGATTTTCCAGGCAAGAACAGTGGAGTGGGTTGACATTTCCTTCTCCAGGGGATCTTCACCACCCAGGGAAAGAATCCTGGTCTCCTGCATTGCAGGCGGATTCTTTCCATACTGAGCCACCAGGGAGGACCTATTGTATATTATATACACTTTTAGATTCTTTTCCTCTATAGGTTATTACAAAATACTGAGAATAGTTCCCTAAGATATACAATAAATCCTTGTTGGTTATCTGTTTTGTATATGTGAAACGAAATTCACTCAGTTGTGTCCGACTCTTTGCAACCCCATGGGCTGTAGCCCACTAGGCTCTTCTGTTTATGGGATTTTCCAGGCAAGAACATTGGAGTGGGCTGCCATTTCCTTCCCCAGGGGATCTTCCTGATCCAAGAATTGAACCTGGGTCTCCTGTCTTGGAGGCAGATTCTTTACTGTCTGAGCCACCAATAGTGGTGTGTATGTTTTAATCCCGGTTTTGGAGTTCCAGCTGAGAGCTGGCCATGGGCTGTGGACTCTCATATGTCATTGCCTTCTGGGTATCTTCATTCCGCATCCCACAGGAACTTCTTCTCGACTAATCTCCTCCCATACTCGCTTCTTCCCTGCTGTCTAGCTCAGTGAACGGCGCCATCACTAACCCTCACCATCCCCCATGTGCAGATAGTCACCAGTTCCCGCCTCCATAACATCTTTCCAGTCCATGCATGAGCCTCAGTTCAGGCCTGCATCTCCATCCTACAACAGCTCTGCCTTCCTGCCTTCTAGTTGCTCTCCTTGAACCCACCCTCCACATAGCAGCTAAAGCACCTTCACAGCATGAATAGGAGGCACAACCCCTCCACTTAAAGCTCCTCAAAGCCTGCCAGTTGCTTTGGGGATTTAGCCTAAACTCATTCAGTGTAAAGCACCATTCCTAAGTCGAGCTTGGTGTATTATTCCAGTGGTCTGGGACTTGGTTCTTGTGGGAACCTCACTCCAGGCCTGTGCATTCTCTGATAGGAATAGGGGATGGAAGAGGGGAAGTTGTTAAATGAAAATTGCTCTCTCTCCCAACAACCCTACTCCACCATATTTCTGAATTCAAAACATCCCAGCAGAGTCCAAGATGCTGTTTATAATGATCGCACATTTGAGTAACCCACTGACAAATCAATAAGAAAATAACCTGTATGGGAAAAGAATTTGAAAAACAATATATATATATATATATATATATATATAGGCTTACCAGGCGGTGCTAGTGGTAAAGAATCAACCTGCCAATGCAGGAGATAAAAGAGATGAGGGTTCAATCCCTAGCTCAGGAAGATCCCTGGGAGGAGGGCATGACAAGCCACTCAAGTATTCTTGCCTAGAGAATCCCATGGGCAGAGGAGCCTGGCAGGCTACAGTCCATAGGGTCACAAAGAGTCAGACACGACTGAAGCCACTTACACACACATGAACGTACATAAACACACACACACATAGCACTTTGCTGTATACTTGAAACTAACACAGCATTGTAAATCAACTGTACTTCAATTAAAAAAAATTGTACTGAAAAAAAAAGAAACAAAGAAAGAAAAATACAAACAGCTTAAGCCAACCATGGTAGACAACAGGATCACCAGGGAAGAGAGCTGGAGCCTTTACTGCACTCCTAGCCCAGAGCCAGCCCTCTCCTGCTGGGCCCTCACTGAACCTTACCTGTAACTCTCTTACGACATTTCACGTGACGTGGCATCTGTTTATTTATTTGTCGTTTGGTTTATCTCATACTTTAAACAATCAGCACCCTGAGTTCAGGAAGGTGCATCTGCGTGCATCGTCCGTATCTTTTGTGCAGTGCATATCTTCTATGCCTAGAGCTGAGGACGATCTCAGTGTATGAACGGCCAATTATTTAATCATAATATTACATCTTTTCCTCAGTAACCAGGAACATTTATTAAAATAGCTTTCTAAAAATATCTCCCTATATTAGAAAGATTATGTCCCTAATAAGTAACCTGTACTTAGAAATCAGTAACAAGAAGAGAAATTCCCTAAGAGAAAAGTTGACCAAAGACAATAGATAATTTAGAAAACAATTTACAAAAGAAACAATACCAATGGCCATGAAACATATGGCAGAGCTTGACCTCCACGTAAAAAATGAAAGTTAGTGTTTCTAGGAGGTGGGAAAAACAAGAACTCTCTTGCATTGTTGGTGGAAGTATAAATTTATAGAACTCTTCCTGAAAGCAATTCAGTTCAGTTCAGTCACTCAGTCATGTCCGACTCTTTGCGACCCCATGAATCGCAGCACGCCAGGCCCTCCTGTCCATCACCAACTCCCGGAGTTCACTCAGACTCATGTCCATCGAGTCGGTGATGCCATCCAGCCATCTCATCCTCTGTCATCCCCTTCTCCTCCTGCCCCCAATCCTTCCCAGCGTCAGGATCTTTTCCAATGAGTCAACTCTTCTCATGAGGTGGCCAAAGTACTGGAGTTTCAGCTTTAGCATCATTCCTTCCAAAGAAATCCCAAGGCTGATCTCCTTCAGAATGGACTGGTTGAATCTCCTTGTAGTCCAAGGGACTCTCAAGAGTCTTCTCCAATGCCACAGTTCAAAAGTATCAATTCTTCAGTGCTCAGCCTTCTTCACAGTCCAAGTCTCACACCCATACATGACCACTGGAAAAACCATAGCCTTGACTAGATGGACCTTTGTTGGCAAAGTATTGTCTTTGCTTTTCAATATGCTGTCTAGGTTGGTCATAAGTTTCCTTCCAAGGAGTAAGTGTCTTTTAATTTCATGGCTGCAATCACCATCTGCAGTGATTTTGAGCCCCCCAAAAAGAAAGTCTGACACTGTTTCCCCATCTATTTCCCATGAAGTGATGAGACCAAATGCCACGATCTTCATTTTCTGAATGTTGAGCTTTAAGCCAACTTTTTCACTCTCCTCTTTCACTTCCCTCAAGAGGCTTTTTATTTCCTCTTTGCTTTCTGCCATAAGGGTGGTGTCATTTGCATATCTGAGGTTATTGATATTTCTCCTGGCAATCTTGATTCCAGCTTGTGCTTCTTCCAGCCCAGCGTTTCTTAACTTATATGCAGAGTACATCATGAGAAATGCTGGACTGGATGAAGCATAAGCTGGAATCAAGATTGCCAGGAGAAATATCAATAACTTCAGATATGCAGATGACACCACCCTTATGGCAGAAAGCAAAGAAGAACTAAAGAGCCTCTTGGTGAAAGTGAAAGAGGAGAGTGAAAAAGTTGGCTTAAAGCTCAACATTCAGAAAATGAAGATCATGGCATCTGGTCTCATCACGTCATGGGAAATAGATGGGGAAACAGTGGAAACAGTGTCAGACGTTCTTTTTTGGGGGCTCCAAAATCACTGCAGATGGTGATTGCAACCATGAAATTAAAAGACGCTTACTCCTTGGAAGGAAAGTTGTGACCAACCTAGATAGCATATTGAAAAGCAGAGACAATACTTTGCCAACAAAGGTCCATCTAGTCAAGGCTATGGTTTTTCTAGTGGTCATGTATGGGTGTGAGAGTTGGACTGTGAAGAAAGCTGAGCACTGAAGAATTGATACTTTTGAACTGTGGCATTGGAGAAGACTCTTGAGAGTCCCTTGGACTACAAGGAGATCCAACCAGTCCATTCTGAAGGAGATCAGCCCTGGGATTTCTTTGGAAGGAATGATGCTAAAGCTGAAACTCCAGTACTTTGGCCACCTCATGAGAAGAGTTGACTCATTGGAAAAGACTCTGATGCTGGGAAGGATTGGGGGCAGGAGGAGAAGAGGACGACAGAGGATGAGATGGCTGGATGGCATCACCGAGTCGTGGACATGAGTCTGAGTGAACTCCGGGAGTTGGTGATGGACAGGGAGGCCTGGCATGTTGCGATTCATGGGGTCGCAAAGAGTCGGACACGACTGAGCGACTGAAATGAACCGAATTCAGAATTTTGAATTTACAGGATCTTTGACCCAATAGTCCGAGGACTCTGTCCTCTAGGAATAATTGGATAAGAGTACAAAGTTTATGTGCAAGAATATTAATTGCACCATTAATAATAAAACAGTTGAAAATGAAAATAAGTCAATCTTTTGTCACAGTGATTTGGTTAAATAAATCATGGTAACAGCCATATAATGGAATATTATGCGATTGTTAGAAGAGAAGCAATCTCTATATTTTTGCATTTCTCTTGTTGTTGTTCAGTTGCTAGGTCATGTCCAATTCTTTTTGACCCCGTGGACTACAGTATGCCAGGTTTCTCTGTCTTTCACTATCTCCTGGAATTTGCTCAAACTTATGTCCATTAAGTCGGTGATGCCATCCAACCATCTCATCCATCATTGCCCCCTTCTCCTGCCCTCAATCTTTCCCAGCATCAAGGTCTTTTCCAATAAGTAAGCTCTTCACTTCTGGTGGCCAAAGTGCTGGAGCTTCCGCTTTAGTTTCATCCTTCCAATGAATATTCAGGGTTGATTTCCTCTAGGATTGACTAGTTTGATCTCCTTGCTGTTCAAGGGACTCTCAAGAGTCTTCTCCAACACCAGCGTTCAAAAGCTTCAATTCTTTGGCACTCAGTCTTTTTTATGGTCCAACTCTCACATCCCTACATGATATTTTTATTAATATAAGGAAAAAATGCCTACAATATATCAGGTAAAGAGACAGATTATAAAGCTTTTTACCTATCTACCTATCCACCCTTCCTTTCATTCAGCAAGAAAATAATAAAAGAGTATTATGAAACCATTATCAGTAATTATCACTGGATCAAGTTAGACTTTTTAGTGACTTTCATGCTTTATTTTGATCTTGAGCCACTATAGCTCAGTTGGTAAAGAATCTGCTGCAGTGCAGAAGACCCGGATTTGATCTCTAGGTCAGGAAAATCCCCTGAGAAGGGAACGGCTACTCACTCCAGTGTTCTTGCCTGGAAAACTCCATGGACAGAGGAGCCCAGTGGGCTACAGTCCATGGGGTCACCAGAGTCAGACACAATTGAGTGACTAACACTTTCACTTCTTCATATTTTGAAAAATTTACAATGAACAGTGTGATGTATTATTCTTATAATAGCAAAAACAATAAATTTTCCAAAATGGGGGAAGTTTTTCTTCCTGTTGATTAAAAGAGCAATATGAGAGATTTATCTTTGCTGCCATTTGGGGAACATGTTGCCATGTGGGATAATTTCTCATCATGAGGCATTTTGGCTTGGTAGATTAGCCTCTGGTGGCAGTACTTCACAGCATATGGAATTTGTCCTGCATTTTTGACTCCAGCTTTCCCTAAGTCCCAAGAAATACAAGATAACATTTTCATAGTCCATTCCTACACCAACAAAGGGGAACAAATTACATTTAATTTCCAACTATTGATGGATAAGAATTGTGTGGGTAAATACAACATAAAAATAATAAACATCTTATCCATGCATTTTATCTCTTCTACCTACTCTCCTCTCAATCATTCTTTTGTACTCATTATCAAGACAAAATGAACTGATTTCCACTTTCTCTTTTGCACCCCATATGCTCTTGGCCAGACTTATTTTTAGAGAACTCTTGCCAATTCCTATTGACCACTAATTTCTTTTCTATCTAATCACAAAAGGTTAACTAATACAACTGTACATTTTTCCTTGGCATTGATGGCATGCTCATTTAAATATGTCTCCTGAGAATTCAACCTTCTCCCTTCTTAAGAAGCTATAAGCACTTTGCCCTTCGGTCCACCATATTGATGTCTTTATGTTGATAAGACTTGGTAAACTGGAAGTGGCATCTCTGGATGCCCTGGTAAGATGATGCATGTGTTCTAGAGTATTGGAAGTAAACCTTACAGAGATTCCAGGGGTCAGCTATATGGTAAGTTTTAGGCTCCAGTATTCTGAACTATGCTGAACATTCTCTCCGAAGCAAAGGATCAGTTAATACATCTGCACCTCTTTACAACCATGAAACAGGGACAGATGTTGGGAAGTCCTTCAGGTATTGGAAGCAGTATATATTGCACTTGTGACAACTGCTTCATCCCATTTATCAGAGGACTTTCACATGACCAGCAATTTTGATTTGGCCCCAGAGAAAGAGGGGGCCTGCAGCAGGTCTAAGCTGCAGTATAAGGTGTCCTGCCTCCGGGGCCACGTGAACTGGAAAGCCCCAGCGTGCTGGAGGTACCTGCAGTAAAGGAGAGCCCTGTGTCATGTCTCTGACAAGCTGCATTAGAGGAGATGCTGTGCAGATCTCTACGTTCTAGAGCAAGGACATTCTATCTGTTGCAAGAAATAATGCACTTTTAAACAGAAGCCCTTGGCAGGGTACTGAACCTGGGAAGAAACTGAACATCTTGCCAGAAGTCATAAAATCCATGTGAATCCAGAACTACCCTTCAGAGACTGAGGGCTGTCATTCACACAAGTCATAAGGCTGGAGAGGCCCAGCATAATTCATCCTACACAGGTCGTGATGCAGCTAGGAGTGGGCCTGAGCAGGTCCAGGTCCAGAGGACATGAATACACTAACTGACTGAGTTGAACAGACTCATATATCAGCTGCTGCTGCTGCTGCTGCTAAGTCGCTTCAATCGTGTCCGACTCTGTGCGACCCCATAGACAGCAGCCCACCAGGCTCCTCTGTGCACAAGATTCTCTAGGCAAGAATACTGGAGTGGGTTGCCATTTCCTTCTCCACTTCTGTTGAACTGACACTTCCCTATAACCTCATGCCAATGGCCAGGAGTTTCCTGTGACCAGTTGGCAAAGGAGGGGAAAAAATTCCAGGCCTGACTCATGGAGAGCTGACTGGATCTGTTGGTGTGAGCTGAAAACAGACTGTGCTGCACCACAATTCCACTCAGGGGAGTCTGAAGAGAGTAGGAGGGCAGGAGAAATCCTCCCCGTGGGCAGAGCTGCAGGCAGTGTAGCAGTCATCCTGTTTGTGAAGAGAGACACGTGGCTTTAGTCCTGAGCTGTGGCAAGTGGTTTGGCTGCTGGGTCAGGGGTCTGGATGCAACAAGACTGGAAGACTGGGGATAAGGTGATGTGGGAGAAGAGCACACAAAGGGGTCCCAAAGTGCATGGATTATTATATATGAATGCCCGCCAGAGAGACTCTACCATAGAATCAGAGACTCAGCAACCAGCTGGACAGGATCACATGACTTGCTCTCAGCCTTCCTGGTGCCAGTACACTGGGCCTGTGAGGAGTCCCCAAGGTTACAGATGTTAAACATATGAGAACAGTGAACAGGTGCAGCGTAGCAGAGTCAACGACCCTGACCCTCATGAGGAGGCAGGGTTGCTGCTGCATCCTGGGGATAAGGAGCAATAGTTTGGAAATTTGGGGATTTCTTGGAGGGAATACCTTGGTGCCAGGTTGTAGCTGAAGATGGGTGATTCCTGTAACTACAACCTGATGAGAGCATGGCAACCAAGGGTTCAGATCCTTCATGGATTAAAGTTTGTGTCATTTCAGCAAACAAGCCACCTAGACTGGTAGAACTGCTGGTGGAGAGGGAGAGAAATGGTGGAGGAAGGAGATGTTGAAGGTCAATTCCAGCCAAGGGGCCAGCTGCAGAGTTGGGTGGGAGCTGCTTTTCTTTTAATGGCCCCATACCAGCCAATCTCTTTGGAAGATTGCCACCTGGTCACTACACTGCCTGCCCAGAGGTGCCTGGGAGTTTCCATTTCTTCAGGACCCCCTTAGCCAAGGCTGACAGTTTATGAGCACAAAGTCCAGCTCCTGGCCTTAATGGGGACCAGCTCACAAATCGTATCTCATGAGACTTTGCCTGAAATCTCACAACCTGGGGTCCCTACCTTTCCAGGCCTGATTCCCTCACTCTCCTATCAGTTTCTTTCAGGGCCTGTCTTGCTAAGCCACCAGCCCTGGAATCTTCCTCTCAGAGTCTGCCTGGGTAGTCTCCCACCCCTTATGTAGATAAACGGAGGTAATAATAGGTGGCATTCGGCTTCTGCACAGCACTGTGATGAGAGCTCTTACATTACAGGGTCCACTGAATTCTCCAGAACCCCATCAGGTGCTGAATAAACTCTCAGCAGCAGAGCTTAGGGCTTAAAGGCACAGATCTTGGAGCCCCACTGTGCTGTGCAAGGCTTAATTGCTCAGTCATGTCTGACTCTTTGTGACGCTATGGACTGTAGCCCGCCAGGTTCCTCTGTCCGTGGGGATTCTCCAGGCAAGAATACTAGAGTGGGTTGCCATTTCCTTCTCCAGGAGCTCTTCCCAACTCAGGGATTGAACCCACGTCTCCCGCATTGCAGGCGGGTTCTTTACCATCTGAGCCACCAGGGAAGCCCAAGAATACTGGAGTGGTTAGCCTATCCCTTTTCGAAGGAATCTTCCCAAACCAGAAAATGAACCAGATCTCCTGCATTGCAGGCAAATTCTTTACCAGCTGAGCTACTAGGGAAGCCCAGAGCCCCACTATCTGGGGTCAAATATCAGTTCTGCCAGTGACTAGCTATGTGATCTTGGCAGGTTATTGCCCTCACCTATAAAATAAGGATAATAATAGAGTCTATGTCACAGGCTATTTATGAAAATTTGATGAGTTTATGTAAAGCATTGGTATGCTTTGTAGATATTTGTTGAACAAACAGATACTTCACAGGTACAAGGGGCAGTCAAGACTTAGGAAGATTAATTAACTTGCTCAAATCCACCCAGCTAAAATGGTAAAGCCAAGACCTATAAGATTTCAAAAGTCAGTCTCTTAACTATGACACTGTGCCACCTTTGGTCATGCCTACTGCACCTTTGTTTGCTTTGAGCATGCATGCTAAGTTGCTTCAGTCGTGGCCAACTCTTTGTGTCGATTTAGTATACTTCAGAAGGCCCACTATTCTCTGAGGCCGCTCCACCCATCCCTGGCTGGCCTTTGTTGGGAGACAACAGAGAGAGCCTGGGTCTCGTGGGGCCCCGTGGGGCTGAGGCCAGCTCTGCGTCACTGTATATATTGTCGTGTCTCGTAGGGGCCGTGGTGGTGGTGGTTTAGTCTCTGAGTGTGACGCCCTGGACTGTACCCCGCTAGGCTCCTCTGGCCATAGGGTTTCCCAGGCAAGAATCTGGAGTGGGTTGCCATGCCCTCCTCCAGGGGATCTTCCCAACCCAGAGACTGAGCCTGCATCTCCTATATCAGTAGGCAGATTCTTTACCACTAGCCCCCTGGGAGACCCACTTGAAGGGGCTGCTGTGTGTTAATTCTTAAGGGGGTTTCTCCACAGACCTCCATCTTCTTTATTTCATTGCTGTCCCCTGCCCCCACCTGACTTCCCCAAAAAGCACAGACTTTCCTCCACTACTGAAGTGAAAGCTTATGAGGACTGTTTTTTAAACTCAAAAACCTTTTTCTCTGTTTCCTCAATTGCCAAGGTTAATGAGCTAATAATTTAAAACATACAGAAACATGCAAGACGGGAGAGTAAGAAAACTCTCCCTTGTCCCCTGCATGGCTTTCTGAGGCTGTTTCACCCACCCAGGCCTTGACTCACTGGAGCCATCACAGCCTCCTCTTGGACTTCAGGATGACACACCTGGCAGGCCTGGCGAATGTCCTTATAAGGCAGCTGCTGGGCCTTCCCAGAGGCTTCCCTGGCCTGCATTTCACTGGGGTGATGAAGCAATGTCTTTGAATGGGAAGGGCGGGGGCCGCCTGCTCTCAATTCTCTGTAGCCCCACTCAGACGGCCCTACTTCCTCTTTTGATGATTTGAATATGAGAAATCTCATTACAGGAGAACCTTAAGAACGAAGCCATTTATTCCAGGCTATTAGTGAGCACAACTTATTGGTCATCTATCGGCTCACTATCAACAGGAAAGGTAAGAGGGTCAGATGTGGCGCTGAGCTTCCAGGCTGTTGGGGATCTAACATAGTTTCATTATATTTTCTTTTGAGGACTTCAAGGTCCACGCAGGGCTCAGGACGTAGGAAAGAGGTAACTTCTTTAGTAAGAAAAGAAAAGGAAAATTGAATATCTAATGTCATAGGTACGAAGCACAGGATTTTACATGTATCACTTCATTTAATTCTCAAGGTGATCTGTGAAGTCGGTATTTGGGTATATAGTGGAATTTCCCTGAAATGTCTGCTCTGATCTATCTGGCTTCTCTCTAGAGCCCAGAATCAGCCAGGATGAGGCCCCTTGGGTTATTTATATTTTAACCTTAAAGGGTGTTATCTGCTTTTCAACTTTAACATTACATATGGCTCAGATCAGTCCCAAAGGCTTCCTCCCAGCTCAGATACCCAAATAAGCTGCTCCCACCAAAGGCAAGTGCTTAACTTCCTGGCTTCCCACAGCCACCAGGAGCCCTGGAGCCCAGGAGAACTTGCACACCTGCAACTCCACCTTTTTACCTTAGCCCACTGTGGGTGGGGGGAAGTAGGGAGTCCACAGCCCCTTCTAGGGCTTCATCTCTGGCCCCCGGTTCGCACCCCATGCCATCCCCTCAGTTAGCCTGCTCCTATCTGAATTCCGATCCCAGTCCTAATGCCTTTTCTTCAGGGAGGCCTCCTCTGACCTCCTCCTCACCTTAAAGGGTGGCCCCATCCTTGCGTCCACTTCCCCTTGCCTTATTTCCCTCTCGGCAGTACCTGTCTGACTTGCCCTTGTGTGTTTTCTGTCCATCTCTCCACCGACACGATCACGTCATTAAGCTAGGGATTCACATCAGGTCTGTTCACAGCCATGTGAACAGTGTCTAGGAAAGACCTGACATGGAATAGTCACCCAAAACATTTGCTGAATGAATGGACTGTTCTTCACGATCAGGAGAGAAGAATTTTGATTTTCCTGGTCTGAAAGGTAAGAGAAGAAGACCTTGAGATACGAGGGGGAAGGGTTGGGGGAGAAATGGGAGGAGAGACACAGAATGAACTGAGAGAAGAGACAGGATGTATTCTGAGACTGTTCTCTGCAGGTTACTCAAAGTGTGGGAGCCTACACAGGCTGCTAAAGAGGGGCCTCTTCTAGCATTCATGTGTATTGAGGGGCCGTACAACATAAACTTTTAGAACATGGACTTTGCCATAGACTCAAAATTTGAGTCTGGGCTTCACCATTTACTAGCTGTAAGGCTTTAAGTGAGGAGTGCACCTCAAGGCCTCAGTTAAACGGGAGTAACAATATTATTGCATCACAGAGCAACTGGAAGCCATAAATGATATACATGTGTTAAGCACGTAGCACCAAGTCTGACTCCTGGCAAGTGCAGAAGAGAAGACAGCTGCGAATGCGCCTGCCATCACAGCCATGATCCTCCTGATCACACGATTACTCCAGTGATTGCCTCTTCAATTTTCACTGACTCTCAGTTGATTACCATTTTCCAAAAAGCAACAAGTGGTTTTGTTTTTGTTCTTTTGCTGCCATCTGTGAGAGACTGGTGAGTAGCTGGGGGTATGCTGTGGGTGCTGAGAGGCCAGCATTGCTATTCTGCCTATGAAGCGACTTGCCCCTCACACAGCCCTGGGGATAAGTCTCTGCACTCAGCTGCCTTGAAGGTTTGGGGCAATATGGCCACCAGTGAGAAGCCCAGGGTATCGCAGGCCCGTGAGCACACAGGGCAGGGCACTGCCGGTCCAGCCGTGACGTGCGCGGGCGCTGCGATCCCCGCTCCACCCCCCACCCGCAGCCACTCAGCCTCGTGTTCTTCCTGTGGGACACAGGACGGTGTTTCCTGGTCTCTGTTTCTACCGGGTTTGGATGACCATGACACGAAAGAGGTTATGACGAAGAGCTTTGGCAATCCTAAACTGCTATATAAATCCCCGACCGTCGTGACATCATCAGCATTGTCTGCAGCAGGAGGGGGCCCGACTAGCTGGCTGGGGATCCCCGGCTCCGTGGACATCTTGGTGTCATCCACACCCCGTATCGTAGACAAACGCCCTGTTCGCGGCGCCAGGATCAAATACCACTCAGTGAGGTGTCCCCGGGGGGGTTAGAATGACACCAGGCCCTCACTCCCAGGCGCGCTCCACTGCACGCCCCAGTCAGGCTGGTGGGTGTCTGCCAGATGTGCGAAGGCAGGAAATTAGCACCAGCTCTGAATAAACATCTCTGCACTTTCGTAGGACTGGACTCATGAAAGTCCCATGGTCCCCCGCCCTGACGAGACAGACACGTTCCAGCCCTCCAGTCCCAGCCTCAACGTTTCTGGGAAGCGCTCACTCTTAGGTGGCAGCAGTGTCCAGGGCTCCGTGATGCCTCCTGAGGCAGACAGGCAGGGACAGGACACAGTGGTGCCCGTGGCCTCAGCCCGTGGGTCAGGCACCTGGCCCAGCCCCCCAAACCAAGCCACCTCTGAGAAGCAGCTTTCCTTTCATTTGGCCAGAGCCAGCCCCCAGCTGCAGCAGGCGGGGTGCTGGCCTCAGGCCCTACGTGCATCTATCAGATAAATGTTAACTGGGTGACTCCTATGCACTATGTACTAGGTGCTAGGAATGCGCCAGTGAACAAAACCGGCTTTGAATTTCCCTTCCGTCATGGAACTTCCGTTCTAAGGTGGGGACGAAGGGGGACAGAAAAGAAGAGGCAAAGAGCTAGATTAGGAAGTGTGGTGGTGTTTAGTCGCTAAGATGTGTCCAACTTTTTCGCGACCCTATGCACCATAGCCCACCAGACTCCTCTGTCCAGGGAATTCTCCAGGCAGGAATACTGGAGAGAGTTGTCATTTCCTTCTTCAGGATGAAGTGTGTTAGCAGATGACAAATGATGTGGGAAGCTGGCGGGGTGGGGAGGGTGAGGGTGAGTGCAGGGGGAGGCAGGAGCAGGTTCCATGGGGAGGTCCGTGGAGAAGGTGCCACCTGAGGCAACCCCAAGGAGGCGAGCGCCTGGGAGGGAGCAGGGGAACATCCTGCAGAAGGGAACAGCCAGTGCACAGCCCCTGAGGCCTGGCCACTGCCTGATGCGCTCTAGGAATCAGGAGACCAGTGGCTGGAGTGGCTGGGGGAAAATAGTGAGTTGGGGAATGAGCAGCGGTGAGGTGTGGAGAGCATCCTGGCAGGTGACAGCAGGAGAAAGGGGGTTCAAAATCAGCTGGTGGCAAAGGCTAGCCTGGTTTGGGGGTCCTAGGAGTCTATATAATGTGGGCATGCCTTAAGAAAAGCTATGAAATTACAAATATGAAATTAGGCCCAGAGTTTGGGAACTGCAAGCGAGGATCCCTGGAGCTCAGTTTCCTTAACTTCCCAATGGCGGAGCAGTGGAGCTGAGGCCTATGCCTGGGGTGATCCTAGGTCCCTCCCTCTCTTCTTTTTCTCTTCTTCCTTCATTAATGAGAAAAGATCCCATTTAAAAGTAGCCAATGTATGTAGATCTTTTCCAATTAAAATCATAATAATTTTTCTTAAAGTGCCAATTGTTATCTCTGTCTAGATGGAGACATTTGAGCAAGTTTGGATATGATATGGAAACTTTGATAAATTTGTTTCAGTGGGATTAGATGTAATGCAATCCTTTGCCTTTGGGAATAAATCAACCAAGAAGCATTTATAGCACAGTTGCCATATTCAGAATCCAAGTTCTGGAGGCGTTTTCCGGTCTGGCTATGAAGTCAGCGCCTGTGCCTGTGGAGAGAGTGCTTGATGGTGCCATGGCATTGCTTCTCGGGCCCTACACTGGGTTACTTCTCTTCTTATTTAATATGTTTTCCCTAGGGGCTTCCCTGATGGCTCAAGTGGTCTCCTGCATCCAATGCAGGAGACACAGGAGATGCCAGTTCAATCCCTGGATTGGGAAGATTCCCCTGGAGGAGGGCCTGGCACCCCATTCCAGTATTCTTGCCTGGAGAATCCCATGGATAGAGGAGTCTAGTGGGCTACAGTCCATGGGGTCACAGAGAGCTGGACACGACTGAAGCTACTGAGCACACAGAGAGACAGATTCTTGCACGCACACTCGAGATATCAACCACCCTCTGTCAAGCTTCAGTGGCAAATCAGTCTCCAATCTGACTTTCTGCTACTCCTGGGTGGTTTTCCAGGAGGCAGAGCACTGTGGTCACACTCCCTGATACCCTTCTCCACACAATTGATGGGGGTGGCCTGCCTGAAACACTCATATCTACATACTCATACCCACAGCTCTGTTCTAAGCAGCAGCCTGTACTAGTTGCTATCCTCCACATCAGAGGTTCAAACATGGAAATGTAACTCATTTTTCAACTAAAATATTACATTGAATACCCATAGAAGAAACAGATGGAAAGTTATTTTATTGGTAGACGTGTACTTTACAGGTTACATTTATGACATTTGCTTGTTATGAAGCCAGCCCCTTTGAATAATGAGGCTAATTTCAAAAGCACAAATATTTGAAAATTCATGGCCATGGATACACTTGCAGTTTATATTTTTTATTTATTTACTTATTTTAGTGTAGATGATTTACAATGTTAGTTTAATTTCAGGTATAGAGCAAAGCAATCCATATATATATAGATATTCTATTTCAAATTCTTTTCTATTAAAAATTATTATAAGATATTGAATATACTTTCCTATGCTCTTCAGTAGATCCTTGTTGGTTATCTATTTTATATTTAGTACTGTGTATCTGTTAATCCCTACCTCCTGATTTAACCTCCTCTCATCTCTTTCCCCTTTGGTAACAGTAAGTTTGTTTTTTATTTCTGTGAGTCTATTTCTGTTTTGTAAATAAGTTCATCTGTATCATTTTTTTAGATTCTCTATATAAATGATATCCTATTGTATTTTATCCTTATCTGACTTATTCACTTACTATGATAACTTCTACCTCCACCCATGGTGCTGCAAATGGCATAATTTCATTCTTTTTTAGGACAGACTAATATTCCATTGTAGGTGTGTGTATGTGTGTGTGTGTCTAATCTTCTTTATCCATTTATCTGTTGATGGACTCTTAGGTTGCTTTCGTATCTTGACTTGTAAGCAGTGCTGCTGTGAATACTGAGATGCATGTATCTTTTCAAATTAGAGTGAGAATTGATCTTTTCTTATGGTTTGGTTCATGATTTTGAATATTTAATACAAGTGTCACTGATTAGAAAGACTGTATCTTGTACAGGTCCTAAAATTCAGGCCTGTGTGTCTCCACAGACTATAGCCTCTCAGGCTCCTCTGTCCATGGGATTCTTCAGGCAACAATAGCCTCAAATCTTTTCAAATTTTGTTTTTTTTTCTGGATATATGCCCAGGGGTGGGATTGCTGGATCCTGCTGCTGCTGCTGCTGCTGCTAAGTCGCTTCAGTCGTGTCCAACTCTGTGTGACCCCAGAGACGGCAGCCCACCAGGCTCCCCCGTTCCCTAGGATTCTCCAGGCAAGAATACTGGAGTGGGTTGCCATTTCCTTCTCCATGCTGGATCATATGACATATGACAACTCTATTTTTAGTTTTTGAGGAACCTCTGTACTGTTCTCCATCGTGGCTGCACCAATTTACATTCCCATCAATAGTGTAGGAAGGTTCCCTTTTCTCCACATTTGTTATTTGTAGACTCTTTGATGATGGTGCACTTGCAGTTTTAAATCATCCTTGGCATCCAGTTTATTCCCGTATTTTTTTCTGTTGCCCAATGTTGAGAAAGTTTGGTTCAAGATATAAGTAATAAAATTAGCAACATTTTTATGTTTTATTTTTACACAGCATGCCTTGCCAAATTGGGATGCTCTTAATTAAACAAATCAGATCTGGGATGCAGAGGAACAGTTTTGAGTCTAATATTGAATCATTAACAGTATCTGCTTTCATTGCTTATGTTAAACATGAAAGTCCCATCAGAAGTAGCTCAAAGTCAGAAAGATGCACATGCAGTGTTATCCTGACTCTGCAGCTGACCATTATGCAAAGGGAGTGAATGTAATCACCTAGGTCTTGTCAGTCTGCATTGGGTTATTTGGTTTACTGTGGTTGTGCCTTTGTGCAAATTGATGCAAGAGGACACACACTGGCCTGAATTTTAGATCACCTGTACAGAGATACGGTCTTTCTAATCAGTGACACTTGTATTAAATATTCGAAATCATGAACCAAACCACAAGAAAAGATCAATTCTCACTCTAACAGAGCATTTGCCCAGTGCATAAATTAATGCATTGGTGGTCTCCAATATGGTAGTATTTGATATAAAGCACGTGTGACTATGTTGATGTAAAATAACAGTTAATTTTTTAATGATTTAAAGTACTTATTGTACTTTTAATGATTTAAAGTTCTTTAAAGTGCTTATTGGACTTCCCTGTAGCTCAGTGGTAAAGAATCTGCCTGCAGTGCAGGAGACCTGGGTTCGATCCCTGGGTTGGGAAGATCCCCTGGAAAGGGAATGATAATCCACTCCAGTATCCTTGCCTGGAGAATCCATGGACAGAGGAGCCTGGGAGGCTACAGTCTGTGGGGTCACAAAGAGTCAGACACGACTGAGCGACTTACACTACTAAAGTATTTATTTTGAGTCACTTTCTTTAAAAAGTATTTTATTTTTTTAAACAGGGAGCAGTCTCTCAAAGCTATCTGGGATGCTGCCTCCCAGGCTGCAGTCCTCATTTTGCCCCCAATAAAACTTAACTCACAACTCTCAAGCTGTACATGTTTTTTAGTCGACAGTTATGGCGCAACAAAGTGACCCAGGGACTTCCTTCCTTCGCCTGGACTCCACGGGGAACTGGAACTTTGGTACCAGCAGTGACCCCTTGCACCCAGCAGGCTCCTCAGGGAGTGCAGACTAGCTTGGATGCCTCAGGCATGACCTGCAACCAAGACTGGAAAAAAACATAATTTAAGAAACTGTCTCCAACCTGGATGGATGGACCTTTCTGTCAGATACTGTTAGCTGACTCATGCACAGTGCAATGGAAGGGAAATTGACTCTCGAATTAACTCCCACTTCCAAAGGCCCCTAAGCTGGACTGGTCTATAGAGAGGCCTGCTGACCTCAAACTCACTTTAAAATGAGTCTCAAAGAGGAAGCTGCACTACACTAGGATGAGAAGACGACAAGATCAGAAGTAGACAGCTTGCCCAAGATGCTGGACCTGATTCATATGATCATTTACAATGTTTTCTTGGTTCCTTGGGCCGGTGCCTATCAGTTGAATGTTTTCAATATGGACATGATTCTACGCTAGTTTAAATCTCAATTCAGTTGTTGGGTTGCGGCCAATAACCTGTGTCTAGTAATTCTGGGTTACCTTGGTGGATTTCTCTCTTTCAGGACTCTGATTGGATACCCCCTAGGAAATTTATTTTAGATGAGAGTTCAGTCCTGTTCTGTCTATTCATGATATTACTAGATAAGATCCTCTCATCTGGCCAATTAATAATACCAGCTCTGATCCTGGCCATAGATTTAAGTTTTCTCTTGTGAAATTAAGTGAAGTCGCTCAGTCGTGTCCAACTCTTTGCAATCCCGTGGACTGTAGCCCACCAGGTTCCTCTGTCTATGGGATTCTCCAGGCAAGAATACTGGAGTGGGATTCCATTTCCTTCTCCAGGGGAATCTTCCCGACCCAGGGATTGAACCTAGGTCGATCCTGCATTGCGGGCAGACGCTTTAACCTCTGAGCCACCAGGGAAGCATTCAAACTCAATCAGAGTGATGAGCTAAGTCTCAATCAAAAAACTAACCTCTCATCTATTAAAAGGAAAACTCCCACAATTATGGGATGGATCTGTACGCTTAACACCAGACTAGGATCATTTAAATTTAAAAGATCCTCTATGTTGGGAACAATTAAATCATACTAAAAATGACCAACCTGGTAATATTATGAGACAAAGCTGGGTGCTTTATGAACTATGCCTATTATTACCCTTAGAGAGAGAAATCGGTATGGAACTCAGTGGATTTGTGGCACTAATTTATGGCCTTGATATCTACAGGGATGTATACAAAGGTGTAGCCTAGATTTCCATGAATTTAAGGTCATACACATTAACAAATTAGAGGTAACCCCAACCAATCTACCATTGGTATGATCCCAACTGGTCAAAGATCTGTATTCTACTGGTATGACCATTTAGCAGCTTTTTGTGTGTGTGTCTTCATTGAGGTTGGAGGATATAATTGGCTATATCGAAGCCTTAACAACTTTCATAAGCTTTAGATGATAGTAACTGGGCTATTAGCTATTGAATTCTGAGATCTCTATGATGAGAAAGACAGTGCTACACAACCGCAAGGCTCTTGACACTTTACAGCGCCACACGAACATAGCTGTGCTACAATTCAAAGTGAATGCTATATTTTCATTCCTGATAAATCCTTTAATGTAACACATTTGATGAACCATATGAAAAATCATATTTCTGCCTAAGTGACCCATTCCCTAGTCTTGACGATCTTTTAAAAAACTGGTTTGGTGTGGGAGGCTCATGGCTAAAATATTTACTTTTAATTTCACTAATGTTATTAACTATACTATTTGTATTTTGCCTGTTTCACAAGATTATTGTTTCTTATATTACCAAGTGTATGACTGAGCCTCCAATGAAAATAATGATGACTAGACTTGATATTGGCCACCCACTCCAGTGTTTTTGCCTGGAGAATCCCAGGGATGGGGGAGCCTGATGGGCTGCCGCCTACGGGGTCGCACAGAGTCAGACACAACTGAAGCGACTTAGCAGCAGCAGCAGCAGACTTGATATATATATGATCAGTGATTGTAATAGTGTAACTCTAGATATGGAAAGATACAACGAAAGGGAATACTTTCCTGGACCACGACTAGAAGAATACAGGTGTCCAGAGATCTTTGATTATTAAGACCTAGTCCAGTAATAGCACAGTGAGTGGCTTATCAGCAAAAACCTTCAGAACTGGGAACGAGCCTTCCCAGCAATGCGAGAATGTTCACGAAATGCCCCCCAAGGTATGGTCTGATTTATGACCACAAGGGGGCCATGTCAACTACAAATTGGCACTGTCCAAGAGCACTGCCAACAACTGAACAGCAAAGGCGTTTGCCACCTGCCTCTATGAGACTGAACCCCACGCTGCTGCAGCTGTTGACCTTCAACACCCCCTGAGGGAGTTCAGGGTGGAGAGAGGCACTCTATGCTCCAGGGAACCTGGTGGGGCCGGTCTTTAGATTGTTGAAGGTTTTTAGGAACCGATTTTATGATCTCAATCCTTGCATCTCCTCATATTAGAGAAGCACTAAATTCCTTCATGGTGGTATCAGAGCCTCATGAAAACCCTTTTGTAAACTGAGTGCTTAATGGTATTGAACTCCCCCCTCACCAAAACCTTATATACAGACCTTCCCCCACTGCTGCCTCACCCTCAACCAGGGTTCTTCTCCCCAGTATTTTCCTTCACTGTCACCAGTTTCTTTTATTCCAATCAGAGATTGTATGTGTGTGTGTATGAGTGTGTGTGTATGTGAGTGTGTGTGTGTGAGCGTGTGTGTGTATGAGTGTGTCTTAATTTGGGCTACCCTAGAAACAGACCTTGACATGAGGATTGAAATGCGGCTATTTATCTGGGAAGTGCTCCTAGGAAACTTCTGCAGGGACTGGGGCGTGAGACTGGGGAGGGAAGGCAGCCAGTAAAAGGAAGATCATGTTGTGAATCCCACCATGGGCAAACAGAACGTAAGTTCACTGGGGAACTCCGGGAGCCAGCATAGGACACGTGGCCCACTGTTACTTCTCCCAAGGGGAAATGAAGCTGGTGTTTTATAACCAACTGCATTGTTTGAGGTCTGTGGGGTGTGGGCAACCAGCCATGTGGCCAGGCTCAGTAAACCCGGGCGGTCAGAAAAAGTTCTTGGTCAGCGCAAGAGCTGGCACTTTAGAGCATGCAGGTACGGCCTGAAATGTTAAGGAGCACGAGGTACCTGCTATAGCATCTGCTACAACATTCTCCTAGAAACACTTAGAGTGAAGCTGAACCAAACATTTGCAGCAAGATATAGAACCCTCAGTCAAGATATAGAACCTGTTGTCATCACAAAGAATCCCCAGCGCTTCACCTTCATAGTCACAGCCTCCTCTCGTTTAGTAGTGAGTTTTGAAAGTCCTTTATGTTCTAGGCATGAGTCCTTTGCCACACGTATGGTTTGCAATATTTTCTGCTAATCTATAGCATGTCTTTTCATCCTCTTTACAGCATCTTTCACAGAAAAAAGATTTTAATTTTGATGAAGCGCAACTTAATGTTTCCATTTTGGACTGCGCTTTCAGTGTCATGTTTAAGAACTCTTCACTTTTCCCAAGATCTTGAAGGTTTTTTTATGTTTTCTTCTAGAGGTTGTATAGTTTTACATTTAAATCTATGATCCTTTATGAATTAATTTTGTATAAAGTGTGTGGTTTGAGTTTTGTTTTGTTTTTTGCCTATGGATATTCAATTGTTAGCCTCATCTGTTTTAAAAAAAAAAACCCTATCCTTCCTCCATGGAGTATCTTTTGCTCCTTTGTCAAAAATCAGTTGACTGTATGTTGTGGACTTATCTTTGGCTTCTCTATTTTGTTTCATTGATCCAGGTATTTATTCCTCCATAAGACACATTATCTTGAATATTATAGTTATACAGCAAATCTTAAAATTGAGTGATTTCTCCCACTTTATTCTTCTTTTCTAAAATTATTTTCTATTCTAATTCCTTTGCCTTTCCACATATATTTTATAATAATCTTGTCTAAATCAATAAAAATTTTGCTGGGATTTTGATAGAAATTGCATTAAAACCTATAAATCAACTAGGGGAGAATTGACATCGTTACTAGGTTGGGTTTCCAAACTGTTAACATGGAATGTTTTTCCATTTATTTATGTCTTCCTTAGTTCCTTTCATCAGCATTTTATAGTCTTTTGAAAACAAGTCCTATGCATGTTTTGTTAGAATTATGTCTATATATTTTATTTGGGAAGGGGTGTAGTATAAATGGTATTATTTTTTTAACTTTGGCTTCCACATGGTCATTGACAGTATATGGGAAATACAACTGATATTTTAATATTGACCTTGTATCTGTCACCTAGCTATTAGTGCTAGAAGGTTTTTTGTTTGTTTGCTTCGTTTTTGTTTGTTTTGGGCTTTTTAGAAAAGATTCTTTGGGATTTTCTACATAGACATATGTTATCTGAAAATAAGGATAGTTTTATTTATTCCTTTCTAATATGCATGCCATTATGGGTGGATTATCAACTATGAGAATCATCCAGGCCAAAAAAAAATGCATTTAATGCAAATATTCTATTTTCCCACTCTTTTTAGATTATTTCCCCATGTCTACTGTGTGTTCAGGGAATGCACACTCACTCTCACTTTAGATCAAGCAACTATTATTAGGAAAAAAAACATCTGGAAATCATAAGATAGCACATCATAGAGCCAAAGAAGGAAGATTTGGGGACTGTTCACATCCCGCCTCCTCCTTGAGCAAAGGTCATCAAAAGATGACTCTGGGTACCATGTGTTCGCTTGGATGAGGGCCATCCAGGCCTCAGCTAGCCTTCCCAAAGCTCTCCCAGGAAAAAGCAACCCTTCTCCCAGGACTGGCTAGAACCAAGACCTCCCTGAAGGCAGACTGGGAGCAGGGACTGACCCTGAGGTTGGAGGGGAAGTGGGCGAGACATTGAAAAGGTTGAGGAGGGCTTTCACTCATCTCAATCCAGAGATGTTTTCAGCAGGCATGTGGGGGACATCACCATACTTTTCTTTGAGCTGAGACACAGCTTCTATAGGTCGCATGTGACATGGGTTTAGGTGTGATTGGAGAAAAGAAAAACAAGACAATGTTTTTCTTCCCACTGGCAATGATACTGTATAATGCATGGAGGATTCTGTCCTTGACACCAGGAAATCACCGAGGCCAGAGTTGGATGTGTGGACTCTAGAATTATCTGTGATGTACAAGCAATGCTGCCTTAGCAAAGGGATCCTGTAAAATGAAACCTACTTACCGAGATTGCTTGAGGTATTTTAATCCCAGTGCTATTTACTTTCCTGATTAAGTGTTGGGCAATTCATGGCTAGAATATACTGAAATATTATACTGTATGCAATGCTTAATCCACACATTTGTTAAAGGCAGGTATGTTAAAAGAGGCTGAAACAAGGGAATGCCGTTCTCCTTGACACATGTTTGACTGTGGAGAGAATTACTTAATCTAAAGTAGTAAGATTTTCACCCACTTTCTGGAAATCAAGCAATGAAAATACATTTTTTTTTTAAAAGCTAAGGCTATCTTGAAAATAATAATGTGAAAAAAATTTCAAAGCAAACTTAGTTAATTGGAGTGTGGCTCAGACACTCCATCATGTCAGATTCTTTGTGACCCCATGGACTGTAGCCCACCAGGCTCCTCTGTCCATGGAATTTCCCAGGCAAGAATACTGGAGTGAGTTGCCATTTCCTCCTCCAGGGGATCTTTCTGACCCAGGTATCAAACCCTTGTCTCTTGGGTCTCCTGCATTGGCAGGTGGATTCTTTACCACTAATGCCACCTGGAAAGCCCAGTTAATTGGGGTAGTAACTTCTTATTGTTTCTGAGTTCTCTACCAAACACCATAAACAAGTTAATAAGTTCTTACAGCTCACACAGTTACGAGGCCAGCAAGTCCCTAGCTCTGCTGGATGAGTCAGCGAGCTGGAGGTCTGGGAGAGCTGGGGAGTTAGTCAAACCAAGTCTAAAGGCCTAGGAATCAGGAACGCTGATGGTGTAGTTTGTGTCCAAAGGATGGTAGCCTCAAGACCCCAGAAGGACCTATGTTTCCGTTTAAGTCTGAAAGCAGGGGGAAAAAATGTCTTATTCTGAAAGCACTCAGACAGGAAAGGACTCTCTCCTACTCAGGGGACAATCAGCCTTCTTGTTCATTCAGGGCTTCAGTTGATGTTTGGGCCCACAAGCATGGAAGAGGGCAATCTGCTTTACTTGGCTTATACGCTCACAGAAACACCCAGAATAATGTCTGACCAAACATCTAAGGACCTATGGTCCAATCAGGCTGCCATGAAATTAATCATCCTGGAAACATGGTCAAGGACCAGTGAAAGACTGCTTCAAAAGAGTGTGAAATTCTGGAGTGGACTTCTGATTACATTTTCAAAGAGGACCAGGTTTTCTTAATCCCTTTGTAAAGTATGAATACTTTCTGGAGAATCATTTAAAAAAAGAAAAGAAAAATATTTATTTATTTGGCTATCCCCGTTCTTAGTTGCACCACGTGGAATCTAGTCCCCTGACCAAGAATCAAACCCTGGCCCCCTGCACTGAGAGCTTAGAACCTTAGCCACTGGACCAGCAGATAAGTCCCATGAATATACCCTTAAAATTACAATAATGAATGTCATTCTCTGTGTACTTACCCTGTGCTGACTGCTTAGCAAACGTCTCACTTAATCTTCTCACTAACCTTGCTCTCTACTAAGCTTATTCTCAAAGGAGGGGATATGAGTGGTATCAAAATACGAGGAAATCAAGGTTCCAAGAACTGTGTTCTCATCAGTGTTTACAGTATGTGGAACACAGCAGGTATTCAATAAATACTGTTGAATGATGCTAAATAAGTCTCTTGTTAAAGGCCATATAACTAGAAGTGGTGAAGTTAAATTTCAAAACCAGACCATTTGACCCCAAAGTCAAAGGACTTCAGAGAAAAGCCACGAGCCCAGGCAGGGCAGGAAATTTGTGACTTGGAGTTTAGGCAGCTGCACTTCTGATATTTCATCTGACTCCTGCATGAGGCAGGCCAACAAGACAGAGCCTGAAAAAATTCCAATAATTCCAACAAAGCCTGTCAGCCTCTGGTACAGCTCCTTGAAAATGACTTTGAGCAATTAAGCCACATGCATTGGCAGACATTAGCTCTGGTACTGTTTGACTCAGAAACTCAACAGCCCCATTCCTGGCATGATTTTGAGCATAATTTTCTCCTGGGTTATTAATTCATTAATGGATATAATTTAATATCCATCTTTTGCTCATAGCTGGAAAGATGGGGACAATGTATGTTTCAAAGCTGTCTGCGCTCTCTTGATGAACTGTGTTCTGTTCGTGGGAGGTGAAGCTGTGGGAGTAGGTCTGGTTATTAATTTCCAGAAGTTACGTTGTTCAGCCTCAGTGAGATGTTTATCAAGGGGCTAAAACTCTTCCCAGTAACTTATTAGCTATATTTGGAGGCATGTTAAGTCTTGGAGGCCACAGGGCACTGTTTGATATGCCTCAGCAGTGATTCATTACACAGAAGGTACTGTAATCACCCCCCTGAGTTGATTCTCAGCTTTCAAACCAGGGGCATCTTTTCTCTAGGAACATTGGCCTTGAGCATTCCTTAGTGTCTCCCTGCCCTGCTCGCTTCCAAGGCTATGCAGAATCTGTTTTATCATCTTCAACGAAAACGTGTAAATTAATTTTAAAGGGGCGTTTTGCTACTTCGTCTGAACTTGCCAAAGACTTGATAAGCTCACAAAAAGGACAATGAGGTTCTTTCAATTATTTGACAATTGGTGGTGAACAGTCAGAAGGGAGGAAAGTTGGGCATCATTTGAGAAAGAAGATTCATCCAGGCAGAGACCTGTGGAAATGCCCTGTTGTCCAAAACCAAAATGAGTCATATGAGAACAAATGATGGTTGTTCCTGGGAGGGACATGTTGACCTTCGACCTAAACCTGGAACTGGAGCCAAAGCCTTTGTTTTGGGCCATATCTGTCTAGGATATCGTGTTTGTCACAATGATCCACTTTCAGCTCACATTTGGAATGTTGTTTTGCCTCTTCTCACCACAGCTATGACTCCCACCCTCCTCTGTACACCCATCATCTCCCCTGTGTTGCTCAGATATCCATATCCTGGCCTCGCTCCAGGCCATTTTCCTCACAGCAGCCTGGGTAATCTGTTAAACCCGAGTCAAACATGCCTCTATTTTGCTCAAAAGCTCCCTGTGTCTCCTCACATCTCTAGAAGTAGAAGCCAGGGTCCTCTGCACCCTCCATGACCCAACCATGGGATCCAGCCCCTCTCTTCCCTTGCTGACCTCCTCTCCTACCCAAAGGTAGGACCCAAAGTAAGGGCTCAGGTTTCACTCTCCAATCTTAGATTGGCGGTCCAGGCTTCACCTCAACACATCCCTCTCAGGAACAACTTCTGCCTTCCTCACACCTCCCTTGTCCTCTGGTCCCGTCATGTTTCAGGCATGGATCCATTTCCAAGGGCCTTTCTCTCCTCCTTGCTTGCTCTGCTCCAGTACATTGGTGTCACTGATCTTTCTCGAACACACCAGGCTCTCTCTGCCTCAGGGCATTTGCACTTGCTGTTTTCTCTGCCTGGAATGCTCTTCCCCCAAATAATTGTAAGGCATGCCTCCTTATCTCCTTTAGGACTTTGTTCCCATGTTTCTCTCTTCTCTGACTATGTTATCTACAATTACAATTCCTTCTTCCTCCCATCCCTCCACCCTAGTGCTCCCTCTCCTGATTTATTTTTCACATGAGTACTTTTCATGACCTAAAACATAATTATATATATTTTATTTATTATATCTTACCAATTCAGGGGGCAGAGATTTTTTTGTCTATTACATTTATTGATGTATCTTATATCCCTAGAGCTCAGAAGTGTACCTAGCACATCATAAACACACATTACATATCTGTTGAGTGTGGAAATGAATACATGAAGCATT
Source organism: Aepyceros melampus (assembly GCA_006408695.1). Taxonomy (NCBI): domain Eukaryota; kingdom Metazoa; phylum Chordata; class Mammalia; order Artiodactyla; family Bovidae; genus Aepyceros; species Aepyceros melampus. The sequence goes on from SJXQ01006836.1 coordinate 91,107, forward strand.
AAATGAACAACTAAACTCTGCATGGTGCTAGTGGTAAAGAACCTGCCTACCAATGCAGGAGACAAAAGAGACATGGGTTTGATCCCTGGGTCAGGAAGATCCCCTGGAGAAAGACATGGCAACCCACTCCAGTATTCTTGCCTGGAGAATCCCCATGGGCAGAGGAGCTGGCAGGCTACAGTCCCTGGGGTTGCAGAATAGGACATGACTGAAGTGACTTTAGTGCAAACTCTGCCCAGACTTGAGCTACATGTGCTTTGTGTAGAAGATATGCTGTCTGCTCTAAAGAAATGCATGATCCATTTGGGAAGACAGTAGCAGGGGAACTGGTCATTCAGATGTTTTTGCTGCGAAACACAGAAACTCACTCAAAAATGCTCTCAAAACTGAGATTGATTTTAAGGACAGCTGTGGACTAAATCTGGTCCAAGAACCAGTAAGCCATGAAGAGCCAAAGGTCACAATGGAAATCCCCTCTGCTCCTTTTCCTCATGGTTTCTCTTTCCTGTAGAGCCTCTGGCCCAACTCACAGGTCCAAGTTTGTCCTCTTCAACTGCCAGACTGCTCCCCGTCCATTCCTCACTCTCTCATCCAGATCCCAGGAGAGTGGTTCTGTCAGATGTTCACTGTCCCTGTGTTGGGCAGAGGCCCTCATACCTCATGGGTCACTGGATATGCCCATGGGTGAGCTGCCCTTGACAGGTACCTACTCTTGGAACAGCCTTGCTCTAATTTCCTGAGCAGATTCGGGTCAGCCACGCTCAGGACCGGAAGAATACTACGCAGTTTGGAATTCTTTGGATTCTTACATGAATTGTTTATAATTATAGATAAATTAAAAGCATATGTAAGGGAAACTAGTCTAGAATCCTAAATACCATTAGCACCTTGGTATACCCTTTTCCTTGCATGCATGTATGCTCATTATTTTTTATATTTTTTAAAATGTATCTACTTTTTAATAAAATGATATCTACTATATCATTTTATATTTTTGTTTTTTATCACTTATTAACCATATTTCATGAACATCAGTTCAGTTCACTTCAGTCACTCAGTCATGTTCAACTGTTTGTGACCCCATGGACTGAAGCATGCCAGGCTTCTCTATCCATCACCAACTCCTGGAGTTTACTCAAACTCATGTCCATCAAGTCGATGATGCCATCCAACCATCTCATCCTCTGTCGTCCCCTCTTCTCCTGCTTGCAATCTTTCCCAGCATCAGAGTCTTTTCAAATGAGTCAGTTCTTCACATCAGGTGGCCAAAGTATTTGAGTTTCAACTTCAACATCAGTCCTTCCAATGAATATTCAGGACTGATTTTCTTTAGGATGGACTGGTTGGATCTTCTTGCTGTCCAAGGGACTCTCAAGAGTCTTCTCCAACACCACAGTTCAAAAGCATCAATTCTCTGGTGCTCAGCTTTCTTTATAGTCCAGCTCTCACATCAGTACATGACTACTGGAAAAACCATAGCTTTGACTAGAAGGACCTTTGTTGGCAAAGTAATGTCTCTGCTTTTGAATATACTGTCTAGGTTGGTCATAACTTTCCTTCCAAGGAGTAAGCATATTTTAATTTCATGGCTGTAATCACCATCTGCAGTGATTTTGGAGCCCAAAAAATAAAGTCTGACACTGTTTCTACTGTTTCACCATCTACTTCCCATGAAGTGATGGGACCAGATGCCATGATCTTAGTTTCCTGAATGCTGAGTTTTAAGCCAACTTTTTCACTCTCCTCTTTCACTTTTATCTTGAACATCATTTCATGTCATATCCAGAGACATATTGGTATTTAATTATTGAATAGTGTTTCATTTTTTTGGATATAATTTATTCAACCAATTCCTCATCCTTGGATATTTAAATTGTACCTAGATTTTGATGTTATGAAATATGCTAAAGGAAAAGGTGTTGTTGTTGTTGTTGTTTTTTAATACATCTGCAATTACTTTCTTAGAAAAAATTCCTAGAAGCAGAATTTCTGGGTTAAAGAACATAAACATTTAAAAAATAATGATATTAACCGCTGACATTTATTGAGCATGGTATATACCAATCACTTTACAGGTCACAATTACAACATGCATATGAAGTAGACACACCTATTGTACCATCCTGCAGATGAGAACACGTTCGCAGAGACATGAAATTACTTCCCTAAGATCCTATGGCAGATAAGTGGCAGAACCGGGATTTGAATGCAGTAACTCTAGCATAGAACCCTTAACCTCTAATCTGTACTGCCTCCCTTGAAAAGTAGGACCTTTTTGTAGAAGGAAAGGCCCTATTAGGGTCTTCAAGGGAGATTAGCCAGCTATAAGCAGGACTTTGACCCAACAGGCCATAGGCTACTGGTAGATTCATTCTTTAACAGATGATGTCTGGAGGGCCTCTAATGAACAATAATGTGCCCTTAGCAACATGCAGCTAAAGTGTTTCATTTTTTACCCTTTCAAGGTAGAGTTGATTTGTTATCCAGCCGATAAACCCTTGGTTGAGAAAATATTGACTTTACTCATGAAAGGACTGGCAGTATAGCTGGCAAGATCACTCACTCGTCTTGATAACTTGTGTTTCTGGAAAATTACTAGCCTAGAGGAGCCTGGCAGGCTATAGTCCATGGGGTCACAAAGAGTAGACATGACTGAAGTAACTGAGCACTCACACACTCTAAAAATTGCAACACAAGGTTGAGAAGTCCAACTTCAGTGTGATAGAAGGGATGCGTGAGTGCATGCTAAGTCATGGGTTGCCATGCCCTCCTCTAGGAGTCTTCTTGACCCAGAGATCAAACCTGCATCTCTTACTTTTCCTGCATTGGCAGGCAGGTTCTTTACCACTAGCACCACCTGGAAAGTCCAATAGAAGAGATAAGAATGGGCAAAAGGGAGCTATAAGTGACTTTCAAAATCTGGACTGGAGTGGGAGGCCAGGTGGCTGCTGGGCGGCTCTCTCGCGGTTGAGTCACAGGGCAGCAGGAGTGCACCTGGGGCAGGATAACAAGTCTAGACTTCATGAAATAACAGTCCTCCAGCCGTCAGCGAGAGCAGGACTAGGTGTGACCCAGAAAAGCAAGCATACCTTTTTTTTCCTAGAGATAATTTATGATGATGTAGAAATGTCACCTGAAAGCTCTTGGCTTCCTCACAGGTACAGAGATTGCACATTTCCAATGAAGAGTTAGTACAAATGGTCTGACACCTAGTCATCTAACGAGTCAGAGTTTGTAGAAGACCACGCCTGGGAAACCCAGGAAAACATACAGCCCAGGTAGAGAGTGTTTGCCACTGAGAATTCTACCCCTTTCATCTCTTTAACTCCATGTAGCTGGTGTTGTTTAGTCATGAAGTTGTGTCTGACTCTTTGTGACCCCGTGACTGTAGCCCATCAGGCTCCTCTGTCCATGAGATTCCCAGGCAAGAGTACTGGAGTGGGTTGCCATTTCCTTCTCCAGGGCATCTTCCCAACCCAGGGATCAAACCCTTGTCCCCTGCTTTGGCAGGCAGATTCTTTACTGCTGAGCCACCTGGGAAGTCCTTTTAACTCCACACTTTAAAGATGTTTATACAGATAAAATACATACATCTTTTGGGTACATACTTTAAGATATTTATGCAGATAAAATGCAAAATTACGTTACATATGCAAGCATATACTGAAGGACATCCGCTGGGTTTGCCTTTGTTTCTTGCCCATACAGTTTCCTAAAACAGAGCTCCCCTCACCTGTGTGGAGAATGAGGACCAGGCAGCAGCGCCCCTGAAAAAAACATCCTGCCCTGAGTGTACTAACTTGCCCATCACCTTCCATCCCACCTGCGGCACTTTCTCAGGTATGCGGCTAGATGTCTGCAGCGGGCACTGTTGGTTGTCTCCTCCCATGGGCATGGTACCCACCCTCCTTCCTAACTGAATCCCACTTCTACTCAGTATCCCCTCCTTAGTGAGGCCCTTGTGCTTCCAGGTGGGCTGTGACCATCCCCAGCTTCCTGAGGCTGGGTTTTCATGACATTAATTAAGCTACTTCGAGTGACCCTTTACTCTTCCTCTTACTAGAGACAGCATAAGCCTGAACATGTGATACACTTCAGACCAATAAGAAACAGAAAGATTAGCTCCTTCTTAAAAGAGAAACAGGGATATTTCTTTTATTTGACATTTTTATGTTTTTATGTGATACTTACAGCAGTGGCTGCCATTTTATCCCCACAAGCTAATAATGTAAGGACAAAGCAGTACTTGCACAAAGGTTGGCAAAGCAGAAAAATGGAGAGAGAAAGCCCAGAGATAAATCCACACACCTATGGACAGCTTATCTTCGACAAAGGAGGCAAGAATATACAGTGGATTAAAGACAATCTTTTTAACAAGTGGTGCTGGGAAAATTGGACAACCACTTGTAAAAGAATGAAATTAGATCACTTTCTAACCCCATACACAAAAATAAACTCAAAATGGATTAAAGATTTAAACGTAAGACAAGAAACTATAAAACTCCTAGAGGAGAACATAGGCAAAACACTCTCCGACATACATCACAGCAGGATCCTCTATGACCCACCTCCTAGAATACTGGAAATAAAAGCAAAAATAAACAAATGGGATCTAATTAAAATTAAAAGCTTCTGCACAACAAAGGAAACTATAAGCTAACTGGGTTCTTAGTGATGTCACTAACTTGGGAGCCATCCTATCACAGGGCTTTTTGTTATGTAAAATAAGAAATGTTTCTTGTTGTGTAAGTGTTTTTGACTTGAACTTTTCAGTTACTTGCAGGCAAAAACATTTTAATACAATCCCCCGATATTCTCATACCCAAAGAGCTTCTGACCAGCAGTAGGTGACATTAGAAGCATCTGGCATCTCCTTTCCTCCCTGTCTCCCAGGGAAAACATTCTAAGAGGCATCTTAGCTATGAAAACAAATTAAACAGAATTTCACCCCATCCTGTTGGAGGTATTGCTCAAAAGAGGTGGAGTTGATTGATACACACCCCACATCAACCAAATTAGTTCTGAGAAATGTCGCCAGTGATTCTATAACTAGAATTCTCGAAACCAGGATTCTGAGCTCAAGACTTCAAATGGTGGTAAGCCTTCAAAAATTATAATTTTTGGCACACCAAATGTTTTCAGACAGCTATTTATCTCACTCTGGGGTGTTGGGTGCCAATAAATCTCACTAGTTTATTACAAAAGCATGTAGTGTTTCAGTTCAAGGCAAGATTAGTACTAATAGATGGTGTGGATAATCTGGCTCTAAACCTCATAAAAACCACAATTCCAGTTCCACTGAGGGATAAGCAATGCCATTTAGATTAAGAAATGACCCAAGCGTAATCCAAAATGGTCACAAAATTTTGAAAGTAAAAAAATCCTCCCTTAACTCTCATATAAAACCTAGACATCTGATATATCACCATTCTCTGACTATAAGATGAATACATGTTTCCTATTTTAATATCCAGGAAAATGACCCAGAAGCAGCTCTTCTTTCTACAGGACTCTGGAAATCTAGTATTTTATACCCACAGTGTGTGAGGGCAATGGGAGAGTTTTACCTCAGCAGATAGCTAGATTCATGACTATCACAGATCAGGTGACCAGGAAGTTCCCAGAATCTCTAAAATTATCCTCTCTTAGCCCAGGTGACCTAGGATTCAAAACAAAACAAACAAATATGATTTAATATCACAGATGCTGCTAAAAGCCAGCAGCAGGCAAGGGCCTAGGACTTGTATACTACTAGTTGGAGAAGTTGGGTACACATACCCTCTTCAGGGCTTGAGAAGAGACTAATTTGAGGGAGGTTGGGGCTCTGAGTTGCTATGATATGGACATTACGTCAAGGAATGTGACTTTATTTTTTAATCAAGGGATCACTGCATAATCCTCATTTGCCTTTTCCGATGGGTTTTCCTTCCTTTCCACCATGCTCTACGCCCCAGGAGGCTGGAGATTTGTATCCACAGGCTTCTTGGTCCTCCAAGCCTCTGGTTGGGTTTGCCAAGGAGTTCTCATAAGAGACTAGAAGGCTGACAGAGAGTGAGGATGGGTCTTATTCCCTCCAGCTCTCTCTCGGCTCCTGTGGGCAACCCCCTGCAGTCTGTTATTCCCAGGTTCTGGTAACCCCTTCAGGCCTAGGAGCAGGAGCAACTTCCCAGTGTGGCTAGGCTCTGGGCACCTCATCATCCCTGACTGGTTTCACTGGACAAGAATTAACCCCATCTCACCTTTGTCAAGGGCTTCTCAGGTGGCGCAGTGATAAAGAATCTGTCTGCCAATGCAGGAGACACGGGTTCTATCCTTGGGTCGGGAAGATCCCCTGGCGGAGAAATTGGCAACCCACTCCAGTATTCTAGCCTGGAAAAAGATCCCATGGACAGAGGAGCCTGTTGGGCTACAGTCAATGGGGTCGCAAAGAGTCAGATACAAGTGAGCACACACACACACATCTTTGTCATTGGTCCCTTTGTCGATCTTTCCTCAGTTACTGTCACAACTACAGCTACAATTACAGGTGCTGTTGGTCTCCTGTTGGGCCTTGACTGATGATATTGTTCAAATGTCCGGGCTGCTCATGAAATAAGAGTACTGAACCAGCAAAAAAAAAAAAATTTAACTTAGAAAATTTTTCTTCTTGAAAGTAAAATTTTATTTAGGCAAAATATGAGGTCTCATTTCATGATGATTTTGCTATAAGCTACTGTCATTTCTTAATCCTGATTGCCCCTCCTGTCCCTAATTCCTTCCAGGTATTTGCTGAGTTCTTAAGAATTTGTGATTTCCAGACAGCTTGCTGTCCCCTCTTCCCCCTGGTGAATCTCTGAGTCCTTAATTTGGAAGTCTGGCAAAGAAGAAAAATCATTGGCTTAGGTTTCTGCCTATGGAATCATGAAGATAACGAATCACATAAATGAGATCTGTCTCCTAAGAAGTTATCAACAGTTTAGTTAATTTCCACGAAGATTTACCGAAAGCCTATAATATACAGGCTCCAGGGGCTCAAAGACATTTAATATACACTGACGTTAGAGAACTGAAGTCCTGGTAGAGTGGTTCTAACCTTTCACAAAGGGGAGGGCAGAACAGGGAGTTGTTTGGAAATCGTGAATTGTAGGCACTAGCAAGTGCCACTTAGAATGTAGCGATAGGTGGGCAGTTAAGATGCAGAACACCAGTTTTTAGCCAAAATGTTCATGCAATGGGAACTCAGATTTTTCATACACACCCCCTCAATTTTAAGTGGAGGGGAATAGAGTTAGGGTCCAGGAAGGAGTGGACTCATAGGCACTAAATGCTAGAATGGGATTTCATGCAGTGTTATGGGAGCACCAAGGAGCGCTGGACTCTACCCGGTATTTGAGAAAACTTCTATAAGACAATAACTGGGCTGCACTTTGGAGGAGTTATCCAAGTGAAGAAAGATAGGCATCAAGTAAGGGAGGGGAGGGAACAGTGAGGGCAGGCACAGTGTGTGAGGACAGCTAACCAGAGCTGCTTGCCCAAGACAGAAAGAGGCTCTGGCAACGAGCAGGACCCAGAGGGCCAGGTGAGGCCTGAGACCCACGATTGTGTGCCACACTTTGGGTGTGCACCCAGCCCCTTCATTTATTCTGCTCCTTAATCCTGCTGCTTCCCAGGGGCTTCGAACAGGCTCCAAAAGTAAGCCTGTTAGGAGGACAATAGGAGTGACTCCAGGAAGGGATGGTCTCCACATATCCTCACCAAAACAGGATGTCAGGCCAAGGAGAAGGAGATCTCACTAGAAGTGGCTCCCTTTCCCTGGACACACCCACATGAATGGGGTGAATGACAAATGGAGCAGCTCCCAGCTTCCTCATCCTGGAAGGTGAGTGTTTAGGAATGAGGACTTCCAGATCTCACTCCAGTGAGAGTATGGGAACTGGCACTTTATAAGCTCCCCATGTGCTGCAAATGTCCAGCCAGCTTAAAACCACTGTTGGAGCCACTTTTCCTAAATGATGTTCCATCATTCTGGGAACTACTGGGTCAAACACCTTTAAACAGTTGTCTTGATTATAGGACTTCTCACTTGTCTTTATCTGCTACTACCCTTTAAGACTTGAAGAGGAATTGGGCAAGGGTAGAGAGAAATATATCATATTTTCTAAATGTATTTGACCATACCATGTTTCTCTTACTCTCTCTCTTACCCTCCCCCTTTCTCTCTTTTTGGTGGAGCATTTCTTAAGACTGGGCTCCATGAAGCACATATTTTGCAGAAAGCTGCTCTAAAAGCTCAAAAGAATGGTGTGTGATAGTTAATTTTATGTGTCAACTTGGCTGGGTCACAGGGTACCAAGATATTGGCCAAACATTCTTCTTGCTGTTTATGTAAAGGTGTTTTTGGGTGAGCTTAACATTGAATCACTAGACTGAGTGAAGCAGATTGCTCTCCCTAATATGGGTGGGCCCTATCCAATCAGTTGAAGGTGTGAATAGTTGACTCTCCTCTAGGTAAAAGAAAATTCTTTCCTGCCTGACTGCCTTCAAACAGGGATATTGATCTTCCCCCTCTGCCTTTAGACTTGAACTGAAACACTGGCTCTTTCTGGGTCTTAAGCCTGCCAGGAATGATACCATCACCTCTTCTTAGTCTCCAGACTGCTGATTCATCCACAGATCTTGGGACTTGTCAGCCTCTGTAATCTCATGAGCTAATCCTTATAAATAAATTTCTATCTACCTATTATAGGAGACCAGAATAGGCCACCCTAAAAACACCCTTGGCATAGAGATTATTTTGAGCTGATTGTTCTGAGAAACAGTAAACACAGGAGAAGCTGTCAAAACACAATATAAGTTACTCTTCTGTAAGGGAAATTTGCATTCATTAAAAAAAAGTCTCTGTGAGGGCGTTTCCTTCTCTTTATCTGAAAGAGAAGGATGACAAATTATCAGAGACTTATCAATGGAGAAGACATCAATTAAAGCCTGTATAACAAACTGTACTTTTACACTTTTCCTCATCTCCTATATAACTGACTCCCCCACACCCTTGTTGCTTTGATTTAGCTGAAGATGGTATTTGAACCAGAATTCTAACATACCTCTTTGTGAGTTTCTCATTTTTTCCTGGATGTCTCCCATGAGATATACATGTTAAATAAATTTCTATTTTTCTCTTATTAATCCATTTTGTTACAGGGACCCCACTGGGCATTTAGAAGAATAGAAGGAAAACAATTCTTTTTCCTCCCCTACTTTATCTATAATTTATCTGTCTATCTATCCTTCTATCTACCCATCTATCCATCCATCTATCTTATCCATTCATCTTATCAGCTCTATTTCGCTGGAGAACATTGTGTAATACTGGTAACCTCCATCAACCACTACAGGAGTGGTGCCAAGGCAGGGCAGACTGCCTCCCGCCAACTGGTCAGTAGTCAGGAGCCATCATGGTGACGGGCAGCCCCTCCATGCATAAAACCTCCCTGGTGAGTGCTTCCTTACAGAGCCAAGGCTTTCTCTAGGCATCTGGGAGGGGATGACCGCCTTTTCTCCTAGGATACTGCTTCTTACTTGTGGGAGGGCAAAGTACAAGGCTTGGCCATTTCACTGTGATGTGTGGCCTCCAAAGTGAGGGACTGAATTCTTTATGCAGTTTTACAGATGACCAAAGGACCCCCTCTCCCCAACCCCTTCATGCTTGCTCAGATGCTTCAGAGGAACCAAATGGGTCCCTGTAATTGTCATGGGACACCTCACAGGTGCACAGTGCTGTGGCCCAAATAATTGAGAAGGAAGCAAAGTAGAGCTGCATCCCTCACATGAATGCATCCCTCCTGCCTGCTCTCAGGGACGATGCTCAGGCCCTGGAGAGGCAGCAGCTACAGGAGATGCTTTAGCTGGACAGGGAAGCCTGGCATGCTGCAGTCCATGGGGTTGCAAAGAGTTAGATATGACTGAGCAACTGAACTGAACTGAAAGGAGACCCTTGTTTCCTTATCTAACACAGTGAATGTCATCTAATGTAGGAGTTACTACAAGTCACAATGTGGGGCTGATGATGAGCTAATCCCTGCTGAGACCCCTTTCCTGTGTGGCGGCCAGCTCAAGACAGCACTGCAGGGGGCTACAGAGATGGGCAGAGTTGGGAACTGGGGGAAGATCAGATCCCTCACCAGGATGCAGAAATGTGTTGCACAGTTCAGTTCAGTCGCTCAGTCGTGTCTGACTCTTTGCGACCCAATGAATTGCAGCACGCCAGGCCTCCCTGTCCATCATCAACTCCCGGAGTTCACTCAGACCCACGTCCATCAAGCTGGTGACGCCATCCAGCCATTTCATCCTCTGTTGTCCCCTTTTCCTCTTGCCCCCAATCCCTCCCAGCATCAGAGTCTTTTCCAAATCCAGCCATCTCATCCTCTGTCGTCCCCTTTTCCTCCTCTCCCCAATCCCTCCCAGCATCAGAGTCTTTTCCAATGAGTCAACTCTTTGCATGAGGCGGCCAAAGTATTGGAACTTCAGCTTCAGCATTAGTCCTTCCAAAGAACACCCAGGACTGATCTCCTTTAGAATGGACTGGTTGGATCTCCTTGCAGTCCAAGGGACTCTCAAGAGTCTTCAACACCACAGTTCAAAAACATCTGTTCTTCTCTACTCAGCTTTCTTCACAGTCCAACTTTCACATCCATACATGACTACTGGAAAAACCATAGCCTTGACTAGATGGACCTTTGTTGTCAAAGTAATGTCTCTGCTTTTGAATTTGCTATCTAGGTTGGTCAAAACTTTCATTCCAAAGAGTAAGTGACTTTTAATTTCATGGCTGCAATCAACATCTGCAGTGATTTTGGAGCCCCCCAAAATAAAGTCTGACACTGTTTCTACTGTTTCCCCGTCTATTTCCCAAGAAGTGATGGGACCAGATGCCATGATCTTCATTTTCTGAATGTTGAGCTTTAAGCTAACTTTTTCACTNGCAGTGATTTTGGAGCCCCAAAAAATAAAGTCTGACACTGTTTCCACTGTTTCCTCGTCTATTTCCCATGAAGTGATGAGACCGGATGCCATGATCTTCGTTTTCTGGATGTTGAGCTTTAAGCCAACTTTTTCACTCTCCTCTCACTTTCATCCAGAGGCTTTTTAGTTCCTCTTCGCTTTCTGCCGTAAGGGTGGTGTCATCTGCATATCTGAGGTTATTGAGATTTCTTCTGGCAATCTTGATTCCAGCTTGTGTTTCTTCCAGTCCAGCGTTTCTCATGATGTACTCTGCATAGACGTAAAATAAGCAGGGTGACAATATACAGCCTTGACGTACTCCTTTTCCTATTTGGAACCAGTCTGTTGTTCCACATCCAGTTCTAATTGCTGCTTCCTGACCTGCATACAGATTTCTCAAGAGGCAGGTCAGGTGGTCTGGTATTCCCATCTCTTGAAGAATTTTCCACAGTTTCTTGTGATCCACACAGTCAAAGGCTTTGGCATAGTCAATAAAGCAGAAATAGATGTTTTTCTGGAACTCTCTTGCTTTTTCCGTGATCCAGCAGATGTTGGCATATATATTGGATTGTATAGTAGAAAGTATCAGAGTGAGGAGGGCTGCCCTAAGTAGGAGGAGGTGGTGTCATGAGAAGGAGTTATCCACGGGCAGAAGTGCGTTGAAAGTTGTGTCCTTTCAGTTGGAGAAAATATGTACGATGCTTCTTTTTCCTTTTATCTAAATATTTCCAACTGTTTTGAGCATTCTCACAAGTAGAAGCAAATTAATGCAAGAAGAAAAATGATTAAAATAGCTGCATAAATATTTTGAGTTTTAGAGAACACTAATAAAATATTCTCTTTTTGACCAAAGCCTGTTACACAAAATCTTGAACAAAAGGAAAGATAACAATTTTATTTCTTGATAGTGTCTCAGTTAAGGTACTTCCTGCCCACCCACTGTGTTGTTAGGGATGAAGATACTAACATGTGATGTAATTTTATAGAACAAATCAGATCAATATATCATTATACCATTAGGTGATGAGGCTTACAGTTTCTTTAGTTGTAGGTGGGTTGATGTCTACAAAAAAAGACTAGATGTTATAATTCATATCCATATTTTTGGCTAGTTTTAGAATAAGTTGCCTTGAGCATTATATTTCAAAAATGAGTTTATTAAGGATAGTGATACATTTTAAAGATTCTATTTGAATTTAATTTTTTGTTCTGTTAACAAGACACAAGATGCTTTAAATATCTTTCACAGCTTTCCTATCAAGTCTGATGCAAAATTGTGGTGAAAACTTGGGCTTTGGTTCATATCTCCTTCGCCAGACAGTAAGTTTTGAGGTTAGTCAGTTAGGCAGATAATGCTTTAAAGCCTGTGGTTCAGGACAGTTGAGAAATATACAAACTTTTACAAAGTTGTAGCTCATTTTTCTTTATTCTGTTGGTGCAAAAACCTAATGCTTTATGATAAATTACAATCAAACCCCCAAACAGTCTGTAAAAATAATCATGCCAACTTAAAGATCTGTAGTCTTAAAACACTGGACAGCAATCTGTAATGGAGTGTTTTTTAATTTATTTTATTATTTATTTATTATTTCAGAACTGCACATGCCCCCTGCAGAGGAACAGCAAGAAGTACCACCAGGTATGGCATTTTATTACAAGTATTTCCTTTTTCTTTTTTGTTTAATTTAAAAGATGCTGTATGAAAAAAATTCTGTGGAGAGTAGAATTCCTGAGAGAAAAGGATTAATTGTACCTATCCTAAATTTAAAAGGAAAATTTTGTGTGTTTAGGCCAGTTGAGCCAAAGTAATGGAGAATATGCATCAGAGTCTAGTACTTACTGGTTGAGGTAGAATTTGAGGAGTGTTCATGATCAAAACACTATATGATTTTTGCTATCATAGATGGTGATAGTAGTAGAAGTTAGGTTGTGGATTTTTTCCCTTGTTTTGATTGACAGGCTCTCTGATGGAGGATGTGAAGGCAGACTTGCCTTCAGATGAAAACTGAACAGTGCATGAATTAGTGACATTGGTCCTCCCCACCGACCCGCACTGCCCATCTTCCCTAAAAGCATCCTTGCACCCCACATGGTCCAGACTATCTGGGACTTGTGAGTGAGTGCCCTGGAGTCCTTCCTGCCAGCCCACTGTGTTAAATCCATCACTCTGCTTTTCCCTCCCTTCCCCAGCACGTCCCTCTCATCATCATCGAGTTTAAAGAGTGGGGACAGCATTTCAATCAAAGCCTGTGCTTTCAAATGCCTTTTTAGAAGACATTAACTATTCCTGTAATCAGAAATTAACATAGAAACATCTTATTCTCTAAGTGAAAAAAAAGAATTTATTAAGTGAGGATTCTCCAACGTCTCTTTCTCAAATGTATTTCCTCTTGTTTCTGTGTTTTATTTCCTTTTTTTGTTTCCATGTTATTTATTGGTTCAATTTTTACTCGTATTTTTCATTTTATGCTTCATGTGAATTTTGTAGAGGTGATGTGCACTAGAAGTATTGATTTTGGTAGAAATAATTGTGCCTGCCAAAATTTGTCGAAATACTCAATTTCAAGGGGAAAAAGCCTTTTCTAATCAAGGACTATTTTTAATTTCACCACAGCTCATATTTACTTATTTAATGGTTGGGTAGTTTTAAGTTTTGATAGTTGTTGTACATTGTACATTTATAATATGTATGAATACTGAAGGAACTGCGTTGTTGGCATTATAACGTGAGTGAGAAACAAAATCCGTGGAGAAACTGATCTTTGACAGGATAACTTCTGGTGTGTATTTTGTGTTTAGGAAAGATGCGCAGAGTCGGGAAAGCTGGTGTTTCCGTCCTGCGTTTGTAGCTTTCTCTGTGTGACTGAGCAGTATGCCAGTGTGCCTTGTTCCTTGCCTGAGAATGCAGAGCAGGTTACTGAATTTGCATTTTGCTTACTCTCCATTCCTTTAAAGAAAGTTGTTTTATGTTTTCCTAAAAATGAGTGTCTACAGCACTTTTTTCTAGTTATGGTTGATATCTTTTTAAATTTCAACCTGACTTTAATGAAGGTATGAAATATAATATTATTTTCTGACCAAAAAGCTCTGTGCTTCTGTTGTGGTGTTTTATAAACGAGCCCCCAAATTTCCTTGGAACATAATTATGAAATACTAAGGAGTGGTTGTAGGGGTGAGGGGACTGGGGGCTGGAATAAGGTGCTTTTTTTTTGATGAGATATTTAACAGCTGAAGCAAGTGAAAATGAAGATTTGATTTATATGTATCCTTTTTGGCACATAATGAGATCCAGTGAATGGTGGCTGTGGCTGTTACTATTTACTAATTAATTAGGTTGATATTGGGGCTTCCCTGGTGGCTCAGCTGGTAAAAAAAATCTGCCTGCAATGCAGGAGACCTGGGTTTGATCCCTGGGTTGGGAAGGTCCCCTGGAGAAAGGGAAAGGCTACCCACTCCAGTACTCTAGCCTAGAGAATTCCATGGACTGAATAGACCATAGGGTCGCAAAGAGTCGGACACAACGGAGCGACTTTCACTTTCACTTTCTTTCACTGTAGGTTGATATTTGAGGTGGATCAAGAGAGGCTGAATTCTGATAGACCTGCTCCAGAAGTTGTCACTTGTCATTTAGTATCATAAAAATTTGAGTGATGCACTGCGCGCTATAGTTTGTCCTTTACCAAGGAGGATGTGAGGCAGAGAGTTAGCAGTAGTTATTTGTAATGATTGTACTGGGTTTGCTTATTTCCTGTTATTTTCTTAGTCTTACTTTATGTTGCATCATTTAATTATTCAATCTTATGAAAGAATAATATTCATGAATTAGTTGCTATTTTGTACAGTAAGGTGACTGCTTTTGCAATAGTGTTGAATGACATACGTGATGCAGAAACTGTGACAATTGTTGTAGGGCCTGTTACCTTAATACCTTTTAATCTTTAAAATTCTTTAATCAGTGGAAAACTCAGGTTGAGGCTCTCTGCACAATGCTGGATATCGGTTCACTTTTTCCTGGCCCTCAGAATCCAGTCGTTGATTACTATGCCTTCTCTGGTCTTTCTAAGACTAGGTTACACAGTCTTAATATAGCAAATTAAATTTCGCAATAATATTGTTGGGATAATCCCATGGGGCAGGAATTGCCTTGATTTACTGTTGTATCTGGCTGCCCACCAGGGGATGGAGAGTGCTGACTTTGGTTAAGTATCACATGTGTCATGCACTTCTTGACACACACATGAATTAACTCCCTTAGTATTTCCAGTGGTCCAAGAGGTGAAATGCTCATATCTCCATTTTACAGATGAGAAAATGAGGCATAGCAAGGCAGAGGAACCTGCCTGAAATCACAGAGCTGATAAATGCTAGAACTGAGTTTGATTCTTGTGTTCTGGCTCCAAGAGTTCACACTCTCAGCTTCCGTGCTCTAGAGGATTTCATAGAAACGAGGACCTAGGAACAGATGAGTTATGAGAGCTGTTTTGATGTGGTAGAGATAGTGTATTCTTAGGCATCTTTGTCTTAATATGCATTAGCCTTTCACTTAAGACTCAGAAATGTTGAAGATTAATTATGACTCATTGTGGAAAAGTAAGCTGTCCAATAGCTTAAATTTTTCCATGTTTTGTTTATATTGATAAATTCATAAGTGCTTTGCTGGCATCCTTTTGGAAAGGAAGTAAAAAGTCAATCTTAAAAATTGATCATGTTCATGTTAGAAGTCAGTCATTTTTAATATCACATTTAAAAAGAAAATGGATTTTGGAACCTCTGCTTCCTTAGTGGGTTTTCACCTTGTCCTCAAAGTCATATTTTTACTTGATACCACACAGCCTATTTCTAGCAATCTGACAGCATAACTGACTCTTCCCTGGTGGGCTCAGATGGTAAAGCGTCTGCCTATAATGCAGGAGACCCGGGTTCAGTCCCTGGGTTGGGAAGATCTCCTGAAGGAGGAAATGGCAACCCACTCCAGTATTCTTGCCTGGAAAATCCCATGGATGGAGGAACTTGGTAGGCTACAGTCTATGGGGTCGCAAAGAGTCGGACACGACTGAGCGACTTCACTTTGCTTTGCTTCGACAGCATAACTATACATAGCATGGGGACATCCATGGTGGTCCAGAGCTTAAGACTTCACCTTCCAATGCAGGGGGTGTGGGTTTGATACCTGGTTGGGGAGCTAAGATCTCACATATACAAAAAACCAGAATATAAAATGAAAACAATATTGTAACAAAATTCAATAAAGACTTTTAAAATGATCCACATAAAGAAAAAAAATATTTAAAAAAAAACCTATACATAGCACAAATTGAATGACTTATGAACAAACACTTAGGAAATTCACCAGCATAATATTCCCTGCCATACAATACTTTAAGACCATTTGACTAATTGGTTCCTTTAACAATTTTTCTGTCATGCCATGGAAAAGACCTTGATGCTGGAAAAGATGGAGGGCAGAAGGTGAAGGGGGCAACAGAGGATGAAATGGTTGGATGGCATCACTGACTCAATGGACATGAGTTTGAGCAAATTCTGGGAGATGGTGAAGGACAGGGAAGCCTGGCATGCTGCAGTCATGGGGCCACAATGAGTCAGACACAGCTGCATAACTGAACAACAGCAATGCTGGGAAAAATGTTTATGTTAACGTTTTGTGATGATAATTGTGCCCTCTGAAATGAAGATGTGTGAACATCAATGTTTCTGGCTGAATCTGCTGCTCTTTTCTCTCTGAAGATGGAGATGACATTTGTAATTCATCCACATTTGAATATTCTCTCAGGGGGGCTGATATCACTGTTGCCTCTGTCAGCTCTGGAAGCTGTCACTTATGCGCCCCTTGTCATCAGGCATTTTCTAATTGGATCAATAAGACCCACAACCAGCTTTAGGCTGGCAGCTCTAAAGGTCTTAGCTTATGGTGATAGGAGCCTAATATGCATATTATTGTTAGTGATTTGATCTTTCATTTATTCAAGAAATATATATTAAACAGCTCCTATAGTACAGGCTCAGGCCTTCCAGGTGACTCAGTGGGTAAAGAATCCATCTACCAGAGACACAGAAGACTTAGGTTCAATCTTCTGGTTGGGAAGATCCCCTGGAGGAGGGCATGGTAACCTACTCCAGTATTCTTGCCTGGAGAATCCGCATGGACAGAGAGTCTGGCAGGCTACAGTCCATAGGGTCACAGAAGAGTTGGACATGACTGAAGTGCACACACCTGCATGCATGGTACAGCTCTGCCCCAGACGCACAGTGAACAATGCAGCCCCTGTCTGGTATCGATTCACAGACCTGTGGGTGTGCTGCGGAGGACAGCAGCCAATATGGCATCATTAAGCTCTAGAGTGACACCCAGGCCAGCACCCAGAGGAGGGGGAACCAACCCAACTGTGGGGCCAAGGGGAGCAGAGCAGAGGTCATGCTGGAGCTGAGCCTGGAGGAGCTGCTCGAAGTGAAGGAGCCAGCATGTTGCCGGGGGAGGGTTCAAGGCGGTGTGCCATGCACCGGCTAAGGAGGCATAGGGGACGGGCAGGCAGCATTTCTCGGAGTGTCACATAAATGATGTTTGAGAATTTCAATGTGGGCCTAGGGCTTCTCTGGTGGCTCAGACAGTAAAGAATCTGCCTGCAATACAGGAGACCCGAGTTTAATCCCTGGGTCAGGAAGATCCCCTGGAAAAGGGAATGACTACTCACTTCAATATCCTTGCCTGAAGAATTCCACTGATAGAGGAGCCTGGCGGGCTACAGTCCGTGGGGTTGCAAAGAGTTGAACATGACTGAGCAACTTTCACTAAAAATGCAAGAAAGTTGCTGAAAAACTTCAAGCTTAGGAGTTGCTTGATCCTATCCATATTGAACAGAGCAGTCCCATGAGGAGGTGGAGACCAGTCAGGGGGCAGATATGTTCATCTAAGCGCAAAGTGGTGGGAGCTGGGAATCGTGGCAGAGGTGCAGAGCAGGATGGATTCAAGGACCTTGAATGCAGGTGATTGGTGGGAGATGGGCTGGTTAACGGGAAAAGTCTAGCTTGATTCCTTTGCTTCTGGCTTGAATGGATGAATGATGGAACTTTAGTGGAGATAAAGAAGGTGGGAGGAACAGAGAGGTGCAGAGACGACTGGCCTCTGGAGGTGCTGGGTTTGCAACTTGGGCAACTACTACTTCTAGGTGGAAACCTGATTCAGATACTTCAGGGCATAGATTTGAGTCTTTCAAATTCGTGATTAAGCTTTTAGTTTATTTACCTTTTTATCAAAAGTACTCATGTTGTACTTTAAACAAGTTCCCATAGTCTCCAGGCAATGGCACCCCACTCCAGTACTGTTGCCTGGAAAATCCCGTGGACAGAGGAGCCTGAAAGTCTGCAGTCCATGGGGTCGCTGAGGGTCGGACACGACTGAGCGACTTCACTTTCACTTTCATGCATTGGAGAAGGAAATGGCAACCCACTCCAGTGTGCTTGCCTGGAGAATCCTAGGGTCAGGGGAGCCTAGTAGGCTGCCATCTCTGGGGTCGCACAGAGTCGGACACGACTGAAGCGACTTAGCAGCAGCAGCAGCAGCAGCATAGTCTCCAGGATTTTTGATGGCACAGGTTATAGAAATGCATATTCCATGTTGCCTGGAAAATCCCGTGGACAGAGGGCCTGAAAGTCTGCAGTCCATGGGGTCGCTGAGGGTCGGACACGACTGAGCGACTTCACTTTCACTTTCATGCATTGGAGAAGGAAATGGCAACCCACTCCAGTGTGCTTGCCTGGAGAATCCTAGGGTCAGGGGAGCCTAGTAGGCTGCCATCTCTGGGGTCGCACAGAGTCGGACACGACTGAAGCGACTTAGCAGCAGCAGCAGCAGCAGCATAGTCTCCAGGATTTTTGATGGCACAGGTTATAGAAATGCATATTCCTCACAGTCCAGCTAATGTTTAAACTCTAAGAGAACTTTTTTTTTTAGCTCTTTCTGGTGAGGTATAATTTATACACAGGGAAGTACTTGTTGATGATATAGTTTGATGAACTTGTACATGTCTTATATTCTTGTAGCCACAATACAGAGTTCTTCCAGCCCCTGGAAAATCTTTCCCTCTTCTGCCCTCAGTAATGACCCCACCAAAGATGACTACTGTTCTGACTTTGTCATCATGGATGGATTTGCCTGCTTTTGAATTTGATTAAACAGAACCACAAGTCAACACATGCAAATATATATACACTTTCTTGGTGACCGATTTCCATTGCTCACCATCATAGCTGTTTCATCCATATTGCTATGTAGAGTCATTGGTCTTATTATTGACTGTAAATGTATTCCATTTAAAAATTCTATCCTATACACTGATGGCTGTAGTGAATGTTTCTAGTTTTGGTCTATCATGAAGAAATTTGCCATGAACACTCTTACACATTATACATGTGTTTTGGTGGAAATATTCATTTCTGTTGGTTATATAAAAGTATACCTATAATTTCCAGTTGCTTCTCATTAGCACCAAATAATTCTGCTTATGTAAAAATTTCTGGTTATACATATATGCACATATGTAGATAAATAAGGAAGGAAGGAAGGAGGGAGGGAAGGAAAGCCTATAATACAGTTTTAGAAATCACATCAAAATTTGGTTGGGTCTTCATGTGCACAGTCTCCTTTTTAACTTTAATCGTAACATAATCATAACATAATCATAACATAGCTGTAATAGTAAAATAAATTTGATACTAAAGTTTGGAATAAGAAAATGTTTGTTTAAAGTTGGAATGAATTTTAATTCTTCTAAAATAGCATATACTTATTTTATCAACCATTTATATCATCCATAACATGAAAAATTGATATAAGATTATAAGTAATGCATTTTAACTACAGCTTACAGTATCTTGTTGCTCCTTGAAAAATCCTCCCTATATTCATGTTTCAAATACCATACTAGATTTTCCCCCCTCTGTTGCATTTCTTTTTAATACAGTGAAAACATTGATGGGAGAAAGAAATTGAATGTATTTCTCAAAAGACTGACATTCTTAAATTCAACTGTAATTCTCAAATGCTTTAAAGAACCTCAGGTTTTTTTTAGCTTTGCAAGTAATCCTCCCAAGAACTACTCTAAGCAGTGAGTCATTCTTACCCAGTTGCCATTAAAAACAACAATACAAAGAAAAATAAAACATTTACTTTCCATTGGTGGTTTTTTATAAGTAGAATAAAAATAAAGCAGTTTCGCAATCTGTGTCTAGTTGGTCCTTTAATTTAGATTTCCCCTTATTTTTGCAGATACTTAAAGCTTCAGAAAGACTGCCCCTACTACCTACCACAAGAGGACCAGCTTAACCATACGCTCCAAAAGATGGCTGGGATAGATCTTGTGAAGTAATTTCTGAGCAGACCAAGATCTTTGGGAATGAACACTAAAGATGTTTTGAATGAACCATAGTCCACTGGCATTTTAGTGTTTTTCTTTTTCTTTTTTTTTAAGAAACAAAAATCACACGTATTGTTACATTCCTGCATGTCCTTTTCTGATAGCCTTAGTGGGTCCACTGGATTTTTCTTTTCCCTTTTGTGGTGGAGCTTTTAGTCTTACCTGCATATATGTGTTTTTCAGACAGTAATTAATAATCATTGATGAGATAGCAGCACTTGTCATGGCAGGATTTTAATATATCTTATCAGTAATTAACACTATGTCAGCTGATTGTGTATACTGCGTGAAACATGAATTAAAGCCACTAAGAGTGCCTTGTCTTAGGGCTCTGAAAAACACTGATGGGATCATCATTAGCTGTGAAGATTTGAGTTGTATATATCTGCACTGATACCTTTATTTAAAAAATTCCTATATTAGCTTCGAGTATTCAGGGTAAAACTCAACATTTGAGATTCCTGCAGCTTTTAGCTTATTAATTAGAAAAAAATTAATATTTCAAAAAAGTTTAAATTATCGTGGGTAATTTATTTTTCAGAAAAAAGAAAGGGGAAATTAAAATTCGTGTTAGAATGTAAAGGAAAGGAACAGCCTGTTATATTATGCAAAAACGCTTTTCAGCACATTGGGGTGATTGTAGAATAATTGTAGTCCTCTTGGTATTTGTTTAAATCTTAGAAAATAGCAGTTAGTGGTGCCTAATGTAAAAGTTGTTCTTCCTTTGGCTGGTAAAGTAACATGTACGACACTGATTCCTGCTCCGTGCATCAAGGAGACATTGCCACTGGCTGAATGAAGCAGGGTCTGTGAAAAGTGCTCAGAAACCAGAAATTCCCTGTGCTTTCACAGCTTTTGAGGCTTTTCCTTTCCATGCTGGAGACTTTCTTCTGTTTTTAATGTGGCTGGTGTGTGGCTCACAAATGGTTGCTATGATGAAAATGCTCATTTGTTAGGAAAAAGAGGTAGCTACACTCTCATTCTGAAAGGACCATGAGCTATTAAAAAAAAAAAAAAAAAACAACCTAAGATGTGGTTTTATTTACATGTCAGGGGAGCTCTTGATCATGTTCACATTGTTTTAAGATAAAGCAATTTTTTTTTTCCTGCTTTTAGGGTTAAAATCAAAGAGATTTTATATTTTTATCTTTGGAGATCACTACAGTGTAGTAAGGTATGCTGAACCATAGTGTTAGTGAAGCCCAAAGTAATACATAGTAAAAGAGCAATAATTTTCTGAAGCTGTGATCTGGGTAATACAGAGTTGCTACTCAAAAATCTAATAAAGCTCTTACTCGTATTGTGAATTATAGAACACTACTTTTTAATAAAGCCATATTTTTTTAGAGAAACAGAAGTTACATAGAACTGATAAATGCATAAGATAAATTTGGCTGGATTTTTGTATATAATCATCTCTAGAACTCTGGACACTGAGAATTCATTATGCTGTGGTCATATTCAGATACTTTCTAATTCCAAATATCTTGATGGATGAGCCTTGTCTTTACAAATATATGCCAAGCTGGGAAACATCAATGGATTTTCTAAAAATAATGTAAACATCTTCTGTTTAATGTTATTTGAGTGCAATAAAATGCAGAAGAATTCTTCTCTGTATTGTCATTATTTTAGAGTATGTATTGTTTTATTTTGTTCCATAACAACATCAGTTCATTTTATACTGTCTAATATTTTAGGGTATTCTAGCACTTTTGGTGACTAAAATCACAAAGGAGTACATTCAACCTCTTTCCTTACCTATTTCTAGTAGGTAATGTTTATTTCGTACCATGCTACAATTTGAGGGGCAGAATTCAGATGAAATAGTCCCTGCATCATGCTGGGTAGGCTTTTGTCCAGCACCTAGAAGTTCTGATAAGTCCCTGCAAGGTCACTCATTCACCTGCACACTCTGGTCCTCCATGACTATCACTTGGTGAGGATTAGCCTTCAGCCTGTTGGAGAGAACCGAGGAGTTTGAGTGACTGGAAGGGTAGCAGAAGGTACCGAAGATTCTCTCCTGATCTTCATTCTTTGGGCAGTAAAGGAGAATGAGACACAAAAGGACGAAGCTTCTGGGATTCTGGAAAGTGTTTTTTCCTCCAAGGCCCTCAGAAGAAACAGAAAAAACCTTTAAGGTTAAGCAGGCCCATTTTGCTGCACTGGCGATGGTAAGTGCTGAGTTAGGGAGTTGGGGCTCCAGGCATCTGGGTGTTATTACTGTGCTTGCAGAAGAAGAGACTGAGGGTCAGAGAGGCTGCAATGCCTGCCAGTCAAGGTCATTCGCAGCCTAGAGTCTAGAGCGTACAGGTGGCACCTGGTGGAATGTGGAAACAATTAGAGGGCAACCAAGAGCAAGCAGAGAGAGGGCAGTCAGGTAACAGAGGAGTAAGAATCCAGGTGATTTTGTGATAGGATCTGACTGGGAAAGTGCTAGTGGACAGAGAGGACAGGGCCCGGTCAGGGAGAGGCAGAGCCCCATGGCTGGGTCTTGGAGCAGGGAGAATAGATGCCAGCGTGACTAGGAGCTCAGGGCACACAGACCTGGATGGAGACTAGCTTTGCCCACAAGAATTGGCCAATAGGCAAATTAGTACAGTAGCTGGAATGATAGGGTTCAAAATAATTGAATATACAAATATGATTTTTTCTTAATGGTTGTATGACAGTTTTTAAAAGATGAAGATCCTGTTCTGTCTAGTAGGGTTTTCTTTAATAAAAATAATGTTGAAAGAGTTAGCACCATTAGGAAATGTGTAGTGTATGTTTCTTTGTGGAGGTGTGTTAAGACTTAAATCTGAGTTACTGGTAAGCTTGTACTTCTGTCATTTTCTGGGTTGGACTAAGCATAGAGTATGGACCACCCACTATTGGAATATGCAAAGTGTAGTGTCATAGAGTGTGACCTTCTGAACAGTTCTTAATTGTTCTGCAACTCTTGGCAATATTCTGTAGCCTCTCTAAGCCATTTTTCTTATCTATGGAATTAAAACTACCTTTCAGAGTTAAATGGGATAATCTTAAGTGTTGAGAACAATGCCTGGCTTCTAGTTAAGTGTTATCATTTTCCTTTTTGGCACGTTGCGGGCCATTTGAATTTTCCCTGGGAAGCCCCAGGTACAAAGACTAAAGAATAGCAAAGTCATACTCTATTATATTATGCAGAATGCTAGTGAGGTAAGCTGAAGCTCTTTGAGAACTTTACAAGTTAAATTTAAGCACTGAAAACCCCAGAGGTGAAAATCCCCTACTCTGTATTTTCCCACACCCAAGCTTCTGTCTCAGATCTCAACTTGCTGAAGCAGTGGGATTAGAAGGGGACAGAACCTAGGGCTTTGCCCTGGGGTTGGAACATCTGGGCTAGGCCTTCTTAGTTCAGCCTCTTGTCATCCTAGGTAACTACAGACAGGAGGAAAAAAAAGATGATGACCCTGGTTCCATCTCCCACACCTTTTTAAATGGTGATCAGTTCCGAACTTCCCCAGTGGTCCAGTGGTTAAGACTTTGCCTTCCAATGAACGAGTGCAGGTTCAATATCTGGTCAGAGCGTTAAGGTCCCACATGCTTCTTAGCCAAAAAGCCAAACAAAACAAGAGCAATATTGTGACAATTTCAATAAAGACTTAAAAAATGGTCCACGTTAAAAAAAAACGACCTAAAAAAAGATGACCACTTCAATCCACTCTCTCTTTCTTGGTTTTCCTGGGCACGGGAAGATTTGTGGGCAGCTCTAAAACCTTCTTCATGACCAGCACCCACTAGTTTTCTGTAGTCAGCTGAGAAACTTGCATTTTATGCTTGATTTGTCTAAATTACACTAGCCATATGCCAGATAACAGATTATTGGAGGGGTGGACACTCCCAGCCTTCCTGTACGGGTCGCTGGTGCCAGAGAGAGAGAGAGATCCTTGGAAATTGAGATTTTTGACCCTTCTCTTCTATCCTGTATCCATGATACCTACAAGAGTTGTTCAGTCACATCTGAGTCTGCAACACCATGGACTGCAGCGTGTCAAGCTTCCCTGTCCTTCACTATCTCCCAGAGTTTACTCAAACTCAAGAGTGCATCCTAGTAAATGACGCACTGCCTAACCTTATGATGGTGGTGGTTTTGTCACTAAGTTGTGTCTGACTCTTTCAACCCTATGGGCTGTAGCGCACCAGGCTCCTCTGTCCATGGGATTTCCTGGGCAAGAATACTGGAGTGGGTTGCCATTTCCTTCCTCAGGGGATCTTCCAGACCCAGGGGTAGAACCCTGGTTTCCTGCATTGAAGGCCGATTCTTTACTGAGCCACCAGGGAAGCCCTTTATGACAAGGGTACAGTTAGTAAGGTCAGAGATTCTAGAATGTTTAACAAGATTAGGAAGTCTATTTTATATCCTTGTGCCTCCTGAAGCACTGACCAGGAAATGTGTGGCAGCCAACATTTTTTTTTTTTTAAGATTTTTTTGATGTGGACCATTTTTTAAAAGCCTTTATTGAATTTGTTGCAGTATTGATTCTATTTAATGCATTTTATGGTTTTTTTGGCTGCGAGGCATGTGGGATCTTAGCTTGCCCACTAGGGACCAAACCTGCACTTCCTGCACTGGAAGGTGAAGTCTTAACCACTGGATCGCCAGGGAAGTTCCCCAGCCAACTTTTAAAAACCCTCCCTTTGCAAAAGTCAAGACCTGCACTTCTTTTTCCCTTTCAACAAAATTAGAGACTGGCATGGGGAAAAGAATGTCTATTTTGGAGTCAAATACACCACTGACCTTGATGACTTAGACCCTCTACCTTGTCAAGCTTCAACCTCCTCCTCTGCATGAAGAAGGAGCTCAGAACTACTGCAGAGGGTTGTTGTTTAGTTGCTCAGTCCTATCTGACTCTTTTGTGACCCCACAGACTGTAGCCCGCCAGGCTCCTCTGTCTATGGGGTTTCCTGGGCAAGGATACTGGAGTGGGTTGCCATTTCTTTCCCCATCTGCAGAGGATGTTAGGAGACAAAAGGTGTGTCTTGTGCTTGGCACCAAGCCTGGCACACTTTGAGTCGGTTTGCTTCCTCTCCCCTGGGGGTCTCAAAGGAGAAACACGTGACTGATAAAAGGTCCTCTCCTTGCATCAGAAGCCTCAGATTTACCTCTTGTCTCCTCTATAAAAATTGAAATGTTTTATATGAATGAATGTGAGAAACTGGGGATCAAGGAATTGAATGATTTTGCCTGCACCCCTGAACCCAACCTGCACGGCACTCACGCTCTCGCGTCTACTCTGGGGAAAGGATGGAATCTAATCTTTTTTCATCAGACTACCAAACTCTGCCCACCCTCACTGCAGCTAGAAATTCTCAAAGACTAGGTAAATACCTGCTGGGACTGAAATTGACTGGTCTACCTTTAGCTGTGCTATGTCACACCTGGGCTCAGTGTGGGTACCCCTGTGGGTGACTTGTGGATGTAGGAAGTCCTTGAGGAGTCAGGTTAGTGTTCTCAGTAGGATGGCATGCTACAATCCTTTAAAGCACACAGTCCCTGTTATAAAGCAGTGTATGGCTTTAAGAGACAATAAAGCTGTTGAATCAGCTTGGAGTGAGTCTTCTCTGGACTCAGTTTATACCCACAGAGGCACTTATTATTGGTGGAGATGGCCCCCATCACTCCTTATGTAGACCAGGAACACTCAAAACCTGCTTACTGCTTGGTGATTTTTATAAGTAATTCAAATTCTTAATATTTTGTATTAAATTACATGTATAAAGAATTTAGGATTTAGGAAAATTGAATTGTTAGCCTAAAATTTTTTAAATTGAAGTATAATTAATTTATATTATGTTAGTTTTAGTGATGTATACATTCATATATATCACAAAATGATACAGTCATATATATATACTCAGTCATATATATATATGATTCTTTTCTATTGTATATTATTACAAGATACTGAATATAGATCCTTGTGCTATACAGTAGGTCCTTGTTTATCTATTTTACATATAAGTGTGTATCTCTTAATCCCAGAAATACTATGAATTGAACTCATATTTGAACTCATTTAAAGATAGTCCTATAATTCAAGATTTTGGATTGTGACTCAAAATATTTATTTTGTTTTGTCTTTACTTTTCAGAAACAAATAAGAAAGCAGATGAGCCAGGAAAAAAAGGAAAAGGTGAGATTGTTAAAATCAACAGCCTTTCAAATACACATAAGGAGAAGTTATACTATCCGTGAATAATGTGATCTTATTTTCTACACTAGTCAAAATAAATTGCCAGTGTGTTTATTATTTCAGTGGTTTTATCAACAGACATTAATATTCTACATAAACATTAAGAGCTAAAGCTCTGGAAAGACATTAACATCTAATGCTAATTTTGCTGTTCACTCTATATACATCTTGAGAATTAACCAACCTCGTGCTTCAGTTTCCTCTTCTGTGATATGGGAATAATAAGAATAGTACCAACTTCCAGAAACCATGAGACTGTTGTTTCCACAATAGTAATTAAGTGAAAATATATGTAAAGTGCTTAAAGCAGTGTCTAGCACAGGGAAAGCACAAAGGAAATGTTAATTATTACTGTCACCTTTGTGGACAGCTGTTCTAAATACAAAGATTATTCAAATATATTCTTTTTTCATGGGACTTTGAACTGTTTGAAAGAAAGTCATGCAAATATTTACATCTATAAAGAAAATATCATCTCTGCCTTCCAAGAGCTTATTATAGAGGCATTCTAATAAATTTAAGGAACCAGTAGAATTTTAATTGAAAGTTCACAAAGGTTGCTAAACATAGAGTCAGGAGCTATTTTTTTAAGTTAAATTTATAAACAATATGGATGGTCACAGACTAGCAGTTATATTTTTAGTATCATTTGAATGATAAAATCATCAATGATTAAACATTATTGGAGTTTCAGGAATGGCTTTAACTCCTAGTGATAAAAGCAGTGTTTACATTTAAAAGATACAGTTCACTTAAAGGCCAAGATCTTACTTAGTAGGTAAACAGTACTTGACTATATGAAGTTTCTGGCTTTTGGCCATCATTTCATAGCCCTTAGGCATTTACTTTGCTTGGAGAATCCCAGGGACGGGGAGCCTGGTGGGCTACCGTCTATGGGGTCGCAGAGAGTCAGACACGACTGAAGCGACTCAGCAGCAGCAGCAGCAGGCATTTATTTAGCTCATGCATTTTTTTCCCGATTGGTTGTTTTTAACTTTTTATTAAAGTAATATACAGATCTAAGTTTTAAATTAAAATAAAGTTTATTTACAGTGTGTTCATTGCTGTTGCAAAGTGATTCAATTATATATATATACACATTGCTTTTTTAAAAAATATTCTTTTCCATTATGGTGTATCATAGGTTATTGAATATAGTTCTTTGTGCTACACAGTTAGTACCTTATTGTTTATCCATTCTATTTATAAAACTTACATCTACTGACCACAGCGTCTCACTCCATCCCTCCCCCAACCCACTTCCCCGTGG
Source organism: Aepyceros melampus (assembly GCA_006408695.1). NCBI lineage: Eukaryota > Metazoa > Chordata > Mammalia > Artiodactyla > Bovidae > Aepyceros > Aepyceros melampus. The sequence goes on from SJXQ01006836.1 coordinate 119,003, forward strand.
CAACCGCAAGTCTGTTCTCTGTGGCCCTGAGTCTGTTTCTGTTCCATAGATAGGCTCGTTTGTGTCATATTTTAAATTCCACATATGAGTGATATCAAATATTATTTGATAGCAACATTGTCAACAATAAATTTAAGAAACCAGTGGCATTTTAATTCAGCATTCACAAAGGTTGCTAAGCCTAGAGTGAGGAGTACAAAGATTATTCAAACATGTTCTTTTTTCACTTTTACATTTCTTTGCAGATGTAAATATTTGCATGTCTTTCTCTAACAATTCAGAGTCCTGTGAAAAAGGCTGGATAGTACTCAATTGTATATATGCACCACATCTTCTTTATCCATTTATCTGTCAATGGACATTTGGGTTCTTTCCCCCTACGCACTTCTAAATAATGTCTGAATTCTGCAGTTTTCTCCTCCATGTTGGGAACTGTTGGCTGCCTCTTCTATGTAGATGACTGGGCTTCTGTTCACACAAGCTCTCCACACTGCCTTGCCTCCCAATCTTCCACTATGTCCATGACTTACTCTCTCCACTATTTGCTGTTGCCCAGCCTCTTTAGGCAGTTATCCCTGTTTCCCTGACCATCCCGCGCTGAAGGGAAATCAGTCCTCAGAGCATTTCTCCCATCTGATCTCGAGACTTTAAATCTCTTTATGCCAAAAGCAACTGTTTAACTGCAGCCCAGGTCTCTACCTGAACTCTCTACAAGTATGTCCAGCTGTCTTACCTGATGGAGACCTGATGGCTACTTGATGGCCTTGATGGATATCTAATAATTGCACCAAACTTAATAAGTGTAAAATGGAACTCCTAACCTTCCCCTGAAAACACACTGCTCCTACAAATCTCTCTTTCTGCCTCTCTGTCATTCCATCAGCAAACCCTGTCCGCCCTCTCTTCCGAGCTTCTTCCTGCCACCTTCTCTCTCTACCACCTTCTCTTACCTGATTACTCCCTTACCTCCTAACTGATCTTCCTTTGTCTCTATCCTCTTTCTCAATTCAGTAGCCATGGTGACCCTTTTCAACTTTCTTTGCATGCTAAGTTGCTTCAGTCGTGTCCAACTCTTTGCAACCTCATAGACTGTAGCCCGCCAGGTTCCCCTGTCCATGGGATTCTTCAGTCAAGAATACTGGAGTGAGTTGCCATTCCCGTCTCCCAGGGATCTTCCTGACCCAGGCATGGAAGCCACATCTCTTATGTCTCCTGTGTTGCCTAGAGGGTTCTTTACCACTAGTGCCACCTGGGAAGCCCTTAAACTTTAAGAATTTTATTTACTCTATTTTTTGTTTATTTTTGCCTGCACTGGGTCTTTGTTGCTGTTCCTGAGCTTTCTCTAGTTGCGATGAGCAGAGGCTACTCTCCAGCTGTGGTATGTGAGCTTCTCACTGCAGTGGCTTTTCTTGTTCAGAACCTAGGCTCTAGGGCTTGGGTTCAGTAGTTGTGGCATGTAGGTTTAGTTGCTTTGAGGCATGTGGAGTCTTCCCGGAGCAGGGATCGAACCCCTGTACCTGCATTGGCAGGTGGATTCTTAACCATTGGACCTCCAGGGAAGTCCACGGTGACCCTTTTAAAACCTAAGTGGTAGCCTGTTGCTCAAATGCCTCCATCATCTTCACACCTTTCTCAGAGTAAAACCAAAGTGGTCTGTGGTGGTTTACGGCCTCGCGCATCGGGTTCTCACTCTCAGAAGGTCTCTGAGGTTAGTGATGCGTTCAAGGCAACTGTGGCTAAGAGCACTCTGAATAGCAAGCAGTCTGCAAAGGTCCTGAGGCGGGAGGGAAGGGCCTGAGAAACTGGAGCCCATGAACAAAGCCAGAGCGTGTGCTGTGCAGGTGGAGGGGAAGTCAGGGACCAGACCGTGGCAGAGTCAGGCCACCTTTGTTCATGCAGTGGGCCTCCACACCCAGCCCATGCAGGTGTCTGTGCAGGTCAGAGACTTTCCAGTTCACACACTGACTGGTTTGCTTCCAGGCGTGTACCCTGGCACTTTCTGACAAAGGTAGAGATGGGAGGGTGAGCGCTGGGTGTGGCTTACTGCAGATGTGAACAGGTGCAAGCCCTGCTCCAGATGCTGTGCTTAGCGTTTCTCACTCTTCAGGGCTCCATTTCCTTCCTTCTGCACTGTACTTCCCTCTAGTACCCTCTGCATAGCTTTCTCCTCCCAGGATTCTGAGCCCATAGGCAGGTTTCCAATGGTATGGGACCTGGGCTCCCTGGCTATTTCTTCATAGCACTTGTGGAGAGAATCTGCAACAACTTCACCTGATTGACTCTTCTACTCTCCATCATGTAGTGCTGGCCTTATATCCACACCTACTGAGGGAGGTTGGCAATTGAAGTCTTTTATTGATTGTGACATATAGAGAGAATCTTAGGATTAAGAGATGTAATGAGTCAGTGTTACCCCAAGTTCACTGAAAATCCTGTTTGAGCAAATTGTCAGGTTTGGAAATTCCATCTTTTTTTTTTTTTTGACCCACATTTATGAGAAAAAGCAGAAGTGTTAGCCGCTCAATCGTGCCCGACTATTTGTGATGCCATGGACCATAGCCCCCCAGGCTACTCTCCGTGAAATTCTCTAGGCGAGAATACTGGAGTTGCTATATTGGGTTGCTATTCCCTTCTCCAGGGATCTTCCCAACCCAGGGATCAAACCCTGGTCTCCTGTGTCTCCTGCATTGCAGGCAAATTCTTTACCATCTGAGCCACCAGGGAAGCCCATACAATGCTGTTAACTGGTGTGGCAGAGGGAGGGGGAAATATTCCATTTCTGGAATACACAGTGAAAAAAATGGAATGTTTTAATAGCCAGCTTTTAATTTCACAATAATAGGAATGGAGATTTTTTAAAAACAATAATTGTAAATTTGTCTCAGGATGAATTATTAGGCTAAGTTTCTATTGAGTTATCACACTCAAGTTCTTTATCAGAGATCTACAGATGAGAGGGGAGGGGAGATGTTACTTTTACTTACAATTAACAGTCCCATGATTCTTTCTTTTAGAGAACCATGTTTAGTTTATTTTGATAGAGGCATAAGTTTGGACTAGGGATAATTCTAAAACAGGCCCCCTTTGGAGATACCAGATTCTTATATTGAATGAGATTATTTATATCTGTTTAACCTAAAATTGCTGTATCAGTTTTTCCCCACTGGATGTCATCTTTTCCCACGCATTCCATATTCCATACCCACAGAATAAATAGGACTGTGAACTGAAAAGTAATGTAGTGCAAAAATGTCCAAATTCAAGCAATTATTTTTATTTATTAATTTATTCAGTACATTTTGAGTACCTGCTATGTGCTAGGCCCTGTTTTAGGCACTGGGACTAAAACATTCAATAAAAACAAAATCCCAGTTCTCATAGTACTTACAACATATTTATGTGTGTTGGGGGGAGAGATTTATCATTTTCAAAAAGTAAGTATGAAAAAGAATACAAAACAGAAAAGATACAAAGAATAACAATGGTCAGGAGTGTTGCTCTGTTGACAGGCCTCTTGGACAGTGACACTTGGAGATGTAAGATGCAAGGGCAGGAGCTATGCAGCCATATGGGAGAAGTGAGTTCCAGGGGTGGAAAAGTATATTCATAGTCCCTCAGGGAGGTGTGATTAGGAGGTGGGTAGACGTGGTGAGTGGTACTTAGATTCTGCCTATATTTCATGTAAGGTCTGTAGGATTTGCTGATGGTTAGGATATGAGGCATGAGAGAAAGAGAGGAGTCAAAAATGACTCAAAACTTCTTAAAAAACTGTTCATTAAAAAATTCATTTAATGAAAAAGTCTGCAACATGTTATTGATTTTAGTTCAGTTCAGTTCATTTCAGTTGCTCAGTCTTGTCTGACTCTTTGCAACCCCCTGATTCACAGCACGCCAGGCCTCCCTGTCCATCACCAACTCCCGGAGTTCACTCAAACTCATGTCCATTGAGTCAGTGATGCCATCCAGCAATCTCATCCTCAGTCGTCCCCTTCTCTTCTTGCCCCCAATCCCTCCCAGCATCAGAGTTTTTCCAATGAGTCAACTCGTCGCATAAGGTGGCCAAAGTATTAGAATTTCAGCTTCAGCATCATTCCTTCCAATGAACACCCAGGACTTATCTCCTTTAGGGTGGACCGGTTGGGTCTCCTTGGGGACTCTCAAGAGTCTTCTCCAACACCACAGTTCAAAAGCATCAATTCATCGGCTCTCAGCTTTCTTCAAAGTCCAACTCTCACATCCATACATGACCACTGGAAAAACCATAGCCTTGACTAGACGGACCTTTGTTGGCAAAATAATATCTCTGCTTTTCAATATGCATTCTAGGTTGGTCATAACTTTTCTTCCAAGGAGTAAGCATCTTAAATTCATGGCTGCAATCACCATCTGCAGTGATTTTAGAGCCCCCCAAAATAAAGTCTGACACTGTTTACACTGTTTCCCCATCTATTTCCCATGAAGTGACGGGACCAGATGCCATGATCTTAATTTTTTGAATGTTGAGCTTTAAGCCAACTTTTTCACTCTCCTCTTTCATTTTCATCAAGAGGCTTTTTAGTTCCTCTTCACTTTCTGCCATAAGGGTGGTGTCATCTGCATATCTGAGGTTATTGATATTTCTCCTGGCAATCTTGATTCCAGTTTGTGCTTCTTCTAGTCCAGCATTTCTCATGATGTACTCTGCAAAGAAGTTAAATAAGCAGGGTGATAATATATAGCCTTGACATATTCCTTTTCCTACTTGGAACCAGTCTGTTGTTCCATGTCCAGTTATAACTGTTGCTTCCTGACCTGCAGATAGGTTTCTCAAGAGGCAGGTCAGGTGGTCTGGTATTTCCATCTCTTTCAGAATTTTCCACAGTTTGTTGTGATCCACACAGTCAAAGGCTTTGTCATAGTCAATAAAGCAGAAATAGATGTTTTTCTGGAATTCTCTTGCTTTTTCCATGATCCAGCAGATGTTGGCAATTGGATCTCTGGTTCCTCTGCCTTTATAAAACCAGTTTGAAGATCTGGAAGTTTAATACATATCAAATGTCAGTTACTAGTGAGGATTTGTGGGCCTTTAAAGAAATTTGAGGAACAACAGAATACTCGTGCCTTCAAAAGGGGAATGTTTGCTTGTGTATGTATGTCTGTGTGTATATGTGTATGTTAGGTAAAATTACATTTAGATCAGGGTCTTTTCCTGAAATTCTCCTTTGATTTAAACCAACATTTAATACCCCATTATATTATTCATTACAATCAAGGATATGCTTAAACTGTATTTTGTGAACATCTTTAAGAATGCATTTAAGGATTTCCTGGGTACTATTTGTATTGTTTTAAAGAATAATAGTCAGTGCCTCAACAAAACACCAGATGGCACTAGAAAACAAGTCACATTTACACTAACAAATGACATTTTTTAATGCAACTTAGAGAAAAGCCTGGGATGGCTATATTATTGCTGATAAATCAACTTGATGCAACCAGTACTTCATATCTATACTTCTGAGTTTTCTATGATCATAAGGAAAGTAGAGAGAGAACCAACAAGGGCAATAAAGTCTAATGAAGATTTTTTTTGTTTTAAAATATATTTATCTCTACAAAGTTTTTCCCAGGGTTCTTACAGTTGTATGTAACATAGTTGAGCAAAAATGGAGAACATCACCCTAGGGATTAAAAACTAGACTCCTCAGGACAGCACATAAAGCATCTCGAGATCCAGCTCCTGTTTATGGCTTTCCTCTGCTTTCCTCTGTTCCAAATGCTCTTCCTTGCCTCCCTACTTCACAACTACAAACTCCTGTTCCTCAGAACTGAGCTTAGAGATGAGCTCTGCCAGAAAGCCTTCCCTAATTACACTCCCATCGCCTACCCCAGACCAGAAGATGTACTTCTCTCTGTTTTCCCAAGAAAACCTGTGTTTCAGATTTTTAGCACATATTTTGAGTTTCCCCCTGAATTTTTAGACAAAACAACTGAAGAGTGGGAACCATGACCTCCCCCACCCTAGTATTAGTCAAGGTTCTTCAGAGAAAGAGAACCAATTGTGTGTGTGTGTGTGTGTGTGTGTGTGTGTGGTGTGTAGAGGGAGAAACAGAGATGTATTTTAAGAAATTGGCTCATGGCATTGTAGAGGCACCGGATCTGAAATCTGCAGGGAAGGCAGGCAAGCTAGAGACCCAGAAGAGAGATGCTGTTGCAACTCAAGGTCAAAGACATCCTGGAGGCAAAGTTCTTTCTTGTTGGAGGGGCTGGGGTCTTTTTCTTTAGGCCTTCAACTGATTGGATGAGACCTACCTACATTATGGAGAATAGTCTTCTTTACTCAAAGTCTACTTATTGAAATGTTAGTCTCATCTGAAAAAATACCTTCTCACCTGAAAAAATACCTTCACAGCAATATCCAGACATATTGGACCAAATATCAGGGTACTGTGCATGTGTTCACGCTAAGTCGCTTCAGTCATATCCAACTCTGTGCAACCCTATGGACTGTAGACCACCAGGCTGCTCTGTCCATGGGATTCTCCAAGCAAGAACACTAGAGTGGGTTGCCATTTCCTCCTCCAGGAGATCTTTCCAACCCTGGGAATGAACCCATGTCTCTTAAGTCCTGCATTGGCAGGCGGGTTCTTTACCACTGGCACCACCTGGGAAACTCTCTAGGTATCATAGCCTGGTATATTTTATACATAAAATCAACTATCACATCCCTCCAGTGGCAGTTAGCCATTACAAAGTAGGAACTGAAAAAACAATTGTAGTATGAAAAAATGTGGTTAATTCCATTTACTTTAATTGCCTCTTCATCTGATAGTGATAATATGAGAAGCAGCTAGCCTAAGTGGTGGGCAGGGGGGTTATAAATGGAAAATCCAAGTATGAATGAACTTTAAATGTCTACAGTGTACTACATTTCAAGTTATTTTCACACAGGTTCTCATTTAATCCTTATAAAAAATCTTGTGAATTAAGTGGTTTTATAGTCATTATTTCAAATAGTTTTTTCTTCTTCCTCTCTCCACTACTTCTGTTACTGCAATTAATTCCATGTTGGACTGCATGATACTATCTTACAGGTTTTGAAACTTGAGTTATTTGTTTTTTTCATTTGGCTTGCATAATTTCTGTTGCTCTACTTTCAAGTTCAGTGACTCTTTTGCCATTTCAAATCTACTGTTGAGTCCATCTAGTAAAAATTTCATTCCAGGTACTATTTTTTTCAGTTTTAAATTTCCAATTGCTTCTTTTTTTTTTTTTTTAGTTTCCATTTCACTGTCAAGGTTTCATATCTGTTCAGTCATTAATTCTTGTTTTTCTGTAATTTTTTGTCCTTATTTATAACCACTGGTTTGAAATGTTTTCTGATAAACCTGATAATCTGGGCACACACCAAGACAGTTGCTATTGACTACTTTTTTTTAAATCCTGATTACAAGTTAGGAGAATCCTTATCCTTTGCATGTCTAGTAATTTTTGGTCAAAAGCTGGATTGTGTATGTTGCTGTTGTTCAGTCGCTAAGTTGTGTTTGACTTTTTGACCCCATGGACTGCAGCATGCTAGACTTCCCTGTCCGTCACTGTTTCCCAGAGTTTGCTCAAACTCATGTCCATTGAGTCAGTGATGCCATCCAACCATCTCATCCTCTGTCACCCCCTTGTCCTGCCTTCTATCTTTCCCAGCATCAAGGTTTTTCCAATAAGTCAGCTCTTCACATCAGATGGCCAGAGTATTGGAGCTTCAGCTTCAGCATCAGTCCTTCCAATGAATATTCAAGATTGATTTCCTTTAGGATTGACTGATTGGATCTCCTTGCTGTCCAAGGGACTTTTAAGAGTCTTTTCCAACACCACAATTCAAAAGCATCAAGCAGACTGTGTATCAGTCAGTCAGTTCAGTCGCTCAGTCGTTTGTTTCCGACTCTTTGCGACCCCATGAATTGCAGCATGCCAGGCCTCCCTGTCCATCACCAACTCCCAGAGTTTACCCAAACTCATGTCCATTAAGTATATGGTATAATTGAGAAATTTCATACCCAGTCTAATCATGAAAAACTTACTTATAAGTTTGCTTTGTACTCAGAACACATTTTTCCATAGAAGCAATTTTATGGTCTTCAGGATTTACGCCAGTCCACAAAAACCTATTCAATTCCTAGTTTCCAGTTTTGCAAGTCTCATTGTAACTGTGTTTCTGTGGAAAAGGCATTTGTCATTCTTCCTCAGAATATTAGGAACACATTTGGTTTTACTTCTAAGTATTTTCTAGAATTCTTTTGATTATATGTGGGAATCTATTCAAATTGGCTTAGATTGTGTATATATATTGTAGCAATTCTGGAATTGTTTTGCTTTTTCTGGAATTGTTGGTGTCTAGTACACAGTGACAAACAGGGAGGCCTGGTGTGCTACAATTCATGGGGTCGCAAAGAGTCGGACACGACTGAGCTACTGAACTGAACTGAACTGAGTACACAGTTAATTTGCCTGGACTCAACCTGAGCAAAAATCTGTCTCCCCTGCAGCGAGAAGCCGTTAGTGCCTCTGCTCAGGCTTTTTGGTTTCTAACTGCTGTTTTTCAGTCTAGCTCTCTGGTGGGTGGGGATGGAGGTGCCCTGTGTGTGCATAATTTACTGGTCTGCTGAAAATTTGGACAGAATTCATACTCAAATTCGGGGGCTTGCTTCTGGGATTTCACTTTGCATCTGGGATTTCCCCATTGACGTCTCTGGTTGCTTTGGCAGTTTCATTTTCTCAAGTTATACCTCAAGCCAGTAGGGCATCTATTTTCTGCTACTCAAACTGTATGTGCATTGAGAAATACATTCAGACAAAACACGACAAACTTATAGATTTCACCAGAAGCAGTTCTTTTTTTTCTGAAGATCCATTTCTGCAGTCGTTGTATGTAGGTCTTCTGCCTTTAGCTATTAGAGATGCTTTGGTTCAGTTCCTAAAGCGCTGTCTTATTTTTCATTATTAATATCAACAGCATGAGGTGGTTAGATAGCATCATGAACCCAATGGACATGAATCTGAGCCAACTCTGGGAGATAGTGAAGGACAGGGAAATCTGGCGTTCTGCAGTTCTTGGGGTCGCAAAGAATCAGACACAACTTAGCAACTGAACAACAGCAACAACAATCAACAGCACACTCAGAGACAGCATAGACTGGGGGTTCAGTTCAGGCCTCATCTCTATGGCTTCGTAATTTTCCCTTAATGGAGAAGAGCAGTGTAGCAATAGCACTGAAACCAACTCAGAGCAGAGCTTTGAGAAAGCAATCTCCCTCCCATCCTTGTTGCTGGGAAAAGAGGTTATGAAATAACTGCTGTTAAAGATTTATTATAGTTATTACATTCAACAGCTACAGTAGTTTTAGTGGTTCCTAAAATATACCAGCAGTTATTGTCTGATTACTTCTCCAGATAAGTTAATTATGGGAGATTTCTGACTGTTATACAAGTCTGATTTAGGGAGAAGTTTAATTACAGCAATTTTGGTGATTTCAATAAGCTCAGCATATATTACCAGTCTCAGCAAATGGAGTAAAGGTTTTTAGCTGTGTTGAAATACACATTTGCTTTGTTTTTATTTTTCATTTCATGATTTTTAACTGTATTGTAGTCGGGGTGATAATTGAAGCACCTGCTTCCATCAGACTGGCTCTTCAGTCAGATATACCACAGGACAATAATAACCAATTCTATGTTATCATTAAAATTCCATTCTAAGGTTTCCCACTGAGCACTCAATGTTTTACAGTACTCATTTCTATAATGATTGTGACAACATGATCAGGGGAGGAAAATAAGTTTCTTAAGGGAATAACTCAGATATTGGTGTATTTTAAATCATCATTAGGATCTACATTTTATTGTCATTGATGGGAAATGAGACTCCGTCTTCAAATCAGAATAATCCACCTTTTGTGTGTGTGTATTAATGCATTGTCTATTTGTATACCAAAGCAAATGAAAGAGTGACTTATAAGCCACATATGCCAAAGCTAGCTTAAAATTAAGCTTTCAAAAAATGTGCTATGAAAAGGTAGCGCTATTGTAGTTGAATACATTCATTTATTTAAGCAACACTTCAAATTGGCAGGGTGCATTCGTTTGAAAAATGCATTACTGAACATTATCTCAGTCTGATTACAGAGCTTTCCCCACAGCATTTTTCATTCTCCTGATGGAATGGTAAATTGTACTGACATTTACAGCAGTAATTCCGCCATATGTTTATGTTTTTCATTAAAAAATTGAATATGTGTTGACAATAGAGAATATTAGTAATAGTGAAAATAAATCTTTTCTGTTTCAGTTTGGGTTGATTTGATTACATTCTGCTTGGGAAGCCAGTCTGTTTATCCCTAACACACTGTCAGTCATGTTTTTCTAGAATGTCGTTTCGTCTTTCTCTCTCTCTACTTAGATCCGACAGCCTTTTGCCGTTATTGAGGCTGCACAGCAGGGGCTTAGAGCAGCATGGGAGTGGCTGGAGCCTAAAAGATCAGGCAGACACTCAAGAAAATTAGGCACAAGCAGCAAGTTGTGACTAGGAGGCCAGACAGTGGGCAACAGGCAAATGTATCTTTGGAGGAGGAAACGGCAACCCACTCCAGTATTCTTGCCTAGGAAATCCCATGAACAGAGGAGCTTGGCGGCCTACAGTCCATAGGGTCTTGAAGAGTCTGACACAACTTAGCAACTGAATGACAACAACTGTTTTGTTTTTATTTTTTTTAATTGTTATTTTTACTTTATTTTACTTTACGTTACCGTATTGCTTTTACCATACATTGACATGAATCCGCCACAGGTGTACATGAGTTCCCAATCCTGAACCCCCTCCCACCTCCCACCCCATATCTTAGATTCAAGTAAATGTCTGAATGTGGATTTTGGAGGTTGAAGCCCATCACAACATTACAGGAAATTGGCAGCTATGAGTATTTTTCAGCCTGCTTTGTTGTTCAGTCGCTAAGTCATGTCTGGCTCTTTTGCGACCCCATATACTGTAGCCCTCCAGGCTTCTCTATCCATGGGCTTTTCCAGGCAAGAATAATGGAGCAGGCTGCCATTTCCTTCTCCAGGGGATCTTTCTGATTCAGGGGTCAAACCTGCATCTCCTTCATTAGCAGGCGGATTCTTTACCTAGAAAGCCCAGTTCAGTCTGCATCTCTCTTAAAGGAGTTACCATTTTGTTTCTTTCTTACCTTGAACATTTCCCTTCTGTGTATTTAAATTTCTCTTACTAGTGTGAAGTCACGTGATCAGAACTAGAAAATTGTTGCACTTCAGTGAAAGGGGTCCTTTTCCAGAAGTTTTAGTCTCAGCTCTATCTATTCTTATTGGTGTTAGATTGTGAGCTTCTTATTTGTTCTTTGATCTTGAACAAGTCTCCTAGCTGCTTGGAGCTTTTCTTCCTCCACATATAAAATACATAGATCATCCTGCCTGCCATCCTGCAGTTTGGGATAGGTCAGGTGACCATATTGCTTTGTCTCTGGTCTTGCTGCAGAGATAGGAGCAAACACTGTCATTACTTTTCCTCCTATTACTATTTTGGCTTCCTTGGTGGCTCAGGTGGTAAAAAAAAATGTGCCTGCAATGCAGGAGACCTGGGTTCGATCCCTGGGTTGGGAAGATTCGCTGGAGGAGGATATGGCCACCAAATCCAGTATTCTTGCCTGGACAGAGGGCCTGGCGGGCTGGAATCCATGGGGTCACAAAGAGTCAGGCACGACTGAGTGACTAACACTTTCACTATTTTGTTTAAAAGGAATGAGAGGAACTTCCCTGGCAGTTCAGTGGTCAAGACTTCACCTTCCAGTGCAAGCGGTGTGGGTTTGATCCCTGGGCAGTGAGCTAAGATCCCACATGCCTGGCAATCAAAAAGCCAAAACATAAAAATAAAAACAATATTGTAACCAATTCAGCAAAGATTTTTAAAATGGTCTGTATAAAAAAAATATCTTTTAAAAATAAATAAATACATAAAATGTTTGGGACCTGCAAATCCAGATGCTATTTGGTATTATTTAGCTGTTAAGTCAGGCTTCCCAGGTGGCCCTAGTGATAAAGAACCCATCTGCCTGTGCAAGTAGATATTAAGAGACACAGGTTCAGTCCCTGGGTCAGGAAGATCCCCTGGAGGAGGGTCAAGCAATCCACTCCAGTATTCTTGCCTGGAGAATCCCCTGGACGAGGAGCCTGGCGGGCTACAGTCCCTAGAGTCGCAAAGAGTCGGACATGACTGAAGCAACTTGGCATGCACACACGGAGTTACTCAGTCATATCCTTCTCATTTGGGACCCCACGGACTGTAGCCTACCAGGCTTCTCTGTCCATGGGTTTTCCCAGACAAGAATACTAGAGTGGGTTTCCATTTCCTGCTCCAGGGGGAATCTTCCTGACCCGGGGATCAAACCCACATCTCCTTCATTGGCAGGTGGATTCTTTGCCTCTAAGCCACCTGGGAAGCCCCAGATGCTGTTTAATACTGTTTATATGTATATGTTCCTCTTCTAAGAGGCTCTTGATGAATCGGATAAACTTAATCCTCTCCACTTCCCAGTATATTTAATGTCTTAAATGCAATAGGAGAACACTGATTCTTCTGGGATGTTCCTCTGAAAAGCATTTATATGTAGAAAATGAACATCTCCACGCTGATTCAGGTATGAGAATATTGAAGAGCTAGTTGAAGAATGCTACAGTGGCATCTCATTAAAAAGTAAGCTGTGCTTTCCTTCTGCCTCGGGCCTTAAAGCTTTATTAACACTGGTTTGGAAAACAGCTAACTAAAAAAGCTAAATGCTTAGGGGATTTATTATAAACCTCCATCGTGCCATTAATTTCCATGTGTGCTTTAAATTGCTGGGGTAAAATAATGTATTCAGCAAGGCAGCAAGTTCCTGCTTCTCCCATGTGTCCGCTTGATTGTGCTATTGGTAGCTCATTCTTTAATTAAACATGTCCAAAGATAGGATCAGCTAAAGTGCGTACTGTATAAATAGCTTGCATTCCCAGTGTGCAAGTTTAAAACCCTGGTAAAAAGAGTGCCATCTGTTAAAGCCCAAAACAGGGGGTATGCCACTGCATGAAAATAAACTTCACATTATTCATAAAAAGAATCACAACATAGATCCTATTTTTCATACTGACAGTGATCTGTGATATTTTAGAATGTCACCAACTTCTTAAGTGACAACGTGCCTGAGTAGTGATTCTGTTAAAAAGCGCAACCATCTAGAAACAGTGAAATTAATAGAAGCATTTTTATTCAAGTGAAGATAAATTTATCTGAATGTAAGTTTTACTGATCATAAGTTACAGCTTTTTCTTTGATATTTGCAAATGTAATTATTTCTAAGATCTTTATTTTCAAATCTTCTTTCCTTCTGAAATGTAACCACTTCATTTAGCCAAGAATTTAACTTTCTCCCTTAGTCCTATAACAGCTTCTACTCTGACTTTTACTATCACTTACTTTTCTCTTTTTTTAAAATCGAAGTATAGTTGATTTACAGTGCTGTGTTAGTTTCAAGATATTCCTATTAGAAGTAATGTCATGCTTCTTTTTGTTCCCAAAGTATTTTATAATCCTTAGTTTGCCTAATAATTTTCAACATTCTGTTCTAGTCACTAATTTACTATCCTTTGTTTTTATTTTCTGATGTCCGTTATTTGAGGATAGATATTTGTCTTAGTCTTTTCGAGCCGCTGTAACAAAAATACCATAAACTGGGTGAAAGTGTCTGACTCTTTGTGACCCCATAGACTATACAGTCCATGGAATTCTGTACAGGCCAGAATACTAGAGTGGGTAGCCTCTCCCTTCTCCAGTGGATCTTCCCAACCTAGAAATCTACCAGGGTCTCCTGCATTGCAGGCAGATTCTTTACCAGCTGAGCTAAAACCAGGTAGTTTAACAGAAACTCATTTCTCATGGAGGCTGGGGAGTCTAAAATCAAAGCAGCTACAGATTTAGTGTCTGGTAAGAAGTCTGATTTGTAGATGGCACCTTCTTGCTATGTCCTTACTAGATAGGGAAAAAATCCTGGAGTCTTCCTACAAAGCTCTAACCCTACTCGTGAATGGAGCTTTCACAACCCAGTCATCTCCAGGAGGCCCCACCTACTAACACGATTACCTGGGCAATTGAGATCCCAACATATGAGTTTTAGGGGGACAAAAACTTTCAATCTATAGCAGGATTATATCCAGTTCATTTTTGTGTCCCCTATATAGCCAGCATAATACCTTGTGAGGTACTTCATAAATGTTTGTCAAATGGTTTGAAAATTGATGTACCCATTCCTCTAAAGAAACCAAAATAATCAAATAAATTTAGTCCCTGGTGATACAATGGTTAAGACTTTGCCTTTCAATGCAGGGGGTGCAGGTTCAGCCCTGGTCACAGAACTAAGATCCCACATATTTATGCAAGCAAAAAGCCAAAACCTAAATAAAAGAAGCAATATTGTAATAAATTTAATAAAGACTTTAAAAATAATAATAAAATCAAAGTTGAAATTTTAAGCTTAAAATTCAGAGGAGAAATTTACATCAGAGCAGATCTTCAGGTTCAATTATTCCATTAGAATTTGCTGAAAAGATTATTTTTTCGACTGAATTGCCTTTGCACTTCCACTGAAAATGTCCTGATATTTATGGTTCTGGTGTCTGGACTCTTAGTCCCATTGATCTGTTTATCTGTCTCTATACCACTGTCTTGATCAATCTAGCTTTATAGGAAGTCTTGAAATCATAGAATTTCAAACTTCTTTTTCACAGTTGTTTTGATTATAGCAGAAGTTGTTTGTATTTTCATATGAATTTTAAAATTAGTTTGTCAGTCTCTACCAAATAAAAAAGCCTGCTGGAGTTTTGACTGAGATTGCATAGAAACTGTATTTGGGGCAGGGGAGGTGTGAATTGACATCTTTGATGCCTCAGACAGTAAAGAATCTGCCTGCAATGCAGGAGACCTGGTTTGATTCCTGGATTGCGAAGATCCCCTGGAGAAGGAAATGGTTACACACTCTAGTGCTCTTGCCTGGAGAATTCCATGGACAGAGGAACCTGGTGGGCTATAGTCCATGGGGTCGCAAAGAGTCAGACAAGACTGAGTGACTAACACTTCACTTTGACATCTTTACTGTGTTGAGTCTTCTGATCTCTGAATTTGGTATGGTATGTCTTTCTATTTAAGATCTTTTAAAATTTCTCTTAGCACTGTTTTTATAAGTTTTCTTATATAGATCTTTTCAACTCTTGTCAGATTTATTCCTAAGAATATTATATTTTTGAATGCAATTGTAAGTAGTATTAATTTATAATTTGTTTTCTCTTGTTTGTTACTGGTATAAAGGAAGAAAATTGATTTTTTTTTTTTTAATAATGAACTTGTATCCGGAACCTTGTCAGACTGACCTCTATATTCCAGTAGGTTTTTTTTCCCCCCCTAGTATTTGTTAGATTTCTAGAAAGATCTTTATTTATGTACCTCTAAATAAGGAGTTTTACTTCTTTGTTTTCAGTCAAGATGCCTTTTCTTTCTTTATGTTGCCTGATTGAGTGACTAGAACCTCTAGCAGAATTTCAAACTGAAGTTATAAGAGTAGAGATCTTTGTCTTGTTCTTGATCTTTGGGGGGAAAAAAATCAACCTTTCACCATTAACTATGATGTTAGCTGGAAATTTTTCACTGATGCTTTTTATCAGCTTGAGAGAGTTCCCTCTGTTTCTACATTACTGAGAGCTTTGATTTGGACTGGGTTTTAGATTCAAAGACTGTTTCTGTGCCTAAAAAGACAATCATATGGTTTTTAATTTTTATTGTATTAATATTATAAATTACATTGATTGATTTTCAAATATTAAGCCAACTGTGTATACTCCCAAGATAAATCTCATAGTGCACTATCCTTTGTCTGTGTTATTGGATTTACTTTGCTAAAATTTTATTTAGAAATATTTTACATCTATGTATAAGAAGCAAATTAGTTCATAGTTTTCTCCTCATGTGATGTCTTTCCTGGTTTGGGTTTCATAATAAGGTTGACCTTGCAGAATGAGTTGGGTAGCAATCCCTCTTCTCTGAGAATGAAGGTATTATGATGTATTAATTCTTCCTTAAATGTTTGGTGAAATTCGCCTGTGAAATAACTGGGCCTCAAGTTTTCTTTGTGGCAAGGATTTTAGTTACAAATCTAATCTCTTTAACTGATATGTTATTCAAATTATTTATTTCTTCTTGAGTTACCTTTAGTAGTTTATGTCTTTCAAGCTTGTTTTTTTTTAACTTATTTATTCTTAGTTGAAGGATAATTGTTTTAAGGAGTTGGTTTTATTTCACCTAATTTGCTGAATTCATTGGGGTAACATTGTTCATAATATTCTCTTATTATCCTTTTAATAACTATAGAATCTGTAGTGATGCCGCCAGACTGATTCCTGATTTTGGTTATTTATTTATTCTCTCTTTCCTGATCAATCTGGCTGGAGCTTTTATCAATTTACTTATCTTTTGTCAAAATCAACTTTAATTTTCAGTTCAATTCAGTTCAGTTGTGTCCAACTCTTTGCGACCCCATGAATCACAGCACGCCAGGCCTCCCTGTCCATCATCAACTCCTGGAGTTCACTCAAACTCATGTCCATCGAGTTGGTGATGCCATCCAGCCATCTCATCCTCTGTCCCCTTTTCCTCTTGCCCCCAATCCCTCCCAGCATCAGAGTCCTTTCCAGTGAGTTAACTCTTCACATGAGTTGGCCAAAGTACTGGAGTTCTAGCTTTAGCATCAGTCCTTCCAAAGAAATACCAGGGTTGATCTCCTTCAGAATGGACTGGTTGGATCTCCTTGCAGTCCAAGGGACTCTCAAGTCTTCTCCAACACCACAGTTCAAAAGCATCAATTCTTCAGCACTCAGCTTTCTTCACAGTCCAACTCTCACATCCATACATGACCACTGCAAAAACAATAGCCTTGACTAAATGGGCCTTTGTTGGCAAAGTAATGTCTCTGCTTTTGAATATGCTATCTAGGTTGGTCATAACTTTCCTTCCAAGGAGTAAGCGTCTTTTAATTTCATGGCTGCAGTCACCATGCAGTCACCATGCAGTGATTTTATCAATCTTATTATTTTTATTTTTTGCCTTCTGAGCTGTTGATATTTGCTCTGATTTTATTGTTTCCTTTCTTCTACTGCTTTAGGTTCAATTTGATCTATGTTTTAGTTTAAGGTAGAAGCTTGGAAAATATTCTGTGTGCACTTGCAAAGATATGTATTTTGCTGTTTTGGGGGAAATGGTCTAGAAATATCGGTTAGGTCAACTTGGTTTATGCTGTTATTCAGATCTTTATTCTTGCTGATGTTCTCTCTACTTTTTCAGTCAATTGTTGAATGAGCTGTTTCAAGATCTCTGATGGATTTGGACACTTTTCTATTCTTTTTATAGCTCTGTCAGTTTTTTTTAACTTTTTATTTTATTTATTTTATATTTATTTATTTTTGCAGCACACGGGCTTTTTCTAGTTGCTCTGAGCAGGGGCTGTTTTTTTTTGTGGTGCACGGGCTTCTCATTGTGGTGGCTTCTCTTGTCGCAGAACAGGGGCTCTAGAGCACAGGCTCGGTAGTTGTGGCTCACAGGCTTAGTCACTCCATGGCATGTGGGATCTAGACCAGGGATCAAACCCATGTCCTTGCACTGGCAGGCAGATTTTTATCCACTATACCACCAAGAAAGTCCTAACTTTTTATTTTATATTTTACTGTGGTATAGCTGATTAACAACATTGTGGTCATTTCAGGTGGACCCAAAGTACTCAGCCATACTATACATGTATCCATTTTCCACAAGTTTCCCTCCCATCTTAATGTCTGAAGCAGCTGTTGGTAAGCCCATGGACCACCTTGACACTGAAGGAATCTGCTAAGTATAGAACACACATCATTTAGCGTCTCTGAAATTTCTAATTTAACATATGGGGTCACATCTGTTAAAGGATGATTACTCTAGAAGGGGAGGGATGTATAACTTATTAAAATAACCCTATGGGGAGACAACAGACTCTATTTAATAAGCCAGAATACTTTCTGGAGCCATTGACTGCTCCCAGCTGAATCCCACATCATTTCAATACAAGAGGCAGACTGAAAACAACTGCCCTTTATATGCTTATGTGTTGTATTAGTGTCTGTCAGCTGAAAAACATTTATGTTAACTGTTTGGTTTGAGCTTTGAATATTGTACTCCTGCTGGCATGCAGTTGATATTTAATTCTTAGGAGAACAAAAGCCCATTATTTCTTAATCTTGGGCTTCCCTAGGGTTCAGACAGTAAAGGATCTGCCTGCAATCCGGAAGCCCTGGGTTTGATCCCTGGGTTGGGAAGATCCTCTGGAGGAGGGCATGGCAACTCACTCCAGTATTCTTGCCTGGGAAATCCCATGGATAGAGGAGCCTGGTGGGCTATAGTCTATGGGATAGCAAAGAGTCGGGACATGACTGAACGACTAAGCACAGCACATAGGAGGCAAAGGAAGAGTCCACCTTCCTTCTAGGCTAGCAGGTAAGCCCCTCTGCCCTGAGCTGCCAAGATTTACATCTTCTCCCTGTACTATGCACCTACAAGGTAGATATAGCACATTAGAGGAATTGTGCACAGATGAGGCTCTTTTTGGGTCAAACACAGTAATTTTCCTTTTTCACAGTGATGATACAAAGACTCCCTTCAGAAACACTTCCACGGCTGTCTGCTGATTGAGTTTCTCAACAGCAAGTAACATGGCTCCCTCTTTATATGAAAGCAGATTTATTTCAAACCCCAATGTGAAGCCTAGCAATAGAATACCTTGCATAATTCCCATTTTTAAGTGAAAGAGAAAAGAACTGAGGGTCCCACCTTCATCCCCTGCAGGTGTCTGGGAGGGACACTGGTAGATATGGGCTTGCTTTCCCTGTACCCAGCAGGAGGAATTTCATCAAAATTCCTGGATTTTTGAATTCTTGAATGCTTTGCTGAATTCTTGAGTTCTTGAATGCTTTGCTCTATTATTTTCTTTTGTGTCACATGCCTTAATTTATAGATTTCCTCCCTGCCAGACAAATTTAGAGTAGAGGTTTCTCTTTTTATATGGAAATCCATCATTGATTTTTGAGGGAAAAGCAAAATTAACTCCCAATTATACCATAAGAAAATTAAAACATGCTGTGGAATCTGTCTTGGTTTAACTAATTAACATGAATAATACTGCAATAAAGCATTACATGATTATTTCAGCTTTGAGCTGCATCTCAGATAAAGAACACATTTTTCTTCAATGTCTTACTTTGGGTTTACTTCTCCTTCTTTAAATCATTTTGCATTTTAGATTATTTTTCATTCAATTCCACCTTTGGATACCTATGTATTTTACGTAGTCCTACTTGAAAACACTTAGTAGGCTTTAGGAAGCAAGGCAGGTATTTGTTGTTGTTGTTTAGTCGCTGAGTCATGTCCAGCTCTTTGTGGACTATAGCCCGCCAGGCACCTCTGTCCATTGATTTTCCCGGGCAAGAATACTGGAGTGGGTTGCCATTTCCTCCCCCAGGGAATCTTCCCGACTTAGAGATTGAAGCTGCCTCTCCTGCATTGGCAGGTGGATTCTTTACCGCAGGGCCACCTGGGAAGCCAAAGAAAGTATAGTTGAACTGTAATTACTTTGTCCTTTGTTGACCCAGGAAATACACACTTAATTTCTTCAGGCAAAATTATTACTTGCCCCAAATCTCTGACAAGGAAATGTTTGACTGTAGAGCAAATCTTTATCTTAAAAAAATATTAATTCTTCAAACATTTTTCTAATAAGGTAGGTCCTACAAATCTCCCATTTAATTACAGAGCAGTATTTTAAAGGAAATGAAAAAAAGTATTGTAGATGAGAGCCATGAAGAACATTTATGATGTTTTATGTTCCTTTATGGTTGGTAGGTAGGGGAGTCAGACGTTATTCCCATTTCATGGAATTGAGACCAAGCAAGTTGTCTAAAAAAGGCAGAACTGAGGCTCACACCCTGGCCTCCAGACTCCATTCCCCATCACCTTCCGGCTTGGCCAGGTATTCTCTGAGTAATGTGAATATGCTCAGTCTTTGACACACAAGATTGCCGGGGTCCAGCCCCGGTGGATCCAGGGTGATTCGAAGGTGGAGACGGAGTCGGCGTACTAGAAAAGAACTTATTTAATTACAGATAGAGAGAGATTAGGAAATTAGCAGAAAAAGGGGCTGAATAACTTGGCTTACATGGGATGCCAATCACCATCTACGTAGGCCGCAGGCGTCTTTCCGTTCTCCAGAAGGAGAGGAGGCACTGAGGCCTCCCCGGTCCAATTTAGAAGCCCAGGCAGAGTTAGTAGGCTTGGTGAGGACCCAAGTGCCAGACGGGAATTCAGCCAGAAAATAGTGAGAGGTATTAGAGGAGAGAAAGAGGTTGAATAACTTGGTTTACACAGGATACCAATAAAATTCCAAGACAAGGAATTTGCACCATCTACGTTGGGCCACCGGCGCCACTTGAATATCGAAAAGTGCCCCTCCCTGGGCACCTTTTCGCATGGACTTGAAAGCCGGGGCA
Organism: Aepyceros melampus; assembly: GCA_006408695.1. NCBI lineage: Eukaryota > Metazoa > Chordata > Mammalia > Artiodactyla > Bovidae > Aepyceros > Aepyceros melampus. The sequence goes on from SJXQ01006836.1 coordinate 139,625, forward strand.
AGTAAGTAGACATGGCGGGCACCCGTGCTCCAGATGGGAATTCAGCCAGAAATACGGAGGATGAGAAAGAACGACATGGGGGAATCAGTCTTTCCGGAAACTGATCCGTTTTCTTTATTTTCAGATTTGCTTATATACCTTTTGTTACACATAGGGATGAATACAAAGTCACGCGGGGGTCAGCAGTCCTGACCTTTATCAAAAATCGGGTGCTTTACATAAAAAAAGGTCTTAGGGGTTTCACATCATCTTCTGGCCATGAGGCCTGATAACACTTCATGACCTTCTCTTTCTGATAACCAAAAAACTCATTTTTTCCAAGGGTGTTTTTTCTTAAACCAGGCACCACCCTCCAGATAAAGGTACATTCCTATAGAGTAAAGGTATAATGAGTTACAATCAAGAAAGGACTTTATCTAACCCAAGGTTAACATGATTAATCTTAAAGGTTAATACTTATTTCTCTTATATGCTAGTTATATTCATTATAAGGGCAGGGAATTAGAAGCAATTATTGGCACAACAAATAAAAAAACCTTCACCAATACAATTCCTAATCAATCCACTATACTAATAAATTCTAACTTCCCAAAAGAATCTGCCTTTAGTAAGTCTAAAACATCTCGTGCCTCTCGCTGTTGGGAGGCTGTAAATAATCACATTTGGCCGGACGAACCTATACAGGCAGGCTGGATAACCTTCAGAGGAGTCTGTAAGCTGAGACACTCTTGTCACGCCCAGGAATTTTATCAACTGGAGCTCAAGTTAACTCTTTTTCCAGAGAAATGGTTATGGGGGAGAGCCCCCCGTAGTCAGAGGTGTAGGTGAGAGCATAAAACAGACTCTTGGTTTTGGGGGTAGATGCTCGGGAACAGGGGGTTTCCTGAGACTTGATCACGCCTTTGCGTATGCCAAGCCTCCTTCCTCATGACCTTTGCCACGGGCGGAGTTCCTCACGCTGGCCCCCGGCACAAGATGAAGGAAAATCACTGTGATTATTTCACTGCCTTTATCCTCTGAGACAAATAGTACAAAATTCAGCTACTTCCTTACACAACATAATAGTTTACACTAATACTTGATTCCACTCTGTCATCACTCTCCAAGCATGCTGAACACCCTGGTTTTCTTAACTTTGGGGTTAGATGCCAGGTTGACAACAAAAGAGTCAAAAGCATAGACAGTAGAATCAAGACAACCCCAGACTCCAGTCTTGGCTCCTACTGTTGACAGTTTGTACAGCCTGGGTTAGTTGCCGGTGTCTAGCAGAGTAAGTGATCCATGAATCTCAACTACCATTATCAGCAAGTAATTTGACAAGGCATTAAGCAGTGACTCAGAACATATGAGCAAGCTGCTTAGTGAAGTTTGTATGTTCTACTAAAATCGGCTGAACTTTTCAGTCCAAGAGCTTACTAGTTAGTTGTGTCTAGTATTCTGCCATTATGGTCTAAATTCTAAATATACAGAAAAGCTAAAATAAAATAAATAAATATTGATATTCTCTATAAAATCTGCAGTGGGGTATGTCTTGCACATACATTGTGTCTGTCTCGTACCTTCCTTCTGCATCCCCTCTTAAGTTGTTTTTTGACACTTTTTGAACTCTTTATAAAGCCAGGTACTTTTATTCGTAATTTATTCTCCATCTTGTGTGTTCTAAGTTGCTTCAGTTGTGTCCGAATCTTTGTGACCCTATGGGTTGTAGCCCACCATACTCCTCTGTCTATGGGATTCTTCAGGCAAGAATACTGGAGTGGGTTGCCATGCCCTCCTCCAGGGCATCTTCCCAACCCAGGGACAAACCTGCGTCTCCTGCAGCTCCTGCATTGCAGGCAGATTCTTTACCACTGAGCCACCAGGGAAGCCCATTCTCCAGCTTGGGTGCTTGGAATTGTCTGATTGGCTTTTAAAAAGCCAATATGAGGCTTCCCCACTGGCTCAGTGGTAAAGAATGCACCTACAATTCAGAAAATAGCCAATATGCCCAAGTTACAAATTGATATTATCCTATCCACTTCTGGAATATCCCTTTTTATTGAGCTATATAGTTAACATATAAATTGCATTCAGGTGTGCACCATAGTGATTTAGTATTTTTTATACATGATGAAATAATCACCAAGTCTAGTTACCACCTGTCATCATAGCAAGTTGTTAACAATATTATGGATTATATTCCCTATGTGACATGCCATACCAAGTTGTTACAATACTGTTGATGGTATTCCCTATGTGACATGCCATCCCTGTTACTAATTTATTTCAGAGATGGAAGTTTGGCCTCTTACTCTTCTCTCCCTTTTTCACCCATTTTCCCAACCTTTGCCCCTCTGTCAACCACCAGCTTCTTCTCTGTATCTATGAATCTGTTTCTGTCTTATTTTGTTTGTTCATTTGTTTCGTTTTTTAGATTCCACCTATAAGTGAAATCATACAGTATTTGTCCTTCTGTGTCTGACTTATTTCACTTAGTGTTATACCCTCTAGGTCCGTCTATATTGTCACAAATGGCAGGATTTCGTGGACTATCTTGATTTATTCATACGTGTGTGTATTTATATATGTTCAGAAACGTTTGTTGAAGACTTTTTCTGGGACTGGCCATGTGCTGTGCTGGAAATAAATTATGAGGAAGACACAGTTCTTTCCTTACAAAAATAAACAATCCAGCTGGGTGGGGGTGGTGTGGGGAAGTGAGTGTACATTATACATAGCCATATGGCCAACTTAAACACAGCCTGAAACTTTACTATTTACAGAAATAAAGTGTTATATGAGCACAGAAGAGAAAGGGTGTGTGTGTGTGTGTGTTTTATGAATTATTTTTAGATGACTTGATAGAGGAAATAGCATTTAAACTGGTCCCCAAAGTTGAAGCAGAGTATTCTTTGGGAGTAAAGGGAAGGGTTTTCCAGCTCAAACTATCAAAAAACCATGAGAAAAATCTTGGAAGTGTCAAAAATTTATGTGAAATTTGCTAGTCTGTGTAAAAGGAATATAAACTGCTTTACAGGTAGAGTAAGAGGAGGTGAAAACAGAGTGACTAGGAATCAACGTGTGGCTTCCCTGCTGGCTCAGTGGTAAAGAATCTGCCTGCCAGTGCAGGAGACTCAAGTTTGATCCCTGGGTCGGGAAGATCCCCTGGAAAAAGGAATGGCAATTCACTCCAGTGTTCTTGCGTAGAGAATCCCATGGACAGAGGAGCCTTGAGGGCTACAGTCCAGGGAGTTGGACAAGACTTAGTAACTAAACCACCACCAGGAGTCAATTTGTGAAAGGCAGTAAATGTTCTAGGAAATAGCAATTATAGAGTTATTTCAGGATGGATGTATTTTTCTTGACCAAATGCAGCATTTCAGATGAGTCTTGAGTTGGTGGGAGAAGCTCTTACCCTCTCTCTTTTTCAGAGTGACATTAAATCAGGGGCCTTAATCAGTAGGACAATACTGTATCAAAAGCAGATGGCAGCTCCCAGCCTAGCAGACACTTTGGCCATCAGCGTGGGAACCAACCCACACCCTCCATCTGGGTGGAGCAGGGCTACAGCTGTCTGCGTTTTTGTCTCACATGGTTTCCAAAGGATGATTCTAGCTGTGCACCTCTTAGAGTTGGGGTGGAATTTTCTCTCTACAAAACTGAAACACCCCAAACATGTATTTCAGGGCTCTTCTTGCTCTGAAAGCAGGCTCTGTGTCACTAAGGCTACATTTCTGGATTTGGGGGGAAGGCAAGTCCATGTCTAGGGTCCCTGAGGATGATCTCTACTGTCAGGAAACTCTGGGAAAGCCCAGGTTCCCTTTATAAGAACATTCATGTATATTGTTGTTTCTCTCCTCTACCCCGTAGAATATTGGGCACCTACTGATCCAGGGGTTCATCTTTCAGTGTCATATCTTTTTGCCTTTTCATACTGTTCATGGGATTCTCAAGGCAAGAAATACTGAAGTGGTTTGCCATTCCCTTCTCCAGTGGACCACGTTTTGTTCAGTCAGACATAACTTAGCAACTGAACAACAACATGGATATTGCAGCAAACCCTAGCACACAAGGAGGAGATTTTTAGCCTTTGACTTAAAAGAAAAATAACTAATGGTGAAAATACAACTTCCCAAACTTGTGATCGGTTTACAAAGTAAATACTCTTTCCTCTGCCCAGAATGATGCATCTATTGCATATGTACTTTAATTCTTCATTTCCCCAGAAAGCCTTCTCTGCTGGCTCACAAAAAACTTAGCACCATTCCTAGTTCAGCCTTATAAATATCCTCATTCCTTTAAGTGTTCATTATCTGTTTACAGCTTTCTCCCCAATAAGACTGTGGTCTCCTCACATACCATCGTAGGAAAACACCTTCTTGCATAGACCAAGTGGAATGGAAAGGGAGTCAGCATTTAATTTTAATATAACCTACATGAGTACTGTTAGTCTTTTTGTGTGTCTTTAATTATATTTTTAACGTTTCTTCTTTTTCATTTCATTTGCTCTTAATGTTTCAACCACAGTAAGGAAAGTCAGGATTTGAAATGCAACTGGTCATTTTTTTTTTCCCCTTCTTTATGGTTTTAGAAAAGGATAAAAGACTTGTAATGGCAGTGACCTCTCCTACCCCTTACCCCGTGAAAAAGTACAAAGTTTAATAAAACTTTATAGACAGCTGCTTCCTAAACCATTTTGTGCTGTGCTTAGTCGCTCAGTCATATCCAACTCTTTGCAACTCCATGGACTGGAGGCCACCAGGCTCCTCTATCTATGGGATTCTCCAGGCAAGAATACTGGAGTGGGTTGCCATTTCCTTTTCCAGGGGATCTTCCCAACCCAGGGATCGAACCCAGATCTCCTGCAATGCAGACAGACTCTTTACCACTGAGCTGCCAAGGAAGTCACAAACCATTTAAAAAACCAAATTTAGCAAAATGAACAACTCGGCTCAATACTTCTAGGTCTGCTTTGAAAAATAATTCTTGGTTTAAATCAACTGGAAATTAGAAGTGCAAGATTTGTTCAAAGAGACCTTAAGAGACCCAGCCCAAGTCATTTATTTGTCAACAAGAACACCAAGACCCAAAAAGCCTGGGAGAGTCTGCCCTGTCCCATCACAAACCCTGAGAATCCACTGCTGTTTCTGTAGTGAGACCAACATGCTTCCCAGAACAAGAAGGAACGGATCTGTCTGTGGTTGTTTTGTTTTGTTTCACAATTGGGAAGATTGCCTTCGGTTTTTATACGCTTAAACATATTCATGACAGAAATAAACTCGAATTTCAGAGGGAGGAGCAACATTAGCAGCTACTCAAGAGGAAGATATAGGAAAAGATGGGTCAAAGTGATTTCTCTTGGTAACAAGTGCTTTGAGATTTTTAACGTTCTATTTTTTTGTGATATATTGAAATATTTTGACACTGAGTATAGTATGGCTATTTAACAAACATTTTTAAATTAATTTTTTAATTTATTTTTAATTGAAGGAAAATTTCTTTACAATATTGGTTTGATTTCTGACATACATTAACATGAATTAGACATAGGTGTACATATGTCCTCTCCCTCTTGAACCTCCCTCCCACCTCCCACCCTTTTCTACCCTTTTAGGTTGTTACAGAGCCCCACTTTGAGTTCCCTGAGTCACACAGCAAATTTCCATTAGCCGTCTGTTTTATATATGGCAGCATGTATGCATATTTTACTGTTAACTATTTTGGCTGTCCTAAGCTGCCAATAGTTTCCCCCTCCCCCTAATAAGTAAGCTTCGTGTTAACTTTAACTGTACAACACGGGCGACGTATTTGGAAAACGTGCTGATGCCTGCAGTTAAACCCTCTGCACACCAGGATTTCCTGGTCCTGCTGTCATTCTGCTGACCAACACTTCTGCAAAACCAAAGTGAGAACTGAGAGACAGAGATCACTGGTGGGTGATATGACAGTAACTCCCACCGCTTATGAACCCCCATCTCAGTCAAATGTCAGCTCATTTCCCACGTCCTCAGCAGGAATGCTCACATAGCACGATAGGCCATTGAAAGTTCCCATTGCCACTATTTTCCAGTCTCTGCCTTAGACATATTTTTCAACAACAGGGACCTTGGGGTTTGGGGAGAGGAGAAGAGAAAGGTGAAATAAACAAATTAAAAAGGATAGCAACTTTAAAAAAAAAAAAAGAAGGAATGATACATGTACCAAATCTTCTTTATCCATTCCTCTGTTGGTAGACATTAGGGTTGCTTCCATATTTTGACTATTGTAAATTGTGCTGCAATGAACATCAGGCTGCATGTATCTTTTGGAACTCTGGTTTTCTTTGGGTATATGCCTAGGAGTTATATATAATGGAATATTACAGTCATGAAAAAGAACAAAATAATGCCATCTGAAACATCATAGATAGACCTAGAGATTGTCATACTAAGTGAAGCAAGTCAGACAGACACAGAAAGAGAAATATCTGATATTGCTTATATGTGGAATCTTAAAAAAGAGATACAAGTGAACTTATTTACAAAATAGAAGCAGAGTCACAGAGGTAGGAAACAGACTTACGGTTACCAAGAGGAAAAGGGGGAGGGTTAAGCTGGGATACTGGGATTGACATGTGCACACGGTGTCAATTATTTCTTATTAGTTATTTATAGATAAAATAGATAACTAATGAGCACCTACTGTGTAGCACAGGGAACTCAGTACTCTGCAATTGCTTGTATGGGAAAAGAATCTTAAAAATAGTGGCTATATGTATATGTATAACTGATTCACTTTGCGGTACACCTGAAACTAATGCAACATTGTAAATCAACTCTACTCCAATAGAAATTTAAAATATATATTACAAGGAATGAAAGGAGTCAGTGATCAAAGTGTCAGCCTTATTACTGATGAAAGCCAAGTTGAAGAATGGACGTAAATGAGCAGGATAACAGGTGTTGTAATCCTGAACCCCAGACCTGGATATATCCACTCGCTCCAGGCATCATGCAGCAGCCCTAGTTTTGCCATGTGTGTCCCCTCCCTGGAGCACATGCTACCAGCCCAGCACAATAGAGGTACATGTGCCAGAGGAAGGGGAGGGGTGGGGCTGAGCCACACGAGCTTGTCACTTCCCCCAAGCTCAATAATCAGGTAAGTCACACCACTTTCCCTGTGGGGAGAGGCAGGAGGCTAAGGTTTTTAGGAAACTTCCCTCCTTTTGGAAACCATTCGACTGGGACACATAGATGAGAGAGGGGAGATGTTGGAGGACAGATGGAACAAAAAAGTGCCCACTGAACTGAGAAGGCATTTTGAGACCAAAAAATGATGCAGGAGTCTCCGTATAATCAATGGGTCCATTTATTTCAGACTAACTTACTCACAGGGTGGGACTGGGCAGAAAATGATCTGGAAGCATTCGCAGTGGCTATGGCCACTGGGACAATATGATGGTTAACCTGGAGTATGGGGTCTTGGAAATACGGCCCATATTCCCAAGTCAACCTAGATAGCATATTCAAAAGCAGAGACATTACTTTGCCGACTAAGGTCCGTCTAGTCAAGGCTATGGCTTTTCCTGTGGTCATGTATGGATGTTAGAGTTGGACTGTGAAGAAGGCTGAGCACCGAAGAATTGATGCTTTTGAACTGTGGTGTTGGAGAAGACTCTTGAGAGTCCCTTGGACTGCAAGGAGATCCAACCAATCCATTCTAAAGGAGATCAGTCCTGGGTGTTCTTTGGAAGGACTGATGCTAAAGCTGAAACTCCAGCACTTTGGCCACCTCATGCGAAGGGTTAACTCATTGGAAAAGACTTTGATGCTGGGAGGGGTTGGGGGCAGGAGGAGAAGGGGACGACCAAGGATGAGATGGCTGGATGGCATCACTGACTCGATGGACCTGAGTCTGAGTGAACTCCAGGAGTTGGTGATGGACAGGAAGGCCTGGCGTGCTGCGATTCATGGGGCGCAAAGAGTTGGTCACGACTGAATGACTGAACTGAACTGAACTGAATAGCTTCCAGATGTTCAGCTTGTTTTAGAAAAGGCAGAGGAACCAGAGATCAAATTGCCAACATCCACTGGATTATCAAAAAAGCAAGAGAGGTCCAGAGAAACATCTATTTCTGCTTTATTGACTATGCCAAAGCCTTTGACTGTGTGGATCAAAATAAACCGTGGAAAATTCTGAAAGAGATGGGAATACCAGACCACCTGACCTGCCTCTTGAGAAACCTATACGCAGGTCAGGAAGCAACAGTTAGAACTGGACATGGAACAACAAGACCGTTTCAAATAGGAAAAGGAGTACATCAAGGCTGTATATTGTCACCCTGCTTATTTAACTTATATGCAGAGTACATCATGAGAAACGCTGGGCTGGAAGAAGCACAAGCTGGAATCAAGATTGCCCGGAGAAATCTCAATAACCTCAGATATGCAGATGACACCACCCTTGTATCAGAAAGTGAAGAGGAACTAAAAAGCCTCTTGATGAAAGTGAAAGAGGAGAGTGAAAAAGTTGGCTTAGAGCTCATCATTCAGAAAATTAAGATCATGGCATCTGGTCCCATCACTTCATGGCAAATAGATGGGGGAAACAGTGTCAGACTTTTTTTTTTTTTGGCTCCAAAATCGCTGCAGATGGTGACTGCAGCCATGAAATTAAAAGACACTTACTCCTTGGAAGGAAAGTTATGACCAACCTAGATAGCATATTGAAAAGCAGAGACATTACTTTGCCAACAAAGGTCCGTCTATTCAAGGCTATGGTTTTTCCAATAGTCATGTATGGTTGTGAAAGTTGGACTGTGAAGACAGCTGAGTGCCGAAGAATTGATGCTTTTGAACTGTGGTGTTGGAGAAGACTCTTGAGAGTCCCTTGGACTGCAAGGAGATCCAACCAGTCCATTCTGAAGGAGATCAGCCCTGGGTGTTCATTGGAGGGACTGATGCTAAAGTTGAAACTCCAATACTTTGGCCACCTCATCAAAGAGTTGACTCATTGGAAAAGACCCTGATGCTGGGAGGGATTGGGGGGAGGAGGAGAAGGGGACGACAGAGGATGAGATGGCTGGATGGCATCACTGACTCAATGGACATGAGTTTGAGTAAACTCCAGGAGTTGGTGATGGACAGGGAGGCCTGGCATGCTGTGATTCATGGGGTCGCAGAGACATGACTGAATGACTGAACTGAACTAAATAGCTTCCCAGGTGGCACAGTGGTAAAGAATCCACCTGCCAATGCGAGAGATGTGGGTTTGCTCCCTGGGTTGGGAAGATCCCCTGGAGGAGGAAATAGCAGCCCACTCCAGTATTCTTGCCTGGAAACTCCCTTGGGCAGAGCAACCTGGCAAGCTACAGTTTTATGGTTTGGAGAGAGATCAAGATAAGTGTACACGTTATTATAATAAAAGTCCCATATAATATGGAGAAGAACCACAAAAAAAGATGTATGCATTGTACTGAGGACTTCAGTCATGTAATAGAAAGAGAAAAAAAGAACAGAGTGCTTGCATGGGTGATATGTGGAATGAATATGGTTTTGAGCTGATTATTAAAGGAGGGGTATATTTTTCTTTTTCTTTTTTTTTTTAATTTTATTATTGGTATATAATTGCTTTACAATGTTATGTTAGTTTCTACCATAAAACGAAGTGAACCAGCTATACATATATAAATATATCCTGTCCCTGTACAGCCTTCCTTCCTCACCCCATCCCACCCCTCTAGGCTATCACAGAGCACCAAGCTAAGCTCCCTGAACTTTCTAGCTGCTTCCCACTAGCTGTCTGTTTTACATGGTAGTGTCTATATGTCAATGCCATTCTCCTAATTTGTCCCATCCTCCCCTTCCTTTTCAAATGAAAAGGAATAAGTCATTTTACTTGGAGAAACTAGCCTCAGAAATGACACAAAGCTTATTCGTGGGGTGGTCCCTTCTGGCTGAAGTATGGAATACAGTGGAATTTAGGTCCTGGATGCAACAGAAGGGTCTTGAGTCCTCAACAAGAAAACCTGCTCACTTGAGTCCTTTTGAGAATAGTTTCCTACTTTTACCTGATCAGAAACACTATAGGTGTTCAAAGATGCTTGTAAGTGGTCTTTGGGACTTACCCAAGGAGTTGATTAAAAGAGTTCAGAAATCACACCTACCATTTCATTCCAGAAATTAGGTCACTCTCCTGAGAGTTTCGGGATATCAGTATTCATCCAGAATCCCAAGAACACCTTGGAGCACATGGGTTAAAGGGCCCAGGCTGTGTCCCGGTGCTTGGCATTTACTGGCTGGGTCAACCTGGGGGTGGGGAGAGCCTTGTAGGAAATGAATTAGGAACCGCTTCTCCAGTTCCAATTGGCTTGTGACCAATGCTGGATTTCTTACTACTTTTATAAATCACTATTCACTGTAACTATTTCTAGACATAAAATAAAAATTATAAACCTCTTTTTTCTTTCAGTGAAGAAAAAGAAGCCTAAACTATTAAATAAATTTGATAAGACTATTAAAGCTGAGCTTGATGCTGCAGAAAAACTCCGTAAAAGGGTAGGTCAATGGTCTATTTTTCATAGAAACGTGCGATGGTTTCGTTGTTAAATAAACACAGGCATTACCCTTGGTTTATTTTTTAAAAACACAGTAAGGGAAACAACCTTTGAATAGAGTGGATTTTTTCCCCAGGCATATCAGCGTTCCATGTGGAGTGAATCAAATGAAAAGAAAAACTGCAGCTGTAATGGCCAGATAGAAACAGAACTTCATCTTCAGGCCAGCCAGTTAGGGAGTTGGCCCCTTCCATCACCATCTAGTTGTGTGGCTTTGGGGAAGTCAGTCGGTCATTCTGAGTCTCTATTTTCTTGTGTTAAAAAATGAGAATAATTACTTCCTCCTTGATTTTTTACAAAGATCCAATGAGATAAGCAAATAGATGAGGAAAAAGTGGAATTAGTGACATTTTATTTTCTTGGGCTCCAAAATCATTGTGGATGGTGCCTATAGCCACAAAATTAAAAGGCACTTGCTCCTTGGAAAAAAGCTATGACAAACCTGGACAGCATATTACAATGCAGAGACATCACTTTGCTGACAGAGGTCCATCTAGTCAAACCTGTGGTTTTTCCAGTAGTCATGTATAGATGTGAGAGTTGGACCATAAGAAGGCTGAGGGCCAAAGAATTGATGCTTTTGAATTGTGGTGCTGGAGAAGACTTTTGAGAGTCCCTTGGACTGCAAGGAGATCAAACCAGTCAATCCTAAAGGAAATTAACCATGACTATTCATTGGCAGGACTGATGCTTTAGCTCCAATACTTTGGCCACCTGATGGGAAGAACATTGGGAAAGATCCCAAAGCTGAGAAAGACTGAGGGCAGGAGGAGAAGGGGGTGACAGTGGATAAGATGGTTGGCTGGCATCACTGACTCAATGGATATGAGCTTCAAGAAGCTCTTGGGAGATGGCAATGGACAGTGAAGCTTGGTGTGCTGCAGTCCACAGGGGTCACAAAATTTGGACACAATTTAGTGACTATACAGTGAACGATGAGATAAGATTTTTTTTTTATAAAAGCATCAGTACTGCCAAGCAGCATACAAGTAAGGGTTTTCATTTTAAAGCACCTTGATGCAAAAAAGAAAAAATAAGTTAGTCTAGTACTTAGGATAGTTACTATTAGGTGAAATGATTTTCGATTTAAGATTCTGCTCACTTTGGGTTAAACTCACATAGCTCTAATTCCCAGGGTGACTATTTTATGTTTTGCTTTGTCATCAGTTAATTCAAAACCTTATTTGCATTTGTTCCTGGATATTACAGTTTTTGAAAACAGGGAATTAACACAAGATTGAAGTTATCTGTTCTCCCAACTCAGTCATATTCATCTAATTACCATGCCCAATATTTATTATAATGTATTTAATGACATCGTCACTTAATCACCTATAGGCATACCTCGTTTTATTGTGCTTCACTTTATTGTTCTTCATGGGTATTGCATTCTTTTTTTCAAATTAAAGGTTTTTGGCAGGCTTGTGTCAAACAGGCCTATCAGTGCCTTTTTCCAACCTCATTTGCTTACTTCATGTCTCTGTCACATTTTGGTAATTCTCAAAATAATTTCAAACTCTCCACCAGCCAAAAGATTATGACTCACTGAAGGCTCAGATGATGATCAACATTTTTTAGCAATAAAGTATTTTTAATTAAGGTGTGTGTATTGTTTTTTAGACATTAATGCTATTGCATACTTAATAGACCATGGTATGATGTAAAGTACAAGTCGCTCAGTCATGTCCAGCTCTTTGTGACCCCATGGACTATAGCCTGCCAGGCCCTCTGTCCATGGAATTCTCCAGGCCAGAATACTGAAATAGGTAGCCATTCCCTTCTCCAGGAGATCTTCCCAACCCAGGAACTGAACCCAGGTCTCCCATATTGCAGGCAGATTCTTTACCATCTGAGTCACTAGGGAAGCCTGGTGTGATATAAACATAACCTTTAAATGTAAGATATTCATTGAAAGGTTAGATATTCATGGGGACTTGGCTTTATTGCAATATTTGCTTTCTTGTGGTAATCTGGAACCAAACCCACAAGATCTCCAAGGTTTGCCTCTACTTGTCTCTTGTGAAAATTTCTGTCTGGGTTCTGTACTTGAATTTATACCTCATGTAATACCATTGGTTTTCCTGTAATGTGGTTTTTAATCAGTAGACATTGATACATTGACTACAAAAAAAAAAAAAAAAGTAATAGGGGGTTGTCATAGAAACAACAATAAAAACATCCAAGTTAGACGTTGAAGTGGGACCAAAATGTGCTTCCCACACATCTTTTGGAAAAGTCCCAAACAAGCATGAAGATGTCTGTAACTAGCAAATGGCAAGGTTCCCAAACCAAAGCCTGGCTCACCCTCATCAGCAGCTGATACAAATGCAGTAATTCCAGAGAATGTTACAGCCCAAGTCTTTGTTCACTAAATTAACATTGGATGATTTCTGTGTCTATCTCATTTAACTTTGTAAAATGAGGCCAGCTATTCTTTGTTGAAATTTTGCATTTCTTACTAGGAATGAGGAGGACTCTTCTTTTCCTGTCACCCTGTTTGGCATTCTTCACTTTCTCTGTGCTGTATGTCCTTAGTGAAAAATGAGGGGGGTACCTATTTCATGGGTGATTTTAGGGATAAAGAATAAACAAACAGCTTTAGAGAAGGATTTTTGTGTAATGATCATGAATGGTAGAGGACTCAGTTATCAAGGGGCAGGTAAAGTCAGTGAAACATAAAAGTGCTGGAACAACTCATGGGGTGTTCTCCTCTGGCCCTTGCTTATTTGCAGAAATTATGATGCTGTCCTCGAAGCACCGTGGATCTGTAACAGGGTAAATAAAAGAGGAAGAAGTGGCTACAGAGGCAATTCTTGCTTCTGAAACAATAGGGAGCCGTGCTATGAACTGAATCATCAGTGGAATTAAGTTTTTTAGGGTTGTTTTTATAGCTGGTGTTTTCAAATAATGCAACAGACTCCCCTGGGATCACTGTGGCCCTGGGGCATACTCTGGTCGGAGGAGGCCCTGTCTCAGGTCACACCTCTTGTTTCAGATACTGTGACATGAACGTATGAGGTCACTTTCTATTTCCTCCAAAAATGCACACATCATATTTCAGTCACTGATTTTTAAAAATAATATGTATTGTTTAAAACTCCTCCTTATGCACCAGAAAAAGGATTGGAAATGATAGACGGAAATATTCATTCATTTGTTGGAATCATAAAAATGGAAAGAAAGGAAAGCTTAATAAAGCCAAAAGTTCAACCCATGAAAAGTTCACACTGCAGGCTCTAAACGGGGCCAGGAATGATGTCACCTGTGGGCTGAGTAAGGCAGGGGCATGGATCACACCGTCAGATGAATAGTGGTCCTCAGAAGAGCTGCTCTGTGTCAAGTCCAGAGAGAATATCCTGCTGTAGATATGCATCAAGGACCCAGTGATGGGTAGCTCAGCCTCCTCCCTAATGTTGCACCCGCTGATGCTTTTTGGTTTTTTAAGTATAGTTGATTTACAATAGTTTTGGTTTTGTGTATACAGCAAAATGTTTACTTATGCATGTGTGCTCAGCATGTCCCACTCTCTGCGACCCCATGGACTGCAGCCCGCTAGGCTCCTCTGTTCATGGGATTCTCCAGACAAGAATACTGGGGTGGGTTGCCATTTCCTCCTCCAGAGGATCTTCCCAACCTAGGTATCAAATCTGTGTCTCCTGCACCTCCTGCATTAGCAGGCATATTCTTTACCACTGTGCCATTTGGGAAGCCCGTTTCAGTTGTAAATACTTGCATATCTCTTTTTTCAGATTCTTTTCCCTTATAAGTTATTACAAAATACTGAGCATAGTTCCCTGTGCTGTACAGTAGGGCTTCATCAACTCTTTTCTTTTAGAAGATGCCAGTGAATCAAGGGAGAAGTAATTAAGAGAAATAGAAAAATCTCAATGAATCCACCTCAGGGATGAATTCTAAACTTAATGAATAGAATTTTGGGAGAAATAGAATTTTTATATATCTTCAACATGTATCTTCCAAAATATTCATTAATTACAAAACAAAAACTAGTAAATTTATAGTACACCCATGGATCCTAAATGACCTCTGTGGGCTATGTCTTAATGTCCTGCAAGGGAGCCCACCAGCCTTATGCCAAAACAGAGGCTGGGGGTGGGGTGACAGGGGCAAGTACTGGCCTCGACAGTGAATGGTCTTGGTCCTAGGATCATATATAAGCTGTGCTGAATAGCAGGTGATTTTCAGGCAAGTCTTCATGAGCATTCTATCTTGTAATTGAGTTTACTAAGAATTATGTAATGGTGTCAGGAGCTTTATTCTCCAGTAAGAACCTGGGGAAAGGAAATTTTTTTCAGACTACTAGCAAACACATTTCCTTTGCTGAGCTGAGGGGAGGGCAGGGCTGATGGTCCCTTAGGAAAGGTAAAGAACATGTGTGAAGGGATCCAGAGATGCCTAGAACAGAGCCAGTGTGTTCCATTATTTATATAACCTTGATAGCCAACTAAGGGAGTGTTAGCTGGAAAAATACTTAAGCAGACTTGTTATGAATATTGTTAATCCTATGCTTTAAAGCTGGAGATGGTGCATTTAGCACGATTTTCACAAAAATAGCTCCCAAATTTGCAATTTAAGACGCCCCCAAAGATATCCATGTCCTAATCCCTTGAACCTGTAAATGTTACTGTGTTTGGAGAAAGGGTCTTTGCAGATAGGATTAAAGGGTCTAAGATAGGGGACTATCCTGGATTATCTAGTTGGACCCTAAATTCATTCCCATGTTTCCATATAAGAGAGAGGCAGAGGGAAACCTGATATAGACAGAACGGAAGACAGAAGACAAAGTGGAGACAGGAGTTGTGTGTCCACCGGTGAAGAAGTGCTATCCCTGGTGGCCCAGCAACTGAAGACTCACTTCCGATGCAGGGGGCCTGAGTTCAATCCCTGGTCAGGTCCCACATGCTGTAGCTAAAAATCCCGCATGCCACGATGAAGATCAAAGAAACCACATGCACAGCTAAATAGATAAATATGTATTTTAAAAGAAAAGAAATGCTGTCAGGAGGCAGGAATAGATTCCCTCCTACAGCCTCTGGATGAAGAATGGCCCTGCCCACATCTGGATTCCAGTCCATTCTCCAGATGGTGCAAGAATGAATTTCTGTTGTTTTAAGCCACCAAGTTTGTAGCCATTTGTTACAGCGGCCACAGAAAACTCATACAAGGTAGTTAGAAGACAGTTACTCAGCAAAAAAATATTTGTTTTGAATTCTTCATCCCTTAAAATCATTCATGGAAGAAATAAAGTAGTGGTTTTAGAAGTTGTTATCCAAACACACAGAGCATTCTTAAAATTCAATGATAAACAAACGACACAATTTTTAAAACGGGCCAAAGACCTTCGAAGACAATTCACCCAAGAAGATATTCAGATGGCAGATAGCATGTGAAAAGATGCTTCACCTCATATGTTATGGAATGCAATCTAAAACAAGATGATACTACTAGTACACCTTTAGAAAGGCCACTATCACTGGATCACTGACAACACCGCATGCTGATGACAACACCGCGTGCTGATGACCCTGTGGAGCCCTGGAAACCCTCATTCACTGCAGGTGGGAATGTGAAATAGTACAGCCACCTTGGAAGACAGTTTGACGGTTTCATACAAAACTAAGCATACTCTTGGCATACAATCTAGAAATCTCATTCCTTGGTATTTATCCAAAGGAGTTGAAAATTTATGTTCTCCTGAAAACCTGCACGTAGATGTTTATAGCAACCTTCAATAATTGCCAAAACTTGAAAGCAACTGAGATGTCCTTTGGTAAGTGATCAGATAGAAAACTATGATACACCTAGACAATGAAATCTGATTCAGCAATAAAAAGAAATATCTATCAAGCCACAGAAAGATAATTGTTGTTCAGTTGCTCAGTTGGGTCTGACTCTTTGCGACCCCATGGACTGCAGCACGCCAGGCTTCACTCTCCATCACCATCTCCCAGAGCTTCCCAAACTTATGTTCACTGAGTCAATGATGCCATCCAAACACCTCATCCTCTGTCATCCCCTTCTCCTCCTGCCTTCAATCTTTCCCAGCATCAGGGTCTTTTCCAATGATTCAGCTCTTCACATTAGGTGGCCAAAATATTGGAGCTTCAGCTTGAGCATCAGTCCTTCCAATGAATATTCAGGACTGATTTCCTTTAGGATTGACTGATTTGATCTCCTTGAAAAGATAGGGATGAAAAGATAAGGAGGAAGCTTAAACACATATTACTAAGTGAAAGAAGCTAATCTGAATAGGCTACATACTATTTGATTCAAACTATATGACTTTCTGAAAATGCAAAACTATGGAGACAGTAAAAACGTTGGATACCTGTCATTATACATTTGTCCAAACCCGTAGAATGTACAATACTAAGAGTGAACCCAAATGTAAATTATGGACTTTGGTGATTTTCACTGAAGACTCATCAATCGCAACAAATGTCCCACTGTGCTGAGTCAGGATATGGATTATCGGGGAGTCAGGGCATGAGTAGGCGTAGGGGGTACATGAGAGATCTCTATGCTTTCCTCTCAATTTTGCTGCAAACCTAAAACTGTTCTAAAAAATAAAGCCTTTTAAAAAGTCAATATTGTGAGAGGCATGACATATTTTAAATAGCCATACAATTGTTTCTGACGATTAACTTAGAGAATAAGTTACTGACTTGATTTATCTCAGCCTTCAAATCCTCATTGTCTTTGCATTAACCTGTCCATCAGGTAAGAGACTTACCTGGGACACATTTTATTCTGTGCTGGCTCTCATATCCTCCCCATACCACAATAGTAGTAGTAATAACAGCTAACAAATTTTCAATAGTTACCATGGTCTGTGCAGCAGCTCTAAGTACTTTATGGATGTTGTCAGATTTGGCCTTCACAGCAACCCCCAAGGTAGTCAAGTACGCTCATTGTCCCCATTTCACAGATGAGGTGTATTAAGGCAAAGTCATAAGTAATTTGCCAGAAGTCCCATGTCTCCTAAGTGGTGGAGCCCAGATTCTAGCTAGACCCTCAGTATCACTGATGGGCATGTGACAGGAAATTAAAAAAAAAAACCTTCTTCCACAATTTTAAGGGACTTTAATATAGATGTTGCCTGGTTCTATTCAGCCAAGTTATTGAGAAGTAGGTGTCAGTAACAATCTAGTAGTACTATATGGTTTGCTGAACCCAACCACATTTATGGGATGGACTTTGTCGTTATGAAAACTCATTCAGTAGAGGTAACGACATACAAAGCACAGTGAGCTCACATTTATACAAGGAAAGAATAGATTTATGGATAGATGGCTGAAGGGTCTGGTAAAGTTCAACTCAGAAACTCTGTCTCCATCTCATGGTTCCAACATCCTGATGTGCTGCCTTCCAGTAGAACATCAGGAGATGTGTGTTTCTCACTGTGGATGGACTGAGGCCAGGGCCGGGTGGGTGGGTCTCCTCATCCCAATGCCGAGACCCTCGGCAAGCTTACCTGTTGCACATCCTCCACGTCTGTTTGCACAGTGGTGGTCAGAGACCCATCACAGGTGCTCCAACTGGCTTCTAAGGACCCATGTGGGCTTCGGGAGGGGACATATGACCTGGAGGCAGTGAGGCACTTACAGCACCAGCTGAGAATAGTCAGCCCTGATGCTCGGTGGGTGACAGTTTCCGAGGCTAAGTGGCCCTCTCATCTCATATGCTTATTCCCCACTAAGACTGCCCTTCTCATTGCAGACATTCTAACTGCCAGGAATATTCCTACCCCGGCTAAAGTCTAAAATATCTTTTAAAGATTGCATGTAGGAACTATACATGCAGAGAGAAAATGCCATTTCTTTAACAAAGACTCATAGTACATCATTAGTCAGGTGTCTGCCTTTTAAAAAATAAAGTCTATTTATGTTCATTTCTAGTTTTATGTTTTCCATCATGCAGTTAATTATTTAAAATCTTAAGACAGAAGATTGTTAACTATAAACTCAGAAGAGAGACTGGAAAATTTTAACAAAATTTACTTGACTATTAAATAACTATATTATGCATTTGGATTTATTCTATGTATGTAATTGCCTCTTCTAACAGGGAAAAATTGAGGAAGCTGTGAATGCATTTGAAGAACTGGTTCGCAAGTACCCTCAGAGTCCAGGAGCTCGGTATGGGAAAGCACAGGTATGCTGAAGCCGATACTTAGGACACTGTTTTGATGTCCTTATGTTCTGTATCATTGGATTTTTTACCACCTGGTATTTGCATTTTGGGCTTCCTTGATGGCTCAGTGGTAAAGAGTCTGCCTACTAATGCAGGAGACACAGGTTCCATCCCTGGGTCGGGAAGATCCCCTGGAGAAGGAAATGGCAACCCACTCCAGTATTCTTGCCTGGAGAGCTCAGTGGACAGAGGAGTCTGGCAGGCTACAGTCCTTGGGGCTGCAAAGAGTCGGACACAACTGAGCGACTAACACTCATTATTTGCATTTTATTTTCCCTTCTGACTTGTATACAAAATCAGCTTCTCATGCATATGCATACATTCAAGCAAGAAATACTGTTTTAAATAAGGCAATTAATTATTCCTATTTTGTACTGGTGAATTTTTGCTCCCCCTCCATCTAGTTTCTCTCCAATTTTGAAAAAAAAATAAAGAATAACACTTTGATCCCTGATTTCCCGTCCCCTTCACATTCATTCCATTTGACCCACCACCTAGTTAAATAAAAAGTACAATGGACTTGGTTCTCTCTGTAGTGTCTGTCAGCTGACTCATTTCTTACCACCTACCTTCTCCCCAGCTCCACCCTCACCTCCCTTTCTCATCAGATTCTCTCCATCTTTCAACTCCTCAATTCATGAAGCTTTTCCATGTCTTGCTGTAGCTGCAGAAACCCTCCATGGGCCACACACTATTTTAGGCCCTGGGATTATCACAAAGAACACTCTAGGGGCCTCTGTCCTGTGGAGCTTATATTCCAATGGAAGGTATTTTAAGTTTCTTACTCAGAATTTTTGTAGTGAAAGCCCACTCTATGGCAGGCCCTGTTCTAGGCACTGCAGATTCTACTGCTGCTACTGCTAAATCGCTTCAGTCGTGTCCGACTCTGTGCGACCTCATGGACGGCAGCCCCCAAGGCTCCCCCGTCCCTGGGATTCTCCAGGCAAGAACACTGGAGTGGGTTGCCATTTCCTTCTCCAATGCATGAAAGTGAAAAGTGAAAGTGAAGTCGCTCAGTCATGCCTGACTCTTCGAGACCCCATGGACTGGAGCCCACCAGGCTCCTCCATCCATGGAATTTTCCAGGCAAGAGTACTGGAGTGGGGTGCCAGCTATCAACAAATCACAAAGCGTTTTCACTGTAATGGAGAAGATGATGCAAGAGACATAGAAGAGAATCTCTTGCTTGCTACTGGATCCACTGTCAGGAGACAAAAATAAAGGAGAGCACGGCTATAGGACATGAGAGGGGGGTTAAAACGTTGGCTAGGGTGGCAGAAGATAGCTCATCAAAGCGGTGACGTTTGAGCAAAACCCTAAAGGTCTTTATAGATAAATCTATATTTAAAGAATATTAGAAGTGTTAAAAATAAATATATTAGGACATCTTACTTGATACTATATGCCATAAAGAAAAGAAGGTCACAGAGTAAAGAACATGTTATTATGGTGTTTTGTTCGCAGGTGGTAGGAGTCAGAGTGGCACAGCGATACTTAAGATAATCAGGTGATCAGAAAAGGCCTTCCTAGGTGGCAACAAGTGGCTGCAATGTGACAAGGTTGAGGAAGGAGCTGTCCAGGCAGAGGGAACAGGGAATCAGCCTTGACTTTATCCCTGGTGGACTAAAGGAGGGGTATACTGGAGGAGGTGACATGGGGTAGGTGAAGCCAGGGGCTCATGGGCTGTAATCTTTATGCACTGGAAGCACTTGGAGGGTTTGTGCATGGATGTACTCCTCTGGTTGTTTTTGTTTTCTTTTTTTAAATAAAGATGACTTTGGTTGCTGGGTACAGAAGGGATTATGGTAGCACAAATCAGAGCCAGGAAAATAGGAGACATTGTACTGGCTTGGACTGGTCCTGGCCACAGAGGTGGGGCAGTGGACAAGGGCAGGACTTCAGACAGTAAAGAATCTGCCTGCAATGCAGGAGTCCCAGGTTCAATCTCTGGATTGGGAAGATCCCCGGGAGAAGGAATAGGTACCCACTCCATTATTCTAGCCTGGGAAACCCCATGGACAGAGAAGCCTAGCAAGCTACATTCCATGGGGCTGCAAGGAGTCAGACACAACTGAGCAACTTTGAATTTTAGAGATGAATTTGGTGTTTCTGGTTCAGCAGTCTAAGGAGAGGATGGTGCCAGGTACTGACCAGGAAGACTGGAACAGGTTTGGAGAAGTGCAAAATCAAAGATCCACTTCTGGTTCCTGTGAAGTTTGTGATGCCTGTTACATGTTCAAATGCACGTGTCAAGTAGACCATAGGCGTTATTCAGTTTGGAACCCTGGGTAAAATCCAGGCTGGTGTACCGATGTCAGGCAGTAAACCTCCTCCTACCTGGGGAGGACGAGACTGTCAGCCCTGCTGGGAAATGGCAGATTCTGAGCTGCAGAAATTTTCCAGATTCAGGAGAAGCTGACAACACTTGTTCAGAGGGGGCAGTGCTTTCACTTGTGGGTGACACTCCCATGAAAACTAACACATCTAGAGATAAAACAAGTACATTTGGCTCGTAACTAAAGGTGGCAACCACTCGAAATCTAGATGCTTAAATTCTTCCTGTGAGTGTGTACATGCTCAATCATTTCAGTCATCTCTGACTTTTTTTTTGACCCTGTGGACTGTAGCCCAACAAGCCTCTCTGTCCATGGGATTTCCCAGGCAAGAATACTGGAGTGGGTTGCCATTTCCTCCTCCAGGGAATCTTCCTGACCCAGGGATCAAACTTACATCTCCTGCGTTGGTAGGTGGATTCTTTATCACTGAGCCACCTGGGAAGTCCCAAATTTTCCCTATCTCCTCCTTAAAAACTTATTAAATTTGTATTAATTCAGTTTTAATAAATTAAATTTGTGAAAATTTAATGCAAAGAAGTTCCTTTTATCCATGATGCAGTATAGACTAGCAACTATATCATTTCTATAAATTAATTGGGTCAGCAATTCTCCAAAATTGCTAAATTGTATTGTCGTTAAGCAATAGAGAATGTGTTTGTTACCTGAAGATGGTGCCTATTTAAATAAGTGATGTGCTTTGCCACTGGTTCTGGCAGTTGTTTGATTAAGGAAAGCACGTTAACTCAAGAGAATAATGGGTCAAGTGCTGATTATGGCAAAAATGTTTCATGCTTTAGATTTTCTTTATATGTGATATTAATTGCAAGTACCAAATGCAGTACTTTTGCACATGACACTCACTATATATATATATATATATATACACACACACACATATTTATACATATAAATATATCCTTATTTAACAGTAGGAATTTGAGATTTATGCCTCAGCAATATATTTTATCTATAAACTATTATACTCAATGTGTTATCAATATTAACATTAATGTGAAATTTAAGCATGGTAAATTAAATTTTTATAGAATAATTTAAAAGAACGTTTAAATACATAGGAATTAGTTGTTTATTTTTTGTTTTTGTGGGGTTTTTTTGATGTGGATCATTTTTAAAGTCTTCGTGAATTTGTTACAATATTACTTCTGTTTTATGTTTTGGTTTTTTGGCCATGAGGCATGTGGAGTCTTAGCTCCCTGACCAGGGATCAAACCCACACCTCCTGTGTTGGAAGATGAAGTCTTGACCACCAGACTGCGAGGGAAGTCCCATAGGAGTTAAAAAAAAAAATTTAACAGAAGATAGATTTTGTAAGGAGGAATACCTGATGACTTTTCATGCTTTGTTAGCAGATTAAACAATTACTTTGGAATATCTCAACCAATTTTATAAATTCAGTGACATTAAGTTACATGAAAACTACAGTGTCTATCATTTCTAGAGTAGAACTGATAATGTCTTATTTTTTGGATCACTGTGAAAAATCAATTCTGACCAAGTTCCTTGAACATCTGATACAAAATTATGAGCTCGTTTCACTTTATTATCTTCCACAAACCATTAGTGCCTCTCAGGCAGAAAATGCCACATCTCC
This sequence comes from Aepyceros melampus, assembly GCA_006408695.1. Lineage (NCBI taxonomy): Eukaryota > Metazoa > Chordata > Mammalia > Artiodactyla > Bovidae > Aepyceros > Aepyceros melampus. The sequence continues at coordinate 162,357 of SJXQ01006836.1, forward strand.
TAGGAGCTTGGATTGGGCAGTTAGTTTGAATCAACAAAACGCTTTGTGATGTTAATGTTCTGTAGCAAATGTTCAGTTTCAGGGCAAATCCTTCATCTACAGATGTTAAACTGATCAATATCAATCAATGTTGATACTCAAAGCAAAGCCTATCAGTTTTATTTAAGAGACTTTAAAGAATTACATCACATTTTAATTCTGACATTAAAATTCCAATACTGTAAGTTCTGAAATGTTAATACTTCATTAAAATGGAGGAGCTTGAAGGATGGAGGAGGGAAGGGAACAAGGTGTGTAGTTGTATCATCTTTCTCTCATTTCAGATTGAGGTTAGTGAAGATATTTATTCCTCTCTAGATAGAGAACAATGTCTTGATAGGCATTTGTCCTTGAATAACCGTGAAGAGACCCTCCAGTTCCAGGATCTGTTTGGTAGCTTGAAGAGGCTGCCAAATGAAGAAGGTGAACAAGATCTTCTCAGTAGGGCTCTCTCAGCTCTAGGACTGGCATTCTGTGACATCATTTAGGAAGGATCATGTTTTGAGGCATTAACTCACTATAGCCAAACTCACAAGAAACTGAGGCCTAAACAGAAAAACTAGAATATGAATATTCAGATTACGCAGGCAGGATGACTGATAGGAATCACTGACATTGGACTTTCTTTTCTGGTAGACAGGTCTGTTCTAAAGGCCATCTGCGGATATGAACAGATCATTCTATGTTTTGAAGCTTTTTTTTCTGTCAAGCCAAGGTGAATTGCCCTTTTCTAAAGGGTGAATCTGTTTTGTTTGTTTGCATCTGTCTAGACAGAGTATAGTTGTTGAATGAATGAATGAGCACAGGAATAAGCTAGTGGAAGAACAGGAACTGTGGACTGGAATTCTGGCTATTAATCTAGCAGGGTACACGTTCCACCAGCCAAACATATATTCGTCCTGCTTTTATGATAGTCTTTCTCATGTGTAGCTTAGCAGTTAACTTTTCTTCATATTATTAAGATAACATGTTGTGTTGCCTTCCTTTATTTTTTTATCCTTGATGAAGAGAAAATTTTAAGTTGTCTTGAATTACTTTTTTTGTTTGTTTGTTTGTTTTTTGAATTACTTTTAAAGCAAGTCCCAACATCAACTTTTCATAAATATTTTCGGGCAATTACACATGCAGCTTGTCCTGGGACGTTTCTCCCTTCCTCTAGTGTGAAGATGATTTGGCTGAGAAGAGAAGGAGCAATGAGATCCTGCGCAGGGCCATCGAGACCTACCAGGAGGCGGCCAGCCTGCCTGACGCCCCCACAGACTTGGTGAAGCTGAGCCTGAAGCGGAGGTCAGACAGACAGCAGTTTCTAGGTGAGATGGAAGCAGAGTCAGTTCAGTAGCAAGCAGTGTGCTTTTATCTGCAAAAGCCTGAAGGCTGGTGTATTCTTAGAAGAGTTTAATTACATGGAAGGAAACCTGAGTTTTCTACCTAATTTCAGGCAATTTCTCTAATTGGGTCACCTGAAAGAGGAATCCTTCATAATTGCAAAGATACAGACAGTATTTTTGCTGCCTACCTGCTCCCTACTTGCCGGAAGCCAGCGTGAGGAATCCCACCTATGACAAGGTCATGCGGCAGAGACCTCGATGGGCAAGGCGATTCGAGTCTCAGGGTTTCCCCCTGGTATTTCCTGAGCATGTACCCCAAAAAATATGAATCTGCCTGCTTTTCCACTCTTCTGACATTCTCTGGAAAAAATCAACTCAGGGCTTTAGTCTTCTGCATTTGAAAGGAGTGTTTCAGCTCAACCCCCTCTGATAACGCTCTAACTTGCCTAACAGGTTCCCTTGAACCTTTTACAGCTTGTGAATTGCTTACAGCCCCCAACTGTGAGAGGCACAAAGCTTAAAGCATCTTAAAGATATAGAGCCTTTTAGAGCTAAAAAACATTGGTGACAGGATTTCACTGTTGACTCAATTGTTGCTGCCAGACCTCCTTATTCTTCATCTTTTAGGCACCTGGGAGGATGTTAATTAATGTAAACGGGATATGGAAAAAGATATATAGTAGTTTTGATGTTAGCAACATTAGACTTTTGAGTTAATTACTTTTCTTTTGTTATAAATCACTGTACTCCTTTTACTTGTTAGAAATTGCTGTATCTTTGCTATGTAAAAATGTAACTTTATTTAGTGCTTTCTGAGAATGGCACCAGACTTTGGAAAGAGCAACACTTTTAACACAAATAAGTCTTCTGGTTAACAAACCCTTATCAGAAAAGGGCCATAAAATGTTAATTGGCCTTTTGGCCAGAAGATAATGTAAATCACCTAAGACCTGTGTATACAATTGGGTATGCAGAGAGAAGGGCCTGGTTTTGATAAGAGTCTGGGCTGCTAACGCTGCATAATTTTGTATTACCTCTTGATCTCTATGTATAATCAAAAAGGTATAAAAGCCTTCTGAACAATAGGGGCCGGGGCCAATCATTGGAAGGACTGGTTTCCCCGTGTCCTCTCTCTAATTTCTGGCTGAATTCCCATCTGGGGCGTGGAGGCTCGCCATGTCTGCTTACTTGTCCCAGCTTCTAAGATCCATAAGAGAGAGAGCCCAGGGCGGGGCACTCTCTGATATTCAAACGGACGCCGGCAGTCTAATGTAGATGGTACAAGCTCCTTGTCTGGAACTTTATTGGCTTTCCACGTAAACCAAGTTATTCAGCCTTCTTTTCTCCATCTAAATTTTCCTACTATACTATTATTTCCTAATCTAATCTTATATTTCTAAATAAATAAGTTTTTTCCTTGCCTATCTGTCTCCTCTTCGAATCACCCTGGATCCACTGGGGCTGGACCCCGGCACCTACTCATTTTAAAGATGAGACAAATGGAATTCTGAGAGGTTGGATGAATTGCTAAATAAATGAATAGTTAAGTGTTAGTCACTTCAGTCATGTATGACTCTTTGTGACCCAATAGACTGTAGCCCGTCAGGCTCCTCTGTCCATGGGATTTCCCAGGCAAGAATACTGGAGTGGGTTGCTGTTTCCTTCTCCAGGGGATCTTCCCAACCCAGGGATCGAACCCAGCTCTCCTATATTGCAGGCAAATTCTTTACCTTCTGAGCCACCAGGGAAGCCCAATAAACGAATAGGTCTGGAATCAAAAACTTCTTGTTATGCCAAATTCTTCTTTTCTCTCTTAACTCTAACTATCTGATCCATAATAGCTGAAATCGTCAGTGGAACAGTTTTATAGATATAAGAAATATCAGGAGTGGTAAGCACTCTAAAAATTTCACCTATACATTTTGACTCTTTATTAAAGAAAATTATAGAAAAACAAATTTTTAATCACTGAGTAAATTTTAAAATGCTTTGGAAAAGCACTATGGATTTTTTACATTCGTTTAACTTTTAAAAAGAATGCATAAAATATCATGCATCTTGATGACTGAATTTTTGGTGGCCTCTTAAACTTTAATTAAGTGTGTCACTTGCTATACCCTAACTTCTTTATAATAAGGCCAGTAATGGGTTCTCTCTCACCTAAAATGCATCAGGGGACTTCCCTGGTGGTCCAGTGGTTAAGAGCCTGCCTTTTATATGCAGGGAGTGCCGGTTCGATCTCTGGTGGGGGAACGAAGATCCCACTTGCAATGGGACAGCTAAGCCCTGTCACAGCCAAATAAATAAATAAAAACATTTTTTTTAATAAGTTAAAATGTCCTTGATAAGCCAGAAGCAAAAAATCTAAGCCATGTGTAGCTGCCAAGGTGGGTTCTCTACTGGCTGGATAAATTACATAGATGTATTATCTTGATGTCGCTAGAGGAGGCTCCTAAACATTCAAAAGTGAACCTTGTATCAGTTTTCCAAGGGTTAGAATTAAGGGTGGTTGTGTTGCTTTGGTAGATGACCAAAATCTGTGACGGGAGTAGAAGCCAAGCAATGATTGGAAACTAGAAGAAATGGTCCCTTAGATGTCTATTCATAAGAGCCAGTCCCAGAGAAGGAAAACTTACAGCAGCACAAACAGGATGGGAAAGGCAAGGCTGGAACTCCATGCAAGCAGAAACCAGTATCACTGAGTTGTCTCTCCTCTGGCTCTGATGTGACTCACTTAGCCCTGTGGATTTTTAATATTAATTTTTATTTTTAAAAAGATGCATCAGATATCATGAGTCTGGGTGGGACTGAATTTTTGGCACCCTCTTAAACTTTGTACCAAGCACCTCGCTTATTTCACCCTATTCCCAGCCCTAGGGGAAGGATGACCCAACTAAATCTAACCTTCTTCTGAAGTAACCCTTCAGTGTTTGAATATAGTCTCTCTTCCAAATTCCCTGGTGGCTCCAGTGGTAAAGAATCTGCCTGCAATGCCGGAGACCTGGGTTCAATCCCTGGGTCAGAAAGTTCCCCTGAAGAAGGGAATAGCAACCTACTCTAGTATTCTTGCCTGGAGAATCCTGTGGACAGAGAAGCCCACTGGGCTACAATTCATGGGTCGCAAAGAGCGGGACACGACTGAGCAAACTAACACTTCCACTTTCTTTCTCCTCCAAATGAGAATGAGGTGAGTTCAGGCGCTGAGGGATTCATAGGTCCCTGGATATGCAGAGTAAGAGGGGCAAGAAGGACATAGGATGGACTCTCACCTGGGCCTTTGTTGGGGCTCCATAGGGCAAGTTTAGAATCAAAAGAAAACTATAATCCCAAGTTGGGCAGGTGGCAGAGAAAGAATACAGAAAGGTGAAGTCATATTTATCAGTGAAGGAGTGGATAGTTGAGCAAACTGCCCCAGACTGGCAAGTAGTGAATGGGGAGAGGGTGGTGGAGTCAGTGGATGGTGGTCTATGCCTAACAGTTAGTAGAGCATCCAGCTACATTAGCTTTTGGATGGCCCTGGCGTATCGTGGCTGATTATCAGTTTCTGGTCAACAAAGCCTTTCAGGTAATTAATTTTGTCATGTGGACTCTCATTTTGCACATTTTTCTCTTATATAGTTTGTCTTTTTTTTCTTTTTAAGATTCATTTACTTATTTTGGCTGCTCTGGGTCTTTGTTGCTGCACACGGGCTTTCTCTAGTTGCAGCAAGTGGGGGCGTCTCTTTTTTTTTTTAATATAAATTTATTTATTTTAATTGGCGTCTCTTGTTGCTGAGCACGGGCTCTAGGCACATGGGCTTCCGTAGCTGCAGCACGTGGACTCGGTAGTTGTGGCACATGGGCTTAGTTGCTCTAATTGCTCTACGACATGTGGGATCTTCCTGGACCAGGGAATGAACTGGTGTCCCCTGCATTGTAAGGTGGATTTGTAACCAGTGGACCAGCAGGGAAACCCCTACAATTTGTCTTTCCAACTGAAGTGAAGAATGATGGCAATTGACCCCTCTAAATCTTAAACATCCATTGGACAGCCTTTAAAATGAGTTGAAGCTGGGTTTTCATGGTTCATGTAAGCATAACACCCTATTGTCCACCAGAGGGTCCCCTAATACTGGATGATGTCTCCTTGGCTCCAGGCTAGGTCATTACTGAGAGACAAAGACAAGCAGAGTACCTCAGTGCCTCTTCGCGTCTCATCCAGGATGCTAGACCCTGAAATCTACTAGACTTCTTATTTGCCTGTTCTGTATTCATAATTTTAAAGTTAATTATAATGTCAAAAATACCCCAGTAAAACATTTTTTAAATAAGAAGTGGGTAACTAAAACTTTCATAAGAGGCAATTTCACATAAAGGGTAAATGTTGATGAATTTAGAAAATAAATTCTTATTTGTATTATTCTTAACGTATTTGTAGTCAGTATTGTATTCAGTATCTACTTATGGGAGGTGTGTATGTGTGTGTTTTCAGTCGTGTCTGACTCTTTTTGTGACCCCCTCTGTCCATGGGATTTTCCAAGCAAGAATACTGGAGTGGGTTGCCATTTCCTTCTCCAGGGGGTCTTCTCTACCCAGGGATTGAACTGGCATCCCTCGTGTCCTCTGCATTGGCAGGCAAATTCTTTACCACTGGCACCACCTGGAAAACCCACTTATGGAAGTTACTGATGCCCTTAGAGCTGCAGGATAAAATTCTAAGAGGGACTTAGCCATCAGTATACAGATTCAGAGTTAAACTTGTCTTCAGGCTCTGCTGAATAGTCTCATATGATTTGTAGCGCCAAGGGTGGACAGAAGCTATTTTTATTTCTATTGTTTTCTTTCCACCAAATCAGGTCACATGAGAGGATCCTTGCTTACTCTTCAGAAATTAGTTCAACTATTTCCTGATGATACTTCCTTAAAGAATGACCTTGGAGTTGGATACCTCTTGATAGGAGACAATGACAGTGCCAAGAAGGTTTATGAAGAGGTAAGTAGGCAGCAATTTGCTATTAACAATTAATCAAAGTCTTTTGAACATGGAGTTCTAATGTTATTTCTAAATTTCCTTTAATATGCCTGATCATTCACTCTCTTTATTTTAAATTAAGTCAAATTCAAGCCTTATTATAGTTGACATATCCTAAATTTTGTTTCATTACCCTTTTTCTGCTTCACAGAAGATTTTAAATATTAGCTAACATGGGTTCATCAAAGCCTTCAACCTAAAATTGTGATACTTTTTATCTAATATATATATATTTCAGTCCAAAAACAACCTTTCTAAAGTATTCTTTATGACAGGAAGAGGAACTCAAAAAACTCAAGAACTTAAAAACACATTATCTTGTACTTTTTGCAGTTAAAGTCCAAACTAGAGAGAAATCACAGAATACAAGCTTTTCAGGTATATGGCATAAATTACTCTCCTTTCAGAGGCATTGGCTGCCTGATCCTTGTGGGTATTTTTTGGCTGTACTTAGAGTGGCACGTGGGATTTTAGTTCCTGGATCAGATATGGAACCCTTGCTCCCTGCAACGGAAGCACAGATTCTTAATCACTGAACCACCAAGGAGGTCCCACCAAAGACTGACTTTAAGGTGGTTGCAGAGACCTTGCTACATCCTTGGCTTTTGTAGACTTTACTGCACTTCCCTCCTTGTTAGTAACACCATCAATTACCTGAGCCACACTTGGTTCAGCATCTTCCTGCCCCTTGCCTCCCTTCACTCCTCATGCTCATCCATTCACTTAGCACTTATTTATTGAAATCCACAGGCACTGGCTCAGGAAATGGTGGTTAAGGAAACAACACAGAGTATGCCATCAAGGGGTTACAATATGGTACCAAGTAACTAATCTCTAGATAGTATATTCAAAAGCAGAGACATTACTTTGCCAACTAAGGTCCGTCTAGTCAAGGCTATGGTTTTTCCTGTGGTCATGTATGGATGTGAGAGTTGGACTGTGAAGAAGGCTGAGCGCAGAAGAATTGATGCTTTTGAAGTGTGGTGTTGGAGAAGACTCTTGAGAGTCCCTTGGACTGCAAGGAGATCCAACCAGTCCATTCTGAAGGAGATCAACCCTGGGATTTCTTTGGAAGGAATGATGCTAAAACTGAAGCTCCAGTACTTTGGCCACCTCATGCGAAGAGTTGACTCATTGGAAAAGACCCTGATGCTGGGAGGGATTGGGGGCAGGAGGAGAAGGGGACGACCGAGGATGAGATGGCTGGATGGCATCACGGACTCAATGGACGTGAGTCTGAGTGAACTCCGAGAGTTGGTGATGGACAGGGAGGCCTGACGTACTGTGATTCATGGGGTCGCAAAGAGTCGGACACGACTGAGTGACTGAATTTAACTAATCTCTGTTACTTTTAACATCCTCTGCTGCTGTTAAGTCACTTCAGTCGTGTCCGACTCTGTGCAATGCCATAGACAGCAGCCCACCAGGTTCCCCTGTCCCCGGGACTCTCCAGGCAAAAGTATTGGAGTGGGTTGTCATTTCCTTCTCCAATGCATGAAAGTGAAAAGTCAAAGTGAAGTCACTCAGTCGTGTCCGACTCTTCGCAACCACATGGACTGAGCCCACCAGGCTCCTCCGTCCATGGGATTTTCCAGGCAAGAGTACTGGAGTGGGGTCCTCTTATTTAACTCAGGCCCCATTGTCTCTAGTGTAGAATAGGATAGATCCACCCCGCCCAACCTTGTTTTCTTATGATCTTCATCAATACAAAATGCCAATCTGACCCTCATCCTTGCTTCAGCTCTTCAGTGGTTCCCACTGCCCACAGCAGTAGTCTTCAGACATGTTTGATTGTATCCTTTTTCAGTAAAAAATGTTCAAGCAAAAACCTGTGAATTGTATGTTTATGTATACATGGACTAACCTATGGTGGACATTCTAGAAGGTCCACATTCTAAAACAGGTTTTAGGATGAAATCGTTCATATACTTTCAAAATTTCTTTTAACTGTCAATAATATTTTCACTCACTGAAAAATTGATATTTTAATAATGTCCATATGAAACATTATTTCAGTTCAGTTCAGTTCAGTCACTTTTTAGTCCTGGTAGTGGGTCCTGCCGAATTTGTGCAGAACTAGAAATGTCAACCAGTTTGTTGTTGTCTATGCTTATGTGTGTGTGTGTGTGTGTGTGCGTGTGTGCACGTGTGTGTATATAATGACACAGAGAATCTTGGTAACATTTTTAGTATTAATCTCAATTTGACTCTTTTAGAAATCTTATAGAGCCATTTGTCGTTTTCTGAGAGTTCGCTAATTACAAGAGGATACTACAACTTGTGCATCTGTTATGCACTGCATGTAAACTGCAGTAAGTGCAGTAGGTGATCATAAAGAATCAAGCTGGGAGGGCAGCCCTGTGGGTCCTTCTGAGTCCTGGTCACCCACCCCCATCCCTGTCATAGTAGCAGGTATGTGAGTGGGATGTGGACTTCATGAAGATGAGAGGAGAGTCCTGGAGCAGCTGCACACAAAAGTGAAAGTGTTAGTCACTTTCACTTACTCACTTTCGTGTCTGACTCTTTTTGTGACCCCCATGGATGGTAGTCCAATAGGTAGATTCCTCTGTCCATGTAATTCCCAGGCAAGATTACTAGAGTGGGTTGCTGTGCCCTCCTCCAGGGGATTTTCCCAACCCAGGGATCGTACTCAGGTCTCCTGCATTGCAAGCAGATTCTTTACCATCTAACCCACCACAGAAGCCCATAAAACATATATGTAAAGAAATATATGATAATCATTCAGAGTTGACTTTAAATAGAGCTAATTTAAAGCAATCTTTCCCTGATCATTAAAAAAATATTGAAGTCATAAAATTGATAGAGATTTTACTGATTTGCATTGTTAGAGCAATGCTTTAATAGTCATTGCCTTTTTTTCATTTCTTCATTCTTAGAGAACATTTTGCATTGAACATTTTGAGTTGAGGGAAAATGGGGCAATTTAAGCGTAATGTATTGCAATGAGAAAAAACCACTATTGCATTTTAAGCTATAGCATCATAATCCAGTCCAAGCAGAGCAAAGTTAATTAAAACATTTGTAGAATTCACAGTCCATCACAATAGGTTTGTTTTTTTGTTTTTTTGTGTTTTTTCGAGTTTAGGTTCTGAGCGTGACACCTAATGATGGTTTTGCTAAAGTGCATTATGGCTTTATCCTGAAGGCGCAGAACAAGATTGCTGAGAGCATCCCCTATCTAAAGGTAACGCCCTCCCTTCCTCTCTTTCCCTCTTCTGATCCCTTTGAGTCATTTGGACACCCTTGATTATGTATTGTAGATTGACTGGCATGCACTACTGATCCTTTTCAACACCAAAATGTACACCTTCAGTCGATGACATTCACAGACAGTGTGAACCTTCAGCTTAATCGAGAGTGTCAGAGGTAGAAGTGTTATGAGCAGAAATTATTTGGAAAAGATTTGAAGAAATTCCTAAAACTACAGTAGTTATTAGTTGATAAAACATTTTAAAATATGGACAATGCATTAACACATTATCAACCAGAGACACATGAATACGTCTTTTGTTACTCAAACATTATTGACTGGAGATGTTTCAATTTCCACTTACATAGCAAATTGCCAGCCATAGGCATTAGTTCAGCAAAAATTCCCCAGTCAATAATGAATTAACTGTTCCTTTTGCAATTTAATTATACATTGAAACTACTTTGAACAGGTTTCATGGAAACCTACACAAAATGAGGTAACAAATGCAGACTGAGTAAATCTGATCCCCAAAAGCCGGATAGCTTGAAAGATTCAGAATAAAATGTGTTGTCATTTTTTGTTCACATAAAAACAGAATCCTCGTCAGTTCACCAGGATCACATGTGGTCTGGCCCAGGGCTGACCAACAGAACTTTCTGCCATAAAGGAAATGGTCTTTATTTGTATTTTCTCATGTGGTAGCCACTAACCACTTGTGACTGTTGAGCATCTAAAATGTGGCTAATATCACTGAGGAAGTGAATTTTTTATTTGTAATTTAAATAGTAACACCAGCTGAAAAAGTGAAAGTGAAGGTGTTAGTGGCTCAGTTGTGTCCAACTCTTTGCCACCCCATGGACTGTAGCCTGCCAGGCTCTTCTGTCCTGGAGACCAGGCAAGAATACTGGAGTGAGTAGCCATTCGCTTCTCCTGGAGATCTTCCTGACACCAGGATCGAACCTGGGTCTCTCACATTGCCGGCAGATTCTTCACCATCTGAGCCACCAGGGAAGCCTGTAATGCTAGTTAGTGCTACCATATCAGCCAGGTAGCTGATTATATACCTGTGAACATAAAGTAGCACTTTTATGATCCACTTTTGTGATCTATTTCCTTCATATGACTTTGGTCAGAGATTCCCAAATAGTGACCCACTGGTTACAAGTAGCTTGCATGTTCTATCTGGCCAATATAATTCTCTTAAAAACAATTTTAATTGCTTGCCTTAGTTGAAAATCTGAAGGATTTTACTATAATCAAGCAAATTTCTGATTTCTCTGGAAAGGTAACATGTGACCCACATCTCAGCACAGGAGCTGAGCAGTGGTGCCCCCTTGAGGTGGGCATACACCCCACCCCCCAGCTTGTCTTGACTGTCATGGGATTTCAGCAAGGTGCCATGCCATGATCCGTGGGCACATAGTCTTCTCTGATATAAAATGTTCCTCTTAAATTTCCTTTGACATCATAAGGACCTAACAGTACTCTCCTGGCATAGAGATGAGGAAGTAGAGGGCAGGGTTGGTTAGTTAACGAACGAGGATGTTTACCTGAGCATCCGTCAGTGAAGAACCCAGATCACAACTCTCCCCTCCTGAGTGATGCTTCTATTCTGTGCTGCTATTTTCCACCCTTATATGCATAAATTTCACCCGAGTAAAAGATAATGGCCTTCTTATGAAGACGCCTCAAAGATGCAGACTTTTAGACATTGAAATATGTTTTATCTTTGAGCTTCTTTTACTTTTCTAGATTCATTCTCTTCCTTAAATATTTCTCTCTTTTTTTGTTTTTTACATAAATTTAAATTTCAGTTCTTTTGTGGACAGTGGGGATAGAAATCAGCTGAGTGTTTTAAGATGAGAGTTGTTTAGTAAAATTATATTTTCAAAGATTCCAACTGGCTTTAATCCTATCGTGTGTTCTGTAAATGATTTCATTGAAAAGTGAGGACATGTTTGTCTTGAGTGGAAAAAAAATATTTCTTGCAGTTGGGTCCCTACCATTTCAAACATCTATGAGCAACTAAACATTTTGGTTCAAGGGAAAAAAAGTCTCTGGATGACATGTGGTCAGATCTGAAGAACAAAATAAATGTGATAGAAACTCAGTCAGAGAAATTCTTTGGGATATTGAAATACAATTGTTCCCACAGAGACACTTCACAAAGCATCATGTTAACTTAATGGGCTATTCCACTGTTAATTGTTGATGAATGCATTGTTACATTGAACTTTATCACCTTCTTTTGCTTTTGCATTGTAAATATTGACCAGTAACCTAATTGCCAAATTGATGCCTTCGAACTGTGTTGCTGGAGAAGACTCCTGAAAGTGTCTTGGACAGCAAGGAGGTCAAACCAGTCAATTTTAAGGGAGATCAACCTTGAATATTCACTGGAAGGACTGATGCTAAAGCTGAAGCTCTAATACTTGACCACCTGATGGAAACAGGCAACTCATTGGAAAAAGTCCCTGATGCTGGGAAAGAATGAGAGCAGAAGAAGAGGGTGTCAGAGGATGAGATGGCTGGATGGCATCATCAGTGCCAAGGACATGAACTTGGACAAACTCTGGGAGATGATGAGGGACAGGGAGGCCTGAGGTGCCACGGTCCATGGGGTTGCAAAGAGTCAGACACAACCGGGAGACTGAACAACAACAATGTTGAGATGATTTTCTGGTTCTTAGAAAAGATTTAGTAAGTCAATGGATTAATAAGTCTAGTATCTAATCCTTTCACAAATACTAACACTGTCCTTTCCACAGGAAGGAATAGAATCTGGGGATCCTGGTACTGATGATGGGAGATTTTATTTTCACCTGGGGGATGCCATGCAGAGAGTTGGAAACAAAGAGGTAATAGTGCATTCATGAGCCTTTTGTTCTCTTTAACAGAAGATGAAGAGGGGGAGGGCAATGATTTCTGTGAGACAGTTAACAACTGAAAAAATGTTTTGAGCATAAACTTTTGAACGTGGTTTAAACTTTTTGCAACAGCCTAACAATTCCTACTATGAAGAAATTTTGGGATTTGACGTTTATAATTTCTTTCAGTAAGGTATCTGAATAATCTCTAAATTAGTGTGCATATGTGTGTGTCTGTTTGTGTGCATGTATATGTGTGCCTGTTTGTACATCTGTGTGTGTATCTATAGAGACAGACATTGCCTTGAAAAAATATTTTTAAATTTATGAAATGAAGAGATGTCCTTGAAATTGTTTAAATATCTTTTAAGACATTTTTATGGTTGCCTGTGCTATGCTTAGCTGCTCGATCGTGTCCTACTCTGTGACCCCATGGACTGCCAGGCTCCTTTGTCCATGGGAATCTCCAGGCAAGAATACTGTAGTGAGTTGTCATTTCCTTCACCAGGGGATCTTTCTAACCTGGGGATTGAACCCAGGTCTCCCACATTGCAGGCGAAATTTTTACCGTCTGAGCCACCAGGGGAAACACTGGAGTGAGTAGCCTATCCCGTCTCCAGAATATCTTCCCGACCCAGGAATCAAACTGGGGTCTCCTGTATTGCAGAATGATTCTTTACCAGCTGAGCTACCAGGGAAGCCTAGATTTATGTTATTTTGGAATTTTAAAAGTAGTTATTTTTGCAATGAAGTCTTTATCCAACTGATTCTTAAGCAGACTGAACCTGGTGGTTAATTGTGTAATTACTTTCTGAAACATTTAATACCGAGTTTAAGATGAACATCTATAGCTATAATAATGACCAGTACTAACACAGAAATTATAGCACCTAAAACAAATCACATGTTTTCTTTTACCACTATTCCTTTTTTCTGAGTTCAGTATCAGCTTCTTAATGATGACATCATACAATGAAAATCCCCAAACTCTCACCAAGCACTGTGGTTCACACAACATTGCTAGGCTGTCCTGCACCATGCCATGGCCCCACACTGGGCTCTCATTAGAGTCAGGGACCCTGGATTTTTGAAACCATGCATTTCATATATATATCAATAATAAGGTGACATCTGAGGGTAACGTAACTTCTGGTTTCTAAAGCTAATAAGAACTTGGTACTATTTGGACAATTGATTCGTTGGAGCAAAGGATTCTGTAATGGGATAATTGCCAGCCAAAGAGATGACCCAATTTGGAGTAACAGAAATTTGGATGACTAACACTGTTTTCTTTATCCATTTCTGTGTATTTGTACCTTTTCCCTCTGACCTACCAGTCAATCAACTGGAATAAAACGAGAAATGAAAGAAGAAGAGAAAGAAGGGGGAAGAAATTGCTGATTAGCAGTCACTTTTGTGTTCCTTCATTCTCTTAAGATGTAAATTCCTGGTACCTCCTTTGAATGAGAAGGATAAGAAAGACTTTGCAACAGTATCCAACACTGGATAAATGTTCATATCTGATTACTATAAATGTAATTGTCACTAATTAATTTACCTTTGAACATCTTATGGTGCAGGGCAAAGACAGATAAAACAAGTCTGTGATTAGTCTCACATCTTAGATGAAAACAGCCTTCACTTCAAGGGCAAACAATTCACTACTACACATTGTTAAGAGCTTGCAATTTGAACCTATGGGATTGTGCTTTCAGCTTAATTATCGTTAAAATGCAAGGAATAGCACAATTCTTGAATTTAAAAAGCCCACAGAGAAACAAATAGCATATGAAAGCAAGGTGAAAGTGTTTCTTGCTCAGTTGTATCTGACTCTTTTTGACCCCATAGACCGTAGCCCACCAGGCTCCTCTGTCCATGGAATTCTCCAGGCAAGAATACTGGAATGGGGTGCCATTTCCTCCTCCAGGGGATCTTTCCAACTCAGGGATCGACCCTGAGTCTCTTGCATTGGCAGGCGGATTCTTTACCACTGAGCTACCAGGGACTCCTCATTAATGCATATATAAATACCGAATCTAGAAAAGTGGTACTGATGAACCTATTTGCAGGACAGGAATAGAGACACAGAGAACTGACTTGTGAATACAGCGAGGGAAAGGAGAAGATGGGATGAACTGGAAGAGTACCGCTGATATATATACACAACCATGTATAAAATAGATGACTAGTGGGAAGTAGCTGTTTAACAGGGTGAGCCCGGCTTGGTGCTCTGTGATGACCTAGATGGGTGAATTGGGGTGGGCGCTGGGAGGGAGGCTGAAGAAGAAAGGGACGTCTGTATACTTAACAGCTGATTGACATTATTGTAGAGCAGAAACCAACACAACATTGTAAAGCAACTGTACTCCAATTAAAAATGAAAAAACTTTAAATCTAGCTAAGTTCACTATGTCCCCTATATAACTGGAGATAATTTTTTTAATTACTAATATACCATTTCATAGTTTTGTTTCTCTAAGAGTTAAATGGTGGAGGGTGAGAGAGAGGACTTCCTTGGCGGTCCAGTGGTTAAGACTCTGCACTTCCACTTCGGGGGCATGAGTTAATCCTTGGTGGGGGAACTAAGATCCTCTGAGCTGAGCAGCTAAAAAAAAATTAAATGGCAGAGGGGATAATGTCAAGGGCCATGTTTGATGCACTAGTACCAACTTTGAGTGTCAGAAAAGCTCTTACAGATACTTGAACATGCCCTATAAATGCAATGTCTTGCCCAGGCACCCAGCATGCCGAGTGTTTAGTCCAGGACTGAAATCTAAGACTTCAAACTCCAGTCATTTCTTTCTCACTATTCTAACACTATGCCCTTAAAATGAATTTCTGATGATTAAAATTAGTAAGAATTTCCAAAAATTGTCTGTTGTAATTAATATGGTTGTTAACTTTAACACTGAAAAATTAACTAAATTTAAATTGGACAAAAATAACTAAAATAGTCAATTTAATTTCAAAGGTAAAATACTATATTTTAAAAATCAGACTACTGTGAGCCATGTTTAAAGAAATTACTTTATGGTTACCACTTACATGTCTTTCAAGGAAAACCTATGAGTGATTAGTACATATATTCTTAATTTGGTATAATATTGAGAAAGATAATTACATAAGAAGATCACTTGTGATCGTTTCTTTTTAAATGATAGAGACACAGAGTGGAATAAGTTGCCAGATGCCCTGGGCGATTGTTCATCGTGTTTAGTCTTTTTAAATCTCAGTTTGAGCATTTGTAACATGGAACTATTTGGAGTTATAGAAAAGATGAAGTGAAAGTACTTGTGCAAAAGCTAGTAGTGAGCTAAAAAGTGTTTACTGAAAATAGAGATGGTTCTCAATTTTTCTAATGAATGAAATGTTGGCCTATGAATTTTTAAAGACTTTTTTAAGAGTTATTATTTCTTACATCTAAAGTAAGATGGAGTTTGATGAAAATATTCTTGTCTTCTTAATCTACTTGATATTAACTGCCTGTTTTCATTGATCAAGATGTGTATTTGAAATCACTCTTCGAAAGCAATCATTAGATCAGAATTCAGATAATGCGGGGGCGGGGGGACCATTAAGCACAATCCTAGAATTGTCTTCCAGTCTAAAGACACTGGGGGTGCTGGGTGCAGGGCTGTGTGGAGAGGGCCCCCGGAAAGCATGTGGTTCAGGCATCGTTTGCAGGGGACGCCTGGAGCAGCAGACTGCAGCCAGCCAGCCCTGAAAAGACTCGTTAGCCTTCTTGGAGTCAGGTTGTATCGTGTGACAGCCTACAGCCACAAATGTTATCTCTTATGGCAGGGATAAAAATTACTCGGAACAAAATTTCCCTTCTTAAAAAATCTAATGTGGACTATCACTCAGTTTATTGCCAACTCAGAATATTATTTTCTTTTGTCTGCTTCTTTAATGGAGAGTTTATACTCCGTTCCCTCGGGGCAGTCGTCGTCTTCATGTGAACAGAGAACGCTGTTCATGTGAAAAGAAGATGCTGTCCAGGGCTTGCCTAGCAGTCCAGCAGTTAGGACACCACGCTTCCACTGCAGGGACACACAGCTTCAATCCCTGGTCTGGGAACTAAGATCCTGCGTGCCACCAGGCGTGGTGGAGAGGGGGGAAATGCTGTCCTTTATAGCATCCCAAATCAGTAAAAGCAAGTATCTGTTTAAAAAAATGGTGAAAATATACTCCTTTCCTTTCAAAGGAAACATAGAAATAGAATTTAAGAAGTGAAAACTAAAATATAAACATAGCCCCCTTTTGTGTCTTCAATGATGTATCCACTGAACAAAGTCCTAGACTCTGCTGGACACTCTGAGGAGATCAGACTGAGTGCAGTGTGAGTCCTGTGTTCAGAGAGCTTGTGGCCTAGGAGTGAAAATAAAATACACACATTTATTAAAATAATAGGTCCTAATCAAAAACCCAATCAAATAACAGTATTTTTGCCCCAATAACAGATTGGGGCACCTGACTAGCAAGCTCTTTATTTATTGTCACAAAGTCGTACTGTGTTTTTAGTGACTTTAGGTTATTTATAGTAAGACTGCCTCATTTGGAGTTCAATCTTTCTGATTTTCCAGGCATATAGGTGGTACGAGCTGGGGCACCAGAGGGGCCACTTTGCTTCCGTGTGGCAGCGCTCACTGTACAACGTGCAGGGACTGAAAGCCCAGCGTGGTGGACCCCCAAGGAGACCGGCTACACCGAGTTAGTGAAGGTGAGTGCTAACTTTGTCGAGTCCTTGTCTGTTTCCTCCTCAAAATTCGGAGATGGAATCTCAAGCAAAGGGATGTCCGAGTGAAGATAGATTTTCTTTCCAGGAGCATATGCAGAAAACAGCACAAAGCAAATCTTTTCATCCCATCAGACAAGCGTTCAGATTAGATGGTGAAAAGAGAAATTTGTTGAAGAACAGTTTTCAGAATTTTCAATTTAGGACTCCTTTACACTCTTAAAACTTGCTGAGCACCCCAAAGAGTTTTGTGTAGGGTGGCTCACAGAACTCAGGACATTTCCTTGTGCTTGAAAGTTTATTATAAAGGATATTATCAAGGAAACAGATGAATAGCAGGTGAAGAGATATACAAGGTGAGGTGTGGAAGGGGAAGGATCCAAGTGCAGGAACTTCTGTCCTCATCGAACTGGGGTACGCCCCCTCCTGGCCTATGAACAGGCACACCCACCCACGAGTACATCAGATCTTGTGGTTCACCAGTGTTTATGGAGGTTAATCAGCAGCACACGTGTTCGTCCCACCGATGGGTGGAGCTGAAAGTTCCAACCTAGTCACATCATCTTTCTGGTGACCAGCCCCTTTCTGCAGCCATCTGGTGCCCCACACTAAGTCGCCTCATTAGCATAAATTCAAGTGTGCTCTTTTGAGACTCTTTATGAATGACAGAGTGAGAGAGTGTTAGTCTCTCAGTCAGGTCCAACTCTTTGCAATTCCATGAACTGAAGCCCACCAGCCTCCTCTGTCCATGGAATGCTCCAGGCAAAAATAATGGAGTGAGTTGCCATTTCCTTCTCTAGGGGATCTTCCCCACCACCCAGGGATCGAACCCAGGTCTCCTCATTGCAGGCAGATTCTTTACCATCTGAGCCACCAGTGAATGACAAAGGTCACTTCACTTATTCAAGAAATTTCATGGATTTTGGAAGGTTTTGCCAAGAACTGGAAACAAAGACTAGATAAGTTCTTATAAAATTATCTGAAGCCACCCCCTGAATTTTGACCACAGACCGGTCCCTTCTAACAAAAGGGTCCTAACATTTAACAGACACGGCAATTCACTAGACCACATTGTCACTAATAATAAAGAGTCCAGTCCATTATCACATCATATGAAAGTGCCTCCCAGGGTGAGACCACAAAGGTTGGCCGACCCCATGAGATCTCGCAGGTTCCAAATGTAGGAGTGATCTGAGCAACAAATGGCTTCAGCCTTTCAGACATCTGAGGTAACTGAGCTGAGATAATATCTTGCCCCCATGTCCTTGCTGATGGGATTGCAAAGGGGTGCAGCCATTTTGACAATGGTTGGCAGTTCCTCAAAACATTAAACACAGAGTTACAGCCTAGCAATTCTACTCCTAGGTGTATACCCAAGAGAAATGCAAATATATATTTATATGGAAATGTGCACCTAAGTGTTCAGAGGAGCATTATTTAGAGTATAAAAAAGTAGAAATAACCCAAAAGTCCATCTAAATGATGAATGAAAGAATAAATAAAGTATGATATATTATACCATGGCAATAAAAAAAGAAGAAGTACCAAGATTCGTGGTACAACATAAATGAACTGCATATGACATGATGCTACCTATTTGAACTGTGTGTGTGTATGTGTGTGACTCAGTCATGTCTGACCCTTTGCAACCCCACAGATTATAGCCCACCAGGCTCCTCTGTCCATGGGATTTTTCAGGCAAGAATACTAGAGTGGGTTGCCATTTCCTTCTCCAGGGGATCTTCCCAACCTAGGGATTGAACCCATGTCTCCTGTGTCTTCTGCACTGCAGGCATATTTTTACCTGCTGAGCCATCAGGGAAGCCCCCATGTGAGCTGTCCAGACAGACAAATCGGTAGAGAAAGGAAGTAGATTGGTGATGGCCAGGAAGAGGGCCTGAGGGTGAGCGATTGCTCATGCGTAAGGAGTTATGGAAATGGTCTAAAATTAGGCCGTGTTTATGGCTCATGACTCTGAGAATATATGAAACCCACTGGGTTGTAAAAAAGTTAATTGAGCGAATTTTCTGGTATGTGAGTTATGTCTCAATAAATATGTTAAGATAATGGGAAGCTGTGATATATACATTGTAGTTCAAGTATGTCAAAACAATAAACAGGTTTCTGGGGGTTGATGAATACCTAACTTAATTAACCTGCATTAAGGTAATACAGTGAGGTTAGAGCATCCACTCCATAGGCATACTGCCTGGTTTTGTTTGTTTTGTTTTCTGTTGAAGTATATTCACAATACTATGTTAGCTTCAAGTATACAATATAGTGATTCAATATTTTTACAGTTTGTACTCCATTAAGTTATTACAGGATAACGGCTATAATTCCTTATGCTATACAGTATATCCTTGTTGCCTGTCTATTTTATACACAGTGGTTTGTATCTCTTGATGCCATATCCCCATCTTGCCCCTCTTCCTCCCCTCTCCCTACTGGTAAACTTTAGTTTTGTCTTCTGCATCTGGGAGTCTGTTTCTGTTTTGTTATATTCATTTCTTTTTTTTATGTTCCACACATAAGTGATAACACAGAATATTTATCTTTCTCTGTCTGATTTATTTAACTATGTATAATACTTTCTAGGTCCATACATGTTGCTACAAATGTCAGAATTTTTATTCTTTTCTGTGGCTGAGTAATATTCCATTTTTACATATAATAGAATATTATATATATCTAGTCCTCTGTGGATGGCAATACAGTGAAGCAGTTTAGAGCATCTCCATAGCCACACTCCCTGGTTTTGAATTTTTGATCTAGTTCCCTACTAGCTCTGTGACAGTGAACAACATGTCATGCTTCACTTTCATTGTGCAAAGTGCCTGTGGAAATAGTGTTTGTTCCATGGCTGTTTATTTAACAAGTAGGAAGTGCTGCATAAACATTAGTTATTGTGATGATTTATAATTTTAATTTATGTATTAACTTGTTTTCATAGGGAAATATTTTCTAGTTTCTAAGAAATATCAGAGAGCCAATTTTGAAATTTTATTACTATTGAAATAACAACATAACAGCTAACCTATATGAAATCTTATCTGTACTCCATGTGCTGAGCACTTTTGTATACAATATTTCTAACCTTTACTCTTCAAGATGGGTATTATTGTACCCACTTATATTTGAGTAAATAAGGACTAGATAAATTAGGAAATTTGCCCAAGGTCTTATATTTAATAAGTCAGGGCTGGGGACTTCCTTGGAGGTCCAGTGGCTAAGACTCTATGCTCCCAGTGCAGGGGGTGTAAGTCTGATCCCTGGTCAGGGAAGTAGATCCCACATGCTGCAGCTAAGAGCTTGCATGGCACATGGTGCAGCCAAAAAATAAGCCAGAGCTGGGACTGGGACTGAGATCTCCCTTTCCTCAGGCCCCTGCCACTGTACCCTCTAAGTCACTGAGGTCTGCTCGTGTCTCATGTTACTCTTTTAGCCAATTAAGTCTTTATTTTAAAATTCCATTTCTCTGGGCTTGATTTCAGCCCTGCCTGTTTCAAGCTCTGCTTCACTAAGAGGAAAAGAAAAGCCAGTCCTTGGCATTAATCACAGGGTCCGCAGCGGCATAGAATCTCAGTCAGCCTGTGCTTTGTGATTGTAAACTTAGCTTGACGTTGCAAACTACCTTTATTTGCAGAAATGTTAATATTGTACGTGTTGTGACTTTTAAAGAAAAAAGTAGTAGTTTCAAGTGACCATTTGCCAGTGATGACTGTGACAAGACAGAACCTTCTATATGAGGGAACCCAGAGGCCAAGACCACTTAGTTGTCAAACACGTGCTCATCAAGATTTTCTTCTGTTTTCAAATCACAGGCGTGACCATTATGGATCATGAATCATCACCCAGGCATTCATGCTGTAAGCTTGAAACCTTTTAGATGGGATAGCTGCCGTGTTTGGCCAAGATCCTTTTAGAATAATTACCCAGATTCTCACTCTTAGGTAACAGTTAACTGCCATGCATTGCACATTTTCATTTAAATTATTCTCATTGTATGTTCCAGTGAGCTGCAGAGTGAATTTTGTTGAAGACACAGGACAACGTTCAGCAAAATGTATCATCTGTGTTTTTCCGTTGTGTTGAATTGTCATTGTTTGCCTTATTGTGTAGCTGGCAATTTGATGATTCTGTGCACTAGTGGTGTTAAGAGGCTGTGTAGCTCCGTGAAAAAAATTGAGAGAAAAACAGCCCAGTAGAGTTTTTTTCTTTTAGGTATATGTTCATTAAAACTGAGTAATTTTTTTGCCCAAATAACAAATATGAAAACTCTAAGTGGCTTGGAGGCATTTAACATAGAAATTGAAACAAAAATGGATTAATGTGTTTCTAGATTATAAATAGAAAAGGCAAAAGAAATCTCTTCCAGTAAGACAAAAGCCACCCTACTTAAGAATTTTGCTCCTTTTTTTTTTTAAGATTAATTTTTTGATCCAGTTTATTTAGATGTAAACATACATGCATTGAAATCACTGTCATAACATAGAGAAAGCAATGAGAGCCAATAGCAACTGAAAACCATAGTTCAAAATAACCCTTTTCTATTTTATTCTCTGCTACCTAACTGTGCATTCATCACTGGGAAGAGGGGAAGTTCTTGCATCCTTTTTCTGAGATTTTCAAAGCACCTGCTCTGATGTAAATACATAGCATCACAGATAAGTTTTCCTTCTTCATACTGTAGTTTTCTTCCAGTTGGAGAAGTGCCCAGTAAAACCTGCCAGTGGTGTGACACTGCCTAAGAATGACTGATTAAAATGATACTCTTCCTGGCATTCCCTCAGACTATGGCTTTTATTAATTAAGAAGTCCATTGTGTATGAATAATGCCACCTGGACAAAATTAAAAACTAATACGGGAGTACATTAGTGGTTCAGCTTTTGTATCTGTATGGTTCAATATTTGAAATATTTTCACTGAACTGCTTTTGAAATAAATTGGATTGAGACAGAAGCAAAAGTGTCAGATTTACAGTGAAATTAAGCTGTAAAGTAAGAAGATTATCAATTTTATAGAAAAGTAAGTATCATGGTAGAAAGAATTCTGAAAGCAGTTCCTAAAGATTAATATAATGGTTTAATCCTATTTGTCTAAATCAGACTTTACACTTTTGAGTTCCTAAGGTATTTTCACTGAAAATGACAACAAAATGACCATGGGAGTGCAGAGAATTTACAGAATTTGATGACTGTGTGATTTAAAGGGAAACTTCAGAAGCAGCTTAGCTTTGCTCTCAGCTCTGATGCCTTGGAAAAGTCATTTCGCCCACCTGAGACTCAGTTTCTTTCTCTCCAAATGCGAAATAATTGCCTCAGTTCCTCCTCTCCTACAAGGTGCAAAAGCAAAACACAACAAAACCCCACCATCAAGGATGTTTCCATGTGGGTTTAAACGTGAGCCCTTACTGAGAGCCAACACTCTGCTAAGGTTAGAGAAGGGCATGTGATGCCAGTTATGGCAATATACCAAAAAGATGACACGTTTGAAATTCTTTGAAGGACCTTTCTGGCAGTCCAGTGGTTAAGATTTCACCCTCCAGATGCAGGCTTCTCTGTCCATGGGATTCTCCAGGCAAGAATACTGGAGTGGGTTGCCATGTCCTCCTCCAGGGGATCTTCCCGACCCAGGGATCACACCCACATCTCCTACACTGCAGATGGATTCTTTACCACTGAGCCACCGGGGAAGCCCCTTTTTCAGTTTTTTACAAGTGCCTAAAAATTGGCTTTGTCTCTGATCCTCCTTCCAGTACAGTGTTTGACTTACAGTCCAGGGCACTCCATTGCACGCCACATCTGGAGGTTAGTACAGCATTTGGAGTTTCAAAATTTTTGATCAAGTGGGTCATGATCCGTATCTTAACATACATACATACTGATTGATGTGCTAAAGATACATGTGCATGGACACAATAGATCATGTGCTTATCTGTTTATCAATGGTTTGTTTTACATAAACAGAACGTCTCTCTGTCTGATTTGCAGCCCCTTGAGATTAAGGACTTTGGGGTTTTTACTCCCTCAGGACACAGCCCGGTGCACTGTTCCTTGTAGGTAGAGCAGAACGGGACGACAGAACATTATTTCCCCTTTTAACTTCTCCTGACTGCGGACATCGGCTGGTGTCCCTGCCAGTCTGGACTAGAGCAGAGGGCTCTCTGAGTCCTTGAAGACTTCGGGCTGGCTGTCTCTCCTGGCAACCTGGACTACCTTTTCTTTGCTTCAAGGAGAAGAAACTTTTCCTCCCACTCTTTAGAAAGAGTGAAGTTCAGTCCTCTGAGACTCTTCTCTTGCCCTGTGCCCGATACTTTATGTCATCCTTTTCCTTCAGTAAAGATAACGAGAGACTGAATATACAGAATGGCGATGGCCAAGCCATTTATAGAAATGGAATCAACCCACCATCTGCAGCAAACTGCCAGGGAAACCAACCCCTTTTCTACAATAAATAACCCAGGAAGCCAGCCTACTGTGAACCAGACTGGCAGCAAGCCAGATTATTATCTCCAGTGACAATCCTGGAAGCTGAACAGTAATTTCTGTTATCATTCTGCCCAAAGATCCAGGACTTGATTAATAACTGGCAGCTCTCCTAATCTGTGTCCCCATTTCCAACTTAGCACCAACCAGAGAAAGTCAAATATGCTCCCCTAACCAACCACTAGTGGCTCAGATGGTAAAGAATCTACCTGCAATGCAGGAGACCCAGGTTTGATCCTTGGGTTGGAAAGATCCCCCGGAGAAGGAAATGGCTACCCACTCCAATATTCTTGCCTGGAGAATTCCATGGACAGGCACTGTGCAGTTGCAAAGAGTCGGACACAACTGAATGACTGACACACACAACCAATCATTAGGGCTTCCCTGGTGGCTCAGTGGTTAGGAATCCACCTGCCAGGTTTGATCCTGGGTTGGGAAGATTCCCTGAAGAAGGAAATGGCAACCCACTCCAGTGTTCTTGCCTGGGAAATTCTATGGACAGAGGAGCCTGGCGAGCAAAGGATCAGACACAACTTGGAGACAGAACAACAACCAATCACTAGAACACTTAGCTTCTGTTAAGCCTGCCTACAGCTTCCCCAGGCCACAGCCCCTGATCAGGGCTTCCTTTCCTGAAACCTTCCCTTTTTCACTAGAAAGTTTTCCCATGTCTCTGTCCAGACACAGGTGATGGTGGCAGACCCCCTTGCTCCAGCAAGCTCTGAATAAACAGTCTTTGCTTTTCTCATTTAATTGGTGTTCGTTTATTTCCCAATAGGAAATGTCAAATGTTTTCCTTTATTTTTATATTCGAACTTGAAAAACTGGAGATCTGATTAAAATGCACTAGGAACCAGCATGAGATTGCTTCGTCAGTGCTACTGATTTCCCAAGAGATTTTATTAAAATCAGTTTGCTGTGGGAACATTGCACTTCCTATGGTGTTTGCTTGGATTTCATAACTTCAGCTCAGCACTCAGGGGCCTGCCCCTCTACCCTGCTATATTCTCGCAAAGGCAGAGGACGCTGCTACCCATGTCCTTTCATCACAGTGTAAAGTATAGGCATGTTTTAGCTGAGATTTAAGTAAGCTGACTTTATCTCTAAAATATCAGATCTGGAATTCCTAAATAGTTAACTAACAAACATGTCTTAGACAATTAGGTAAAAAGGATATACATTTTACTAATGAACCACTGTTATCATCAATTCATTCTAACTCTGATTTAATGTGGAAATTTGGCCTGGAATAGTCTTGGATCGCTTGCCTTCTCTCAATTTTGGAGTCAGGACCTTTCAGGGTACAACAACTCTGGGACTTCTGCCAGTGTCTGTGTCTGCCCATAGTTACTTACCTAACCTTGCTTAGGCTTATCTTGTATTATGTTTTGTCCACATGTTAAACCTGTATCTCTTTCTGATTTTTTCCATGACTGTGTTTTGTTTTGCTGCCATAGATTTACTGGCATACTGATCCCCTCCCATCTGCTGTTGGCTTTCTCAGCTGGGTCTAGTTTTAACCTGAATCTGCATTAATGTTACACATTGAACTGTGTCCCCTCAAACTTATATATTGAATTCCTATTCCGACGAATATGACTGTACTAGGAAATAGGACCTTTAAGGAGTGAAGTTAAAATGAGGCCGTTAGGGTGAGCCCTAATCTGATATGACTAGTATCTTTATTAGAAAAGGAAATTTGGACACACAGGAATATCTGAGCACACAGAAGAAAGACCGTGTAAGAACACAGAAAGTAGCCGTCCACAAGCTGGGGAGAGAGGATTCAAAAGAAACCAAACCTGTTGTGGTTCAGTCGCTAAGCTGTAGCTGACTCTTTGTGACCCTATGGACTGCAGCAGGCCAGGCTTCCCTGTCCTTCACTATCTCCTGGAGTTTGCTCAAATTCATGTCCACTGAGTCAGTGATGCCATCCAATCACCTCATCCTCTGTCATCCTCTTCTTCTCCTGCCCTCAATCTTTCCCAGCATCAGGGTCTTTTCCAATGAGTCAGCTTTTCACATCAGGTGGCCAAAGTATTGGAGCTTCAGCTTCAGCATCAGTCCTTTCAATGAATGTTCAAAGCTTATTTCCTTTAGGATTGACTGGTTTGAGCTCTTTGCTGTCCAAAAGCTTACCTAGAAATTATTCACTGGCTAGAATCCTGTACATAGTCAAGCCTTCAATCAAGTGTAAGAACAACTTCAGATAAGTACAAAAGAGGATGACCAATACCATATGATATCACTTATCTGTGGAATCTAAAAAAAATGACACAAATATATCCATGAAACAGAAGCAGACACGGACATAGAGAGCGAATTTGTGGTTGTCCATGGGGAGGGGGTTTGGGGGAGGGGAAGATTGGGTTGTTGGGATTAGCAGATGAAAACTATTATATATAGGATGAACAAACAGCAAGATCCTACTGTATAACACAGACATCTATATTCAATATCTTGTGATAAACCATAATGGAAAAGAACATATATATATATGTATAACTGAATCACTTTGCTATACAGAAGAAATTAGTGCAACATTGTAAATCAACTGTACTTCAATGAAATTTAAAAAAAAAGAGAATAACCAGATATTTTTAGAAATTCAGTTTTACCTGCAGTGTGTGTCCTTTCTCAGGAACACAGAAATCCTTTATTTAGATTAGAATTGAGTAATTAGGGAGCCTCATACTGGGCCGAGGTCAAGAGAAGTTCCTTGATGACAGTGGTCCAGCCAGCCCAGACACCGCCTAGTTCAGAGCAGAGCAAAGCAGATGGCTGCTGTAGGGTATCTTCAGAGAAAGAGCTTATATGATGTTTTTGGCAAAAGGTAGCATACTATCAAGAGATTTTCCAGCACACTTTCGGGGCTATAAAGAAGAAGCAGTGTTAAGGGCGTTAAAAAATCAAGCCAAAGGAAAGGAGGCAGAATTTATATATGCTGCATGTGAAACGAAGTATATTTGTTACAACTCAATAAAACTCAAATGGAAGTTTACTCAAATGTGTGAAAGATTTGTAAAATGAGCTGAATTGCTAGATGGAGAAGAAGAAAAAGAAGACATTAAATTTATTCCCTTCCCTGGTAGAAAATGAGTGATAAAGTCTAGAATTAATAAATCAAAAGATAGCAATATAAATATATTATTTAGATGGAAGCAGGTAAAAATGAGAAAATATATTTAAAGCAGTTAGCTGGGGACTGAACTCAAGACTGGGGAAAACTTAAGTAAGAGACTGCTGCTTTCATTATAAAACTTGTAGTAATATTTCACTGTTTAAAAATGTGTATTTCTTGATAGAATGAACATAGCAAGTGAAATAGTTAAGAATTAGTTTGGCTTTAGTTTGCACCTCTAAAGTCTTTCTGCAAGAAATCAGTGTTAGGAGAAGCCTTTAAAAATAGGACTTCATCTAATTTGATGTTGAAGAAAAAAGTATGCCATCTAAGTGGAGTGAGCAGAATAACTGCAAAAAGAGGAAACCGTCATGCACTAGAAGGAGGGAAAGGATTAAGGAGAGCTGGCTGCACAGAGTGGGATTAATGAGGCTTGAAACTGGGAAGTCCATTTATAGATGAGTGGAGTGCCCAATATAGCTGAGGTTTAACTGAAAGGCAAGTGCTGATGACGGGTTTATGAGGCCACGAAGCATTGTGAAAACAAACAGTCTCTGTTTGCTAAAGTCTGTGTAGTCAGAGGAAAAAATGTGAATCAGAAGCTGCTGTCTTCTGGGCAACCAACCCAAATACCAACCCTATGAATCTCTCTTTTCAGTTTCACAAAATGAATGAATGTAGGGTGAAGGAAGTAATATTTCAGATGAGAATGTAGCCGTGGCCTGCTCTTCAGGTTCCTGTTGGAATTTCCTAAAAAATGGAGTTATTTGCCAAGTCAGAAGACTAATGATACTGTTACAGAAAAGATACATTTCTTCTTCTTTTCTCTCCCTCCTCCTTCTTTTCCTTGTCCTTCCTCCTTCCCTTGCCTCACTTCCCACCTCTTCTTTTGTTCTCTCTCTCTCTATGTTGCTCATTCATGCACACAAGAAAAAATTTTATTTGGCCTTTAATTCCTGTAACCATTAAATTTTTACAGTGTGGTACCTTGGTTTGTGCTTGAAAATGCCATTCCCAGGACCCATTCCAGATTCCCTCCCCCAATGCCCAAAAAAGAGACTCTTCTTTTGGTGTCTTTCCAAAACTGAAAAACATTCCCAAGTGCAGTCATTAAGTATGCTTGCTTAATTGCCCAGTTGGGTCCAACACTTTGCGACCCCATGGACTGTAGCCCTCCAGGCTCCTCTGTCCATGGGATTCTCCAGGCAAGAACACTGGAGTGGCTTGCCATTTCCTACTCCAGGGGATCTTCCTGAACCAGGGATCAAACCCACATCTCTTGTGTCTCCTGCCTTGGCAGGTGGATTCTTTACCACTGAGCCACTTTCAAGTACAATAATTACTTTGCTAGAAAAAGTGGCTCTGTTGAACACATAGGGGGTCGTGATGGTTCTGTTCTCTGTGTGTGTGTGTTTTTTTTTTATCAAGTCATCGTGTAGAACTGTGTAGTCTCTGCTTAGCCCAGTATTCCCCAGCCATCAGAGTGTGCGCTCCCTTTGAGGTGTGCCCAATACCCAGTCAGGGAGCGCCTTGTTCCACCAGTACCTTGCTCAGTGTGTGTCCTCAGCATCACGTGGGGACCCATGGCTACCCTGCTGCCCCAGAGTGGGGCAGGGCCCCGAGCCCTCTGCGGTCTGACCCCCTCCTTCCACAGATGCCCCAGAGGTGATGGTCGGGGGGGACCACAGTGCCAGTTTCTGGCGCTAAACTGTGAGTCCCTAGACTCAGTCACTGTCCCCTGTCATCCCTCAAGACAGAAGTCTCCACCACACCCACAACGCAGATCCTTCCAGTTGTCAGATTCTACCTCCAAGCACTGAGCTCTAGAGAGAACATGCTGAGCGGCTGTTTCATGATAAATAAAGAAAAAATGTCAATGTCCGTGCAGCATTTGCTCAGCAGATTGAGGAGTCAGTGGTGCTGCCACTGGAGTGTTTCCAGTTGGGGACCAACTGGGAGACCATGCACCCCTTTGCTTCTTTCAGCCTTGAGTCTGTCATCCAGCACCACTGTGCAAACAAGAAAAAAATTTAAGTCACTACTGCTCATGGAAAAGTCTCTCAGCCTAGGGGGACCCTGGGGAGAGGAGGCAGGAGGGGGTGGAATGACACTTCACATGTAAAAGACAGCCTGCTCTTAAGGAAATTTTAAAAATTTGTATTTAGTGATGTAATCACTTTAACATTTTCCCTTAGGGCTTTATGCCCTATTTTAGGAACAAAAGATCAGCTTTTTCCAAAGATGCCCCTAAAATCAGTTTTCAAAAGAAATGAAAGAAGATTCTAAAATACCAAGAGGGCAGAGAGGAAGAGCCTGACTTATGAGGCACCCACCAATGGCCTCATCTGAAAAGTGATTCCATGTGTTAGAGCAGCAATTCTCCCATCAGTGTGGGAGTTTAACAAGAATCGCACAGATTCATCTCCTAGCTTGAACAAGTTACAATAGCTGCAGGGAGTGCTGGCGATTTAGGTGCATTCAGGATGGGGTGAATGTCTTGGATGGGCTTCCCCGGTGATGCTAGCGGTAAAGAACCTGCCTGCGAAGGCAGGTAGACTTAAGAGACATGGGTTCAATCCCTGGGTCGGGAAGATTCCCTGGAGGATGGCATGGCGACTCACTCCAGTATTCTCACCTGGAGAATCCCATGGACAGAGGAGCCTGGCGGGCTACAGTCCATGGGGTCACAAAGAGTCAGACACGACTTGTCCACTAAACAACAACAAATCTAGATGAGAGGGAAATGTTCATTACTTATGAATCAGACAAACAAACAAAAAGCTGAATGTCACTCTAAGGTGTATTACCAGGCATACTTTCAGTCCAGAATCTTCTCTCTAGTCCTTAGAAAGAAACTGGAAGTTAATCCGAGATGAAGGTCTTGCAGCGATGGATAAAACCCAGGGCCTCTTCCTGCCTGAAGATGAGAACCTGAGGGAAAAGGGTGACTGGAGTCAGTTTACGCTGTGGCAGCAAGGTGAGCCCCTGACTTCCTGATCATTCTCTGTAACCTGATGGGAAAGGGGCAGTGGGGGGGCCCTTCTGGGAATACTTCACAGAGCCTGGGAAGCCCAGATTATCAAAATCTGTTCATTGCTTCTTAAAATGTATGAGCACTCATTTATGTGTGCGTGTGTGCATGCAAATTCATAGTTTTATATATGCCTATGTGATATTTGGATATATAATGTGTTTGGGTTTTCCTGATCTTGCCTGTTTAATGATATGCTACAAAGAGTAGTCCTACTGCCATTCAGGTATGACCTAAATCAAATCCCTTATGATTATACAGTGGAAGTGAGAAATAGATTAAAGAGTCTAGATCTGATAGAGTGCCTGATGAACTATGGAATGAGGTTCATGCCATTGTACAGGAGACAGGGATCTAGACCATCCCCATGGCAAAGAAATGCAAAAAAGCAAAACGGCTGTCTGAGGAGGCCTTACAAATAGCTGTGAAAAGAAGAGAGGCAAAAAGCAAAGGAGAAAAGGAAAGATATAAGCATCTGAATGCAGAGTTCCAAAGAATAGCAAGAAAAGATAAGAAAGCCTTCTTCAGCGATCAATGCAAAGAAATAGAGGAAAACAACAGAATGGGAAAGACTAGAGATCTCTTCCAGAAAATTAGAGATACCAAGGGAACATTTCATGCAAAGATGGGCTCAATAAAGGACAGAAATGGTATGGACCTAGCAGAAGCAGAAGATATTAAGAAGAGGTGGCAAGAATACACGGAAGAACTGTACCAAAAAGATCTTCACGACCCAGATAATCATGATGATGTGATGACTAATCTAGAGCCAGACATCTTGGAATGTGAAGTCAAGTGGGCCTTAGAAAGCATCACTACGAACAAAGCTAGTGGAGGTGATGGAATTCCAGTTGAGCTGTTTCAAATCCTGAAAGATGATGCTGTGAAAGTGCTGCACTCAACATGCCAGCAAATCTGGAAAACTCAGCAGTGGCCACAGGACTGGAAAAGGTCAGTTTTCATCCCAATTCCAAAGAAAGGCAATGCCAAAGAATGCTCAAACTACCGCACAATTGCACTCATCTCACATGCTAGTAAAGTAATGCTCAAAATTCTCCAAGCCAGACTTCAGCAATATGTGAACCGTGAACTCCCTGATGTTCAAGCTGGTTTTAGAAAAGGCAGAGGAACCAGAGATCAAATTGCCAACATCCGCTGGATCATGGAAAAAGCAAGAGAGTTCCAGAAAAACATCTATTTCTGCTTTATTGACTATGCCAAAGCCTTTGACTGTGTGGATCACAATAAACTGTGGAAAATTCTGAAAGAGATGGGAATACCAGACCACCTGACCTGCCTCTTGAGAAATCTGTATGCAGGTCAGGAAGCAACAGTTAGAACTGGACATGGAACAACAGACTGGTTCCAAATAGGAAAAGGAGTACGTCAAGGCTGTATATTGTCACCCTGCTTATTTAACTTCTATGCAGAGTACATCATGAGAAACGCTGGACTGGAAGAAACACAAGCTGGAATCAAGATTGCCGGGAGAAATATCAATAACCTCAGATATGCAGATGACACCACCCTTATGGCAGAAAGTGAAGAGGAGCTAAAAAGCCTCTTGTTGAAAGTGAAAGAGGAGAGTGAAAAAGTTGGCTTAAAGCTCAACATTCAGAAAACGAAGATCATGGCATCTGGCCCCATCACTTCATGGGAAATAGATGGGGAAACAGTAGAAACAGTGTCAGACTTTATTTTTTTGGGCTCCAAAATCACTGCAGATGGTGACTGCAGCCATGAAATTAAAAGATGCTTACTCCTTGGAAGAAAAGTTATGACCAACCTAGATAGTATATTCAAAAGCAGAGACATTACTTTGCCAACTAAGGTCCGTCTAGTCAAGGCTGTGGTTTTTCCTGTGGTCATGTATGGATGTGAGAGTTGGACTGTGAAGAAGGCTGAGCACAGAAGAATTGATGCTTTTGAAGTGTGGTGTTGGAGAAGACTCTTGAGAGTCCCTTGGACTGCAAGGAGATCCAACCAGTCCATTCTGAAGGAGATCAACCCTGGGATTTCTTTGGAAGGAATGATGCTAAAGCTGAAGCTCCAGTACTTTAGCCACCTCATGCAAAGAGATGACTCATTGGAAAAGACCCTGATGCAGGGAAGGATTGGGGGCAGGAGGAGAAGGGGCTGACCAAGGATGAGATGGCTGGATGGCATCACAGACTCGATGGACGTTGAGTCTGAGTGAACTCTGGGAGTTGATGATGGACAGGAAGGCCTGGTGTGCTGCGATTCATGGGGTCACAAAGAGTCGGACACGACTGAGCGACTGAACTGAACTGAACTGAACTGAAAAGCCCACCATGGGTGCCTTAGAAAAGAGCTTCCTTGGGCCTCCTTTGCCTCTGTCCCATGGAAACGCATCCCAACATGAGAGCTGTTAGGTGTGATGACAAACCAGAGGGACAACTCGGTAAAACTAGTGTCTGAGCTTCTCAAGAATAGGAACAAGGGACTTCCCGGTCGTCCAGTGGTTGAGAATCTGTCTGCCAATGCAGGGGAGATGTGTTCGATGTTCTCTGGTCCAAGAAGATCCCACATGTTGCAGAGCAACTAAGTCCCTTTTTCTGCAACCACTGAGGCCGGCACTTGAGCTTGTACCCCGCAACAAGACAAGCCACCGCAATGAGAAGCATGCACACCGCGACTAGAGAGCAGCCCTCACTCATCACAGCTAGAGAAAACCCAAGCAGAGCAGTGAAGACACAGTGCAGCCAAAAAGAAATTAAAACAAAAAGAATAGGAAGGGGTTCACAGTCAACATACCATTCCCTGAGCTGAACCCAGGCCCAGGTACATGCCCTGCTGTGTGTATCCAGTGAGTTAATATCAATCTGTCCTCAAAATGAGAAGCATTGAATTTTATCTTTAAGCACTCTCCAACTCTCTTGAAAATTCAAATTAACCTGGGTTAACAATAGCTGTACAAAAGTAAATCCATTCTGAAGACTAACCAGCACGTGTCTCATACCTTTAGCTGCAGAAAATAAAGTAGAGGATGGTAAGCAGTTGGTTTATATTGTGGGACAAATAAGCACCATCCTTTGGGTCAGTATGCTTTCAGAATATGAAGGTTTACATATCAGAGAAAGAAGAACTTCAATAATATTTTCAGGGAAATGTCCATAAGAAGAGAGATCACAGGATTTCAAGTGACTGTTAGCTTTTTTCCAAAAGGACCTTTTTAAGCAGAGCTATAGTAAGGTCTGGAGAAGGCAATGGCACCCCACTCCAGTGCTCTTGCCTGGAAAATCCCATGGATGGAGGAGCCTGGTGGGCTGTAGTCCATGGGGTCGCTAAGAGTCGGACACAACTGAGTGACTTCACTTTCACTTTTCACTTTCATGCATTGGAGAAGGAAATGGCAACCCACTCCAGTGTTCTTGCCTGGAGAATCCCAGGGACAGGGGAGCCTGGTGGGCTGCCGTCTATGGGGTCACACAGAGTCGGAAATGACTGAAGCGACTTGGCAGTAGCAGCATAGTAAGGTCAATATGTGAATAGCATGCTCATTTTTGTCTATTGGCATCTCACTAAAGGAGTCAATTCTGTTGGCTGTAAGCATTCACTGATTCATCCAATGCCTCCATTTCATTAACATCCTCATGCTTCATAGAACCTACTGGGCTTCCTAGAACAAGGCTTCAGAATCGTACGCATCCTGGAGGTAATTTTTGGGAACCATACTCTCTGCTAAAGCCATGATGCATCAAACTCCCCCAAAAGACCAATAAATTTAATATTTATTACAAAAAAAATAAGATTGAAATATGCAAAGCATTGTAGGGCATATAAGAACATTAAACAAAAGGAAATAAATAACGGAGACAGTTTGGTTGGTGGCAACCAAATTATTTGGTTTGACTTTTAAGGTTTGGGTGTATTTTTTTTTTTATTTTCAACTGTAGCAAAATACACATAACTTAAAAATTTAGCACCTCATCCATTTTTAAGTGTACATTCAGTATAGTCAAGTATATTCATATTTTTGGGCAACCAATCTCTGGAACTATTTCACCTTACAAAATTCAGCCCTTGGCAACCACCTTTGCACTTTCTGTATCTATGAATTTTACTACTTTAGACAAAACAATTCATATAAGTGGAATCATATAATATCTGTAAACTTACACATTTTCATATATTTTTATTATACCTGATCTTCCATGAATTAGAGTAATTTCTTAAAGTACTCTTTACTTCCTTGTTATCTTTGTTAAATCCTTCTTCCCACTGAATGGAATTTGCATGTTCCTTCTTTTTTCTTAAGTTTGACAGAGTGATCTATTATTTCTTTTAAAAAAACTCAAATTACATCTCACCTTATTTAATTACTTTCTAATTTCTGATTTTATATTTTTCTTCTCCTCTTGTTCTTTTGTTATTTATTTTATTGATTTTTTTGGTAACTTTTCAATTGGAGCTTCTTAGAAAATTTATTTTCATTCTTCTTCATTAATAAAAGCATTTAAGACTATGGACTGATCTCTGGCTTTGATTCAAAACTGATTCAAAGTTTTGACTACTTTCTTTAACCTGTAATGTGTATTCTCACTTGTATTATTCCCCCCAAAAGACTTCATTTTATCTTGATTTCCATTTTGATCCAAAATAATTTAGACATGTATGTGTGTTCTATACATACCCGTTTTTCAGTCAGTTGCAGTCAATTAACTAGAAATTAACTTCTAGTTTTATTTTTTGATCATAAAATAGTTTCTCTTTTAGGAAGTTTTATTAAGGTTCTGTGTAGTCTTTTGTTTGTGGTTCCAGTCTTCTGGGAGGAATCCAGTATTTTCTGGAAATAAATGCACAATTTAAGGACTTTTGATGGCATCCAGTTATGTAGCTTGCATAGAAGCAGGGTGGAGTCCTTGAAGGAAGATGCCCTGTCAGCCTGCAGACAGAGGGGTCAGAAAATGTGGGGAGGGAGGCGGTAGGGCTGTTGCTTGGCAACACTGAGAACTCGGGTCCTATAAGAGGCCCATACGAATCTGACTTAGTAGAGACTTAGAAGTTGTCTAGTCTAGTTAGGAAAGGATGCTACTGGATATTGAAGGCCCTGAAGCTGTGGCTTCAAGCTTGGTTTCTATCCATATATAAGTGAGAATCACAAAAGGTCTCTAAGCAGCCCAGTCAGTTCTGAAGTACATGTTGTTGCTGTTTACTCACTAAGTTGTGTCCCACTCTTTGCAACCCCATGGACTGCAGCACACTAGGCTCCTCTGTCCTCCACTATCTCCCAGAGTTTGCTCAGATTCACATCCATTGAGTTGATGAGGCCATCCAACCATCTCATCCTCTGCCGCCTCCTTCTCATTTTGTCTTCAGTCTTTCCCAGCACAAGGGGTTTTTCCAGTGAGTCGGCTCTTCGTTCACATCAGGTGGCCAGAGTGTCAGAGCTTCAGTATTCCCTTTAAATGATCAGCTTTTCTGAGTTAGAGAAAAAAGAAAGAGACAAGAAATATACATATGAATTTTTCCCCACAGATGCTTTCAAATTGCTATGTGGGTGTTACAGAACATCTGTTTTGTTCATTCATTGCTATGCCGATTAATGGTAAAACATACAGTTAGCAAGTGTGCCACATGTGCACAGTCGCTCTGTTTCCCAGAGCCCGTGGGAGACAGTGCTATCTGACCCTGGGAGCCTTTCTGGGTGAGCTCAAGGCGAACCTCGGAGTTCTTCTCAACACACTGATCAGTTGACAGTGGCGACCTCGACAACTCTAAGTAGCCACTGTCAACTCATCCGAGTTGTCATGCAAGATGAACCTGTTGTCATCCCAACAGTAGAGCCTAATGAAACTTCAGAACCAGGACCTTTAAAAGCCTCGGCTCTATGAATTGCGGTTGTTCAGTCTCTCAGTCGTGTCTGACTCTTTGCGACCCCATGGACTGCAGCAGGCCAGGCTTCCCTGTCCTTCACCATCTCCCGAGCTTGCTCAAACTCATGTCCATTGAGTTGGTGATGGCCATCCAACCATCTAGTCCTCTGTCGTCTCCTCTCCTCCTGCCTTCAATTTTTCCCAGCATCAGGGTCTTTTCTATTGAGTCAGCTCTTCGCATCAGATGGCCAAAGTATTGGAGTTTCAGCTTTATCATCAGTCCTTCCAATGAGTGTTCAGGATTGATTTCCTGCAGTATTCACTGGTTTGATCTCTTTGCTGTCCAAGGGACTCTCAAGAGTCTTGTCCAACAGCATGGTTCAAAAGCATCAGTTTTTGGCATTCAGCTTTCTTTATAGTCCAACTCTCACATCCATACATGACCACTGGAAAAACCATAAGTGAAGTTGCTCAGTCATGTCCGACTCTTTGTGACCCCACAGATGGTAGCTTACCAGGCTCCTCCATCCATAGGATTTTCCAGGCAAGAGTACTGGAATGGGTTGCCATTTCCTTCTCCAGAGGATCTTCCTGAGCCAGGGATCGAACCTGGGTCTTTGTGTTGCAGGCAGACACTTTACTATCTGAGATACTTTGACTATATGGACCTTTGTTGGCAAAGTAATGTCTCTGCTCTTTAACATGCATCTAGGTTGGTCATAGCTTTCCTTCCAAGGTAGTTCCATGAATATCCCTCTTAAAATGTATTCTTCACGTGTAAATGAAATATTCAATTGGTTTTCTCAGATTTGCATTGGCATTTAGATCTCTTTCTAAGGCTATTTTCCCTCAACGAAGCAGAGTTTATCACTTATTGAAAGTTACTTTAAACTGTGTGGGAAATAATAAAATAACAGAACCACACTGCGTTCGGCTGCTGGGCATTTTCTCCTCATCAGAATGGTTTGTTCCACACAGCTATGTTCACATCTAAGATGCAGCGAAATGGTAAATCATGCTTTAGAGCATAGCCTCTGGAGCTGGAGGGTCCTGAGTTGGGGTCCTGGCTGTACCACTTGTTACCATGCAATGTGGGCCTGTTCCTGAATCTCTGGGCCTCAGATTCCTCAGCGAAAAATGACGATGAAAACAGTGCCTTAAGTATGGGGTTGTTACTAGGATCAGTGAGTGTTCAAAGGTCTGACAGATAAATGATCGTGATACTAGTTTTTTATTACATAATAATTATACATTATATAACAGTAATAGGGGCAGTCTTAGGTCACAGTTAAGAACATGGACTCTGGGAGTTAAAATGTCTCTTTCAAAAAAATATATCGTTTATACTCCTCCATGAGAGCAAATGGCACTGTACGTTCCTGAGTATGTCATTCCTAAGAAACAGTGATTTTATAGATGGTGAGGAAAGTTGCATAGTCCAAGGTGCTTCAGACTCTACCTACATCTGTGTTCTTGACAGTTACTCAGAGAAACCCCTGTCTCTCAGAGACCTCCTTCCCTCTTCTTTATCAGCACGTAAAAAAGGAGATGTACTTTGAAAAATGCATTAAATTTCAATGAAAAATAATGTTTAGGTTATTAGCATATAATCCTGGAAAATGCACTGATCTATTTTGCTTCCTTAGGGGGGGTGGATTAATTTACTGTGGCCACTGTAACAGATTACCATAAATTTAGTGGCTTAAGATAACCCAGATGTATTATCTTTACAATTTAGAGGTCAGAAGTGGGTCTCACTGAGCTAAAATTAGAGTGTCATCAGGGTGGCTTCTGGTGGCTCTGGCATTTCTTCTGGTGGCTGTGGCTTCTGGAAGTTGCCCACATTCTTTAGCTTGTGGTCCCCTTCCGCCTTCAGAACCAGCAACAGCCAGTCACGTCTTTCTCGTGTTGTGTCACTCTGGCCTTGACTCTCTGCTCCTTGTGTATTTAGACCCTGTGATTACACATCCACAGTAATCTCCTTTTTTAAAGGTCAGCTGGTTAGTAATCTCATCGTCCTATGCAAACTTAGTTTCTCTTTGCCTGTGTTACCAAATACATTTATGAGTTACTGGGCTTAGGGTGTGACCCTCTTTGGGAGGGGCCGTTGTTCTACCTGCCACAGAGGGGAAATGGGCGTGTAACACATGCTCTTCCATTAAGCCAATGAGTCGAGTATTCTGCTCCTGACTCTGCCAGTCACTGTCTATTGCAACAGAACGTTGTGTCTTCTTGTGTTTATTCAGCCTCTCATTTTTAAAAATTGATTCCTCTGGCTTTTCTTTAATATTTATTTATTTATTTGGCTGTGCTGAGTATTAGTTGCAGCACGTGGGATCTAGTTCCTTGACCAGGGATTGAACCTGGGGCCTCCTGTATTGGGAGCTCGAAGTCTTGCCACTGGACCACCAGGGAAGTCCTAGCCTTCTCATTCTTACAGTGAGGAGGACAATATAGGTTGTATATGGCCAAAACAGGATGAGTTAAAGCTTTACTGTGATTTGTTCCTGACAGTGGTTTTATCATTTATTGTTCTAGGAAGAAAAAATGAAAATGCCTGTAAAGGAGCTCCTAAGACCTGTTCTTTACTAGATAAATTCCCTGAGACAACAGGATGCCGCAGAGGACAGGTACCAAGAATGTTTTCAGTTCTGGGGAGGACACAGTTATCAGGAGAAGGAATGGAAATGCTGATGTTTACGAAGAAATGGTCATTTTCTTTGACCAACTGAATGTCTCTTTTTTTCACTCGTATTTTAATGAAACAATTTCATGGCCCAGAGTGCAAAATGTTCAGTGTTTATAGCTGTGTGGGAAATGGGAGTCCTTATTTTTAGTTCCTTTACAAAGAAATAAGATGAGAACATAAATTCTGAGTGCTGTGATGGCTTTAATCAAAATTGACAGTAATTTTGTACTGTTGCTTTAATTTAGTGGTTCTCCCACACCTTGATAAAATGAACAGGGATTATGTTTTCTGTGCAGATCAAATATTCCATAATGCACCCGGGAACCCACGTGTGGCCGCACACGGGACCCACGAACTGTCGGCTCCGAATGCACCTGGGCTTGGTGATTCCCAAGGAAGGCTGCAAGATCCGATGCGCCAACGAGACCAGGTATGCTCCCCCCATCATTTTCTGTCTATTTCATCACCTCTGACAATGGATGCTCATACAGCAAAGCTACATTCAGGTGAATTACTTCCCTTCCTTTGTGACTAAAGGGGCTTCCCTGGTGGCTCAGAGGTTAAAGCATCTGCCTGCAATGTAGGAGACCTGGGTTCGATCCCTGGGTCAGGAAGATCCCCTGGAGAAGGAAATGGTACCCCACTCCAGTATTCTTGCTTGGAGAATCCCATGGACGGAGGAGCCTGGTGGGCTATAGTCCACGGGGTTGCAAAGAGTCGGACACAACTGAGCGACTTCACTTTCACTTTCATTTCACTTTGTGACTGAAATAGACTAGAGTGAGAGGTATTAATCCAACTTCATTAGACTGTGTGCTTTCTGTTGATCAGAAAGTGAAAGAAAAAAGTGAAAGTGTTGGTTGCTCAGTCGTGTTCGACTCTTTGAGACCCCATGGATTGTAGCCCACCAGGATCCTCTGTCCATGGGATTCTCCAGGCAAGAATACTGCAGTGGGTTGCCATGCCCTCCTTCAGATCTTCCCCACCCAGGAATCCAACCCGGGTCTCCCGTATTAAAGGCAGATTCTTTACCATCTGAGCCACCAGGGAACCCCCCTGTTGATCAGAGATACTCCCTAGTTCTAAGGCGGCCCTCCTTCATCATTTCTCCCCAGATCACTCTTGTCTGGTTGATGAGCCATCTTGCTTCTCTTTATAGGTGGACAAACCTACATTCAGAGTCAGCTAACTTGTCAGCTTGTAAGAGTCAGCTAAGCCCTGTATACATGACACATTGTGTTCATGCTTTACAATTTAAACTGTTCATCAATACAAAGAGTCTCCTTCCTGAAGCAAACACCTGGTGATATTTGTGTCTTGCTGTAGAGGACATAGCATGGCACAATGGCTGCCTTTTCAAATCCCAGCTCTGCCAGCTAATCCTGTGTAACCTTGGCCAGTTACTTAATCCCCTGCAGCCTCAGACTCCTTACTTATCAAATTGGCAGTGATGCTATCTACTCTGTAGGATTGTTGTCCAGATTAGACTAAATAATGCATACAAGGCACTAGCCTGGGGACTGTCCTAAGCAGGAGAAGAGTGACAGAGAAGGGTGACTGTTTGGGCAGCTTCTTTTGATGCTTTATTCCAGTCCTGATCCTGTTACTCTGATACCTTGGAATGCCTATCTTTTCACCCATCCAAAATAAACATACTACTAAGATCCAATTTCATTCCAGAAAAGGAACCTCTTCTTTGACTTCTTAGAGTAGGTACAGGGTATGTCGTCAGTGATCCTGTTCTTTATCTCCATTGCTGTGCTGTGCTTAGTTGCTCAGTCATGTCCCACTCTTTGCGACCCCATGGACTGTAGCCTGTCTGGCTCCTCTGTCCATGGGGATTCTCCAGGCAAGAATACTGGAGTGGATTGCCATGCCCTCCTCTAGGGAATCTTCCCAACCCAGGGATTGAACCCAGGTCTCCTGCATTCCAGGCAGATTCTTTACCATCTGAGCCACCAGGGAATTGCTTGTATTTATTAATTATTTATTGATTATTAATTAATTATTTATTATTGTTGTTATTGCTTTTATTAATTAGTACATAGTAATCTAATCTCTAGGACTGAGCTGTAAGTGCCTGGAGGGCAGAAACCAAGTTATCTTCTTACCCATTTCTCAGGACCCTTACTGGAGGTCTGATGGAGAGGTGTTCAGGCGTGTGCAGGTCATTCCTTTGGTTGTTGGCACGCACCTGCCAGCCCAGACCTGGTGCAGTAGCACCCAGTGCTGAGGGGGATTCCACGATGACTCAAGTTGGGGTCTTACCCTACCAGGGTATCCAATCAGGGAGCTAACACAGCTCAAAAGTCAGGAGTCATAAGAGAGGCACAGATTAAGAATGCTGCAGGTGGTCAGTGGACAGGCAGCTGGCTCATTTGCCACTGAGACGGGAATTTTGACAGAGAAAAGTGAAAGTGTTAGTCACTCAGTCGTGTCCAACTCTGCAACCTCATAGACTATAACCCACCAGGCTCCTGTGTCCGTGGGATTTCCTAACAGGTGGTATATTTCACAAATTCATAGTGATATAAAAAGTGTTTCCCACTCGCTCCTCCCAGCAAACTCTCTTTGAATCTGGAGGCGAATTTTTGGAGGATGGACTGTTTCATCTGTTTTGTCCCTGAGGAGTTTTGAAGCATCAGTGTCCTTCCTCCCTCTCATCATTGTGGGTCAGCATCCTTCTCTATGTCCTTATTGTGCTTGTTTTATGCTGCATTACATTCTCATCCTTTGTAATCTTTAACTCAAGGGTGGTTGGGTCAGGCTAAATATTTCATTACAAAAAGAGCATTTTTCATGAGCAAAATGGATCAATTGACATTAAAACACTGTGCAAGGCTGCTAGTGAAAATAGCTAGAGAGCTGAATGGCAGGGTCAGTTTATAAACTCTGAGGACAAAAAGACTGTAATATGAAATCTGGAAGTTTCATGCTGTTATTGTGGTGTAACATTGGCATGGAAACAGAAGCACGCATACCGAGAAATCGGGCTTCCTTGTGCTCAGCAACAGGAAGCAATTTTTCAGAGCTTCTCAACTTTTGAAAGAGTGGCAATTTGTGCGTCACAGTTCTCAGGTATTAATAATCACACTGCTGTTTCCTCAGTGTTTTGCAGTTCCTTCTAGCGTGCATCTGTGTTTAAAGGTCCCATCACTGCAGAACATAGCACTTTTTATCTGGACATAAGCTTGCAGGTATGCAACCTTCTATCATGACAAATAAAATTATCATTTAAAATGAATAATGCTTTCCGATGGCAAAACTGATGCATGCTCCTGCTATGTAATTTGGAAAACACAAACACAAAAAAGAAAGGAAATAATTATTTTTGATCTCAGTACTCAGAGATATTGCCCAGATGCTTCTCCGTTTCTGTATATGTATATTCATAAGGAGGAAGCGCATAGTGACTATAGACTTTGTGCTTTCTATGTGCCAGGCACTCTGCATACATTCACTCATTAACCTTCACAACAATCCTGCGTACCTGGGATGATTAACATCTCTATTTTTCAGCTGAGGAGAAAGTGAAAGTGACAGTGTTAGTTGCTAGTCGTGTCAGACTCTTTGCGGCC
This sequence comes from Aepyceros melampus, assembly GCA_006408695.1. Taxonomy (NCBI): domain Eukaryota; kingdom Metazoa; phylum Chordata; class Mammalia; order Artiodactyla; family Bovidae; genus Aepyceros; species Aepyceros melampus. The sequence continues at coordinate 204,296 of SJXQ01006836.1, forward strand.
GCATGGACTGTAGCCCACCAGGCTCCTCTGCTCAGGCAAGAATACTGGAGTGGGTAGCCATTTCCTTTTCCAGGGGATCTTCCCAACCCAGGGATTGAACCCGCATCTCCTACATTGCAGGCAGTTTTGTTACTGACTGAGCCACCAGGGTAGCCCAAAGTCACATGACCAGGGTTCAAATCCTGGCGTTCCGTCTTATGAAGTGTAACTTTAGACAACTGGCATGACTTCACTAAGCCTTACTTTCCTCCTGTAAAATGAGGAGAATAAAAGTATGTCTTGGTGTGGTTTTGAGTATTACAGTAATCCATATAAATAAACGCATTCAGAGCTGTATTTCGGAGAAGGCAATGGCACCCACTCCAGTACTTTTGCCTGGAAAATCCCGTGGATGGAGGAGCCTGGTAGGCTGCAGTCCATGGAGTCGCTAAGAGTTGGACACGACTAAGCCACTTCACTTTCAATTTTCACTTTCATACATTGGAGAAGGAAATGGCAACCCACTCCAATGTTCTTGCCTGGAGAATCCCAGGGATGAGTGAGCCTGATGGGCTGCCGTCTATGGGGTCGCACAGAGTCGGACATGAGTGAAGCGACTTAGCAGCAGCAGTAGCAGAGCTGTCTTTACAGAGTGTGATGTGGAAAAATGCACTCAGTATTTTTGAGCTTCTATTGTGCCCATCTCCAATTGCTGCAGAAATGGGGACTTCTGCCCCTCACATTCCCAGGAGTGAGACCAAGTCTGGAATCATCAGAGGTGGTCCTTATAACCTGCAACATGCACTCTGATGGGGGTGGGGTGGGGGCCCTGAGGAGCTCGAAATTGGGGAGGGAGATGGAAGTCAGTGGAGGATGTGGGGGCCAGGGCTGGTGAAGGGAAGGTAAGAAACGGACAGGGTCTGCGGTCTGATAGGCCTGGGGCTGGGAGGGATGCTGGGGCCGGGGGTGCAGCCGGACACTGCAGGTAGCCACCCCCACTTTTCCTCCTTTTGCTTCCTGCCCCCTCACCTCCGATGTAGGGGAAAGGGCAGAGAGGCATCCCAGCTCTATGGCCTCATGAAGTTTCTCTCCATCTTGCCTTTCTTTTTCCTCCCTTCTTGACTTTCTTAGCCCTCTGCTACCTGGTGACCCAGGACCAAGAGGAGGAAGTCAGAGACTATGTAGAGAGGCTGCACAGGGGCTGGTCAGCAGGGCAGAAGCCTCCGGCCACCTGGAGGGGCCCCTGTGGCAGCCTGGCCAAAACTGGGCTCCCCAGGAGGAGGTAGAGAGATACTCTGGGGGTGCATATATATAAAACCTATTGGGAAAAGAACTTCTTTGTCAAGTTTGCCGTCTTTTATTGAAATTAATGTTTTGACTTTAAACAAAACAGCAAATACCATACCCATTTTTCAAAGGACAGTGTTTTGAAATATATCCTATAAAGTGTAATATGAAGACTAAAGTCCTAGTCAACAGCTTGACTCAGAGAATTATGAGAATTTCCATGCTGAAAGGAGACTTGAAGGCCATCTGGTCTACCCACATCATTGCACAGATGAGGAAACTGAGGCCCATGGATGACATGCTTGTCACAGCCACATGGCTAGTTGGCAGGGTCAAAACAAGGACACAGATGTCCTAACTTTCAGAAAAGTACTGTCTTCTGTTAGATAGAGATGATGGATAGATTGATGGGTGAATGGGTGGATTGATGGAAAGATAGGCAGATAGATAGATTACAGATAGGCAAACAAAGAAGGTATGTGTGTATATATTCTGTCTACATGTATCAGGAAGAGAGAATGCAGTTTTACATTTCAATTCCATATGTGCCAAGATTTCCAATGCAGTCAGAACCTGTGGGATTTCAGTGAATCAAGATTAATAAGAGCTGTGTTCAGTTCAGTTCAGTTTCCAAGTCATGTCTGACTCTTTGCGACCCCATGAATCACAGCAAGCCAGGCCTCCCTGTCCATCACCAACTCCCGTTTACCCAAACTCATGTTCATCGAGTTGGTGATGCCATCTAGCCATCTCTCTTCTGACATCTCCTTCTCCTCCTGCCCCCAATCCCTCCCAGCATCAGGGTCTTTTCCAATGAGTCAACTCTTCGCATGAGGTGGCCAAAATATTGGAGTTTCAGCTTCAGCATCATTCCTTCCAATGAACACCCAGGACTGATCTCCTTTAGGGTGAACTGGTTGGATCTCCTTGCAGTGCAAGGGACTCTCAAGAATCTCCTCCAACACCGCAGTTCAAAATCATCAATTCTTCGGTGCTCAGCTTTCTTCACAGTCCTCTCACATCCATATATGACGATTGGAAAAAACATAGCCTTGACTAGATGGACCTTTGTTGGCAAAGTAATGTGTCTGCTTTTTAATATGAGCTGTGTTACAGCAACCTTATTCCTGAGCTCTTGGACCCTTTTCTGTATTCCACTCAGCTTACTGAAGTACCTTGCAGGGAACGTTAGCATAACAGCTATAAGCACTGGGATGTTCCCTAGAACCATGATCTGGGGCTAGAGGTCTGGCTGTAATGAATCAAGCCTAGTGCCTTTCTGCTGCTTCCACAACAGCACAGTGTCACTGCAGGCATCTGAACTGGCTTTCGTGTGAATAAGCACTCTGCTGGAAAATTAGAACCATATCATGCGTGTATCTCGGAACCTTTTGGAAAGATCACTGAGATATGATCTATACAATTTTTAGATGGAAGACTCTGTAAGCTCCTCATATCATTATTTAGCATTATTAATGTTGATGGTAATTCTATGACAAAATTATAGTTATTAGGCATGTGCTGCCACCATTATATCATTATCATTAATTACAATAATTTAAGAAACTGAGGAATTACATAATGTTGGTTTATCTTGTGACCAGATATTTTTCTATCTTTTGGCAAACCATGGAGAGACTTTCTCCTTGTAATGGTGAGTAATTGTAAAAGTAAGCCAAGGCAGGTGTCTGAAGAGTGGGTGCAGTCCCCCCACCTCCCTCCTGCCTTCCTGAAACCTCAGAGGAAGGTGAGGTGAGTGCCTCCAAGAAGCCTTCTCCCAAGGCTGCTCGTAAAATCTTTTCCCTAAAGGCCTCTTTCCATGTCACAAATTGAGCATAAATTGTATGTGGTGGCTCAGCCGATAAAGAATCTGCCTGCAGTGCAGAAGATGCAGGTTCAATCCCTGGGTCAGGAAAATCCCCTGGAGAAGGGCATGGCTATGCACTCTGGTATTCTTGCCTGGAGAGTTCCCTGGACAGAGGAGCCTGGCAGGCTACAATCCGTGGGGTTGCAAAGATACATGACTGCGTGACTAACATAAATTGTACATGGTAGAGATTTGCTCTCAAAGCAAGTGGGCTGGAAAAACTCTTTTCTTTTCATTACCATGAGAGTCTTTGTTTTCCATTCAGAAGAGATCTAAAGACCTTTTGACATCTTGGTGTTCTGTTTCGTTTTGTTCTAGAAAACCCTCATCTGTTCCCAGATAGGTGACATATCTTTTGATGAACCTAAGTCACTTCAGTCTGCAGTCACTTGAATGGGATTTTATTGTCCTTTCCAATTAGGGCTGCACTTTTAGTCATTCTATCTCTCATAAGTGATTGAATTTTTTTTAACATATTCAGAAGGAATCTACATTTAAGAATCTACATTAAGTAACTGAGTATCTTTGTTGTTTTCTGGGAAAATATCTGAAAGAAAACGGCAAGGCAAATATAATAAATCTAATAGAATTTTATGACCTTAACAGACTCCAAACCCCTTGGAATACCTCCCAGATTTCTTGTTTAAAAAACTGTTTAATCAATGATTTACTCTCATCCATATTTAGCCTAAAATATCTGCAAAACCACAAACCAGTGCTAACTTAAGTTCCACATTTATAGGTACTGGTTCCATGAATGAACCAGCCAGCACATTCCAACACTAAAAAGCTTTTCCCAATTTACAAGCAATTTAAGTTAATGAATGGAATGCTTGAAGATTTTTCTCACATTGAGCATGCCTAAATCTTTGACTTTCTTATACCTATCGTAATCTAGGGAAAGTGTCATTTTGTGCAAATTTAGAATGTCTATTTAGTTGATTTAATTATATGCAGTACTTTAAGTAGTACTATGGCTCCTGTGAGCAGCACCTCTGGGAACATGAATGTACTTATTTTGGTTTTTGCACGCCCTTACCCCGTGTCTTTTGTTATACTTGGATGGGACTCTAGTGGAACTCTGAACCTACTTAAACTCTCTGCCACTCAATAAATGTTGAGAATTACTTGTCATCCCCATAGCAGTTGTGTCTCACAGATTCTCTTAGAGCTTTTTGTTATCACACCCCCTCTTAAGTTTTCGGTTTTCTCAAATAGGGTTAAATTACTCATAGGGAGTGAAGCCAACATAATTCTGAATTCATATGAATTTGACTACTCTAGTTGCCATCTGTAAGTGGAATCATACAATATTTGTCCTTGTGTGAGTGGCTTATTTCACTTAGCATAATGGCCTAGAGGTTCATCCATGTTGTAGCATTGTCAGATTTCTCTTCTCTCTGAAGGCTGAGGAATATCCCATTGTATGTAGCTAAATGTTTATTTATCCATTCATCTGCCAATGGGCACGGGGGTTGCTCCCGCCTTTTGGCTACTGTGAGCAGCACCTCTGTGAACATGAATGTACTGTTTTTGTTTTTTGCATGCCCTTCCCCCGTGTCTTTTGTTATACTTGGATGGAACTCCAGTGAGACTCTTTGAACCTTTAGAGAAATTGAATCAAAGAGCTAAGCAACTCATTTGGTGAGTGCAAGACTTTAGGGTAGGTGTGTGAGACAGCACACGCGGTGTTCTGCACAAGAATTATCCAACCTAAAGGGACTTTTAACTTGTAAACAATTATTACTTTTTATATATTTATAGTTTTGTGTATGTCTTTATTTTTGGCTGTGCTGGATCTTCATTGCTGTGCGAGCTTTTCTCGAGTGGCGAGTGGGGGCTTCTCTCTAGGTGCACAGCATGGGCTGCTCATTGCAATGGCTTCTCTTGTTTCAGAGGATGGACTCTAGGGCACTCAGGCACATGGGCTCCCAGGTTTTAGAACTACATGCCAGTAGTTGAGTCATGCGGGATCTTTTTGTTCTGATACACAGACTCTCTAGTTGTGTTGCGAGGGCTCAGTAGTTGTGGCACTCGGATTTAGTTGCTCTGAAGCACGTGGAATCTTCCTGGACCAGGGCTTGAACCCACGTCCCTTGCATTGCAAGCTGGGTTCTTGCATGGAGGCATTGACTGAGAGGTCACCTCAGGAATGAGCTGGTGGGGCACATGTTTGAGTGCTTGCCAAAATAAAGAAGGCTTGCCTAGGCTTATACCAAGAATAAGTTTACTTTTAACTCCAGTCCCCTGCCCTGTGTACACCTTTAGTGCTGAGCACTGAAACTTGATGTTCACGGGAAGAATCCTGAAGTTCTTTCTTAGTCACCAGTGAAAGAACACATCCTGTGTTCTACTTTTTGTTCTTGCTGTTCAGTCGCTAAGTCGTGTCCAACTCTTTGTGACCCCATGGACTGCAGCACACCCGGCTTCTCTGTCCTCCACTATCTTCTGGAGTTTGCTCAAATTCATGTCCACTGAGTTGGTGAGGCTATCTAACCATCTCTTCCTCTGTCACCCCCTTCTCCTCCTGCCTTCAATCTTTCCCAGCACCAGGCATCTTTCCAGTGAGTTGACTGTTCGCATCCAGTGGCTAAAGTATTGGAGTTTCAGCATCAGTCCTTGATTTCCTTTAGGATTGACTGGTTTGATCTCCTCACAGCCCGTGTGTTCCACTTACCTGGTCCTATCGCAGAGGTTGTCATCAGAGGCCCTTCCTGAACACAGCCATGGGTGGATCCTCAGGCAACTGAGTCACACAGTGACGTGCTTTTCTGTTCCAGGATGTGGGAAGAAGGCAAGGTGCTCATCTTTGACGACTCCTTTGAACACGAGGTGTGGCAGGATGCCGCATCTTTCCGGCTCATCTTCATTGTGGATGTGTGGCACCCTGAGCTGACACCCCATCAGAGACGCAGCCTTCCTGCAATTTAGCACTCTGTGCAGGCTCAGGACACGCTGGAGAGACCACCTTTTTGTTCAGTCTCCTTGGATGTGGGCATAGACCTTCAAACACCACAGCCCTTAATTCTCTTGATCTGCAGCCTGAAAAATTCTAAACCTCCTCCCAGGGATGGAAAACACTAAAGGGAATATCTGCCTCACTGCAATTCTTATAGAAAATACCTGCCGTATTTCATCCATGACAGCCCCCATCTGATGCCTGGATTCCAGGTGAACCCATGATAGCTTCTACCTTGCCGGCCAAAGATATTTTTTTCTCTTAGAATAGGGGGAATCAGTATTAATGAGAATACGTGTAGAAACTGTGAATGGATTGCTTTAGTTTGTAATTTTTCTATGCAACTATATTTTTCTAGGGTAGCTAGATGGTTTATCATCACACACCACTACTTTTTTGTTGAGTTTAATGACAAGCTGCATAAATACTTCTGTTTAATGGTAACTTTCCTGATGAACTCAGACGTCCCTATTTTAATTATTTTTAGTAAAAGGCACTCATGAAAAAAAATTATATTTTCCTAATACAAAGCTGAGAGACATAATTATGCCAATCCCCACCCATTAAGTCTCTTTGCTTTTTAGTCTTCATTAAGAGCTGGTGTCTTAATTTTTCTTCTCACTCTGTGAATGGCAGAAATGCTGTCAAAAATGGTATTCCTTTCTAAGAGGAACTTTTTACACTGAAAAATGTCCTGGAGTCATTTTATATTTAGTTATAACAATGACGCGTGTAAATTTTTTTAATGACAAATATCAGGCATTGTAGGGAAGAAAACAAAAATTTCTCCAAGTGAGAATTTTCTCTTGGGATCAGCTCGATGGGGGGCTGCTAGGATCTCTGACTTCCGGCCCCTTTGCATTTATGAAACCGAGCTGGAATCCAGAGTGTCTTCTACTGTGGATCCCTGTGAATGAGAAGGTCTTTGAAAGGATTCCTATCATAACTTTGCAAAATTAAGAAGGATGACAGAGCGGAAGGCCAAAAATGCCCGGATGTCTGTTCTGGGTATAGGATGTCAAAACTGTTTCCTCTTTCAGTTGTTCGAAAGACTGACATCTCCCTGGCTTGAGAAACTTCTGCCATTTAAACTTCACTTTGAGGTGTCAATTATTATTGATAGTTTCATTTTAAAATTTGTCATTGCTTAGAAAGAACAGTTGCCTACTCGTTCCAAAGATGACCACATCATTAGTTTAGTGGAATATTAATGCATTAAATTTTGTGTGTTTTAAACCAAAGCTAACTAGAAATGTTAGCTATAAGAATGTAATGATATTCATGCACTGAATTTTAAGCCAATATGAACAAAAATGCTAAAGAAAAGACACACAGCTTACCATGCACAGGGAGAAAAATCACTTGTGTTTTCTTTTCCATTGAAGGACAAAGAAGGTTGCTTTCTTTATATAATCAAAAGAAAAAACAAAACAGTTCTTTAAAATGCTATTGGACTGCTTTTGCTTGTCCTTAAGGATATTAGCTTCCCTTTGAAGAGTCTATAAAATATTTGTCTTGTTTCCTTCTGTTTTGCCAATGCTGAAAAATCTCTCTAAAATAGATGAAGAAGTTTTTGAGGAAAATCAGAGTGAACTACCAAAGTCTGGAAGGAAAAGCAAACGCTTGAAAAATAAAAAGGCATTTGTGTCCTTCAGTATTTATTGAACAGAAGAAAGGACTGACAAAGGATGATGCAATCTAGTGCTTGCGTGGCAACATTCATGTCACTTACTGAATTTGGTTCTTGTATGTATATTGCATACACATAAAGAAATTCAAAGTAGCAGTCGTCACTGTTGAACCATCATCTTACATTCATTTAATGAAATCATGGAATAGAGTTAAAAACAAATTCTTAACTTAATAATTATAATATGGTATTTAAAATCAGGTCACTACAGTAGGATTCTAAATATTGCCAATTGGAAAGCCAGAACTATTATTACCGTTGCAAAATGTTTGGCAGTAATTGACTCCAGTAGCATTTGAAACACTTGGATCCCACAACTGTTTCATAAACTCAAGTAATAAAATGAGTTTTCTAATTTGCTTTAATTCTCACCTTTCCTCCCTATGTTGTGGTATATAAGAAAAGTCATTGCACTGGTAGAATTATTTCAGTATTAATACCTTGTTATTTGAAGTGTCTACACAAAATGAATTGGTTTTATTTATACTGTGATGCAATTGATTGGGAAATATTTTAAATTCTATTTCAATTTTATTTCAAGAGTGGAATACAAAAATCACTTCTGTTATCATTTTCTACCAGTAGAAAAAAATTAAAACACTAGGTCTACTGAGAAAGAGATGTAATAAATTATTAAAATTAGTAATAATATCTACTGGGGATGATTATGGCCAGTTGAATCACCTCTTACCTTTGAATTTTTTTAGCCAACAAATTGACCCTCCCAAATACTTAAAGTGTAAAATCATGTTTTACTGCTCATTATCAACTATTAAGTCTTTTTTCTTTGACATTGAGCACCAGCTGGTCAGAGTAATGAAGGCCCGTGTCATGCGAATGGCTGGGAGAATAAGAGATAAAGCTAAAAACATACAGCTGGTTTGGGGAAACATGGCACAGGTAAGGATATCATGTGCTATGATATCTGTGTATTTTCATCTAGTTTCCTTTGAATGGATAGCTGGGGACTCCATTTCTAAGGAAAATAAACAAAGAAATAAAATGATCTTTGGCATTTCATCCCGCATTCCATGTCTTCTCTTATTTTCAGTTCTTGTATATTTAGCCATCCTTAAATATCTTCCTCCAGGTTTGATACCTACCCTCTTAACAACAGCCAGGTCCATCCTTTGCACCTTTAACTGATTGCAGGAGGGAGGTGGGGGGACATAGTGGGTGTGTAATGCTTGTGTAGCACTTTTCTTGCCGTAGTGACCTAAGTGAGGCAACTTGAAAAGATTCATTAACCACTGACATGTATTTTCAACATAACCCCCTAACCTCTGGAGACATACATTCCTTGTGGGAAGCCACATTGCTAAGATGAAATAGTCATATTTCAATTTGTGTGTCTTTGTTTCAAATTAGCTCATGATAATCAGCTGGTGACCCATCAAAGATGTGACATCAAAATCATTTTTGCAGGATATCAAAATTAACAAACTCTGCAAATAGCCAGACCTACAAGAGCATGCTCTTAGGCTGAGCAATTTGAGATTGGATGCTGGTGATGAGGTCAAAGAAAATAACTCAATGTAGGAATGAAGATTACCAGAGATACTATTGTCTTGGGGCTTTGCACTACATTAAACTTGAAAATTGTGTCTGCACAGTTTAAATTCTTATGGATCTACTTGGAAATGCACTTAATTTTAAACTGCAAAAACTGGAGAGCATCTCTTCAAAGCCTCAGAGAAATCTTTGTCCTAATGAGGTGTGTGCCTCAAATTTAGTTTTTCTCTTTTCAACTCATTTAATACCATAAATATGGGGTGAGGGAGTCTTGTTTCCATGACTACCTTGCTTCATCCTCCAATTCCCTCATTGAAAAACAAAAATGCATCTCTCAAGTCTTTGTTCAACTTTGGCTGCTCAGACCAATGGCTGGTGACAGTCATTACTGGGTGGCAGGAGAGGAGGCCCTTGTGCGAGCCGAACACGTCCTGGTGGCTGATACCACTGAGAGTTGGTGACGTCGGGAGCACAGGGTGGCTTGGGGTTCAGTCCAGGGCCAGGAGCGGCTGGGTGTTCTCATTCTCTCCCTTGTCCTCATGTTTCAGGGTCCCAGCTTCCACTACAGACTGAGATCTAATAACAGGGGAAAGAAAAAGATGTGATTACAGACAGTTCATGGTGCTAGCTATTTTGAAATCTTGGAGGGCCTTCAGACTTCATGGATCCCTGATTAAGCAAGATGCTCAACTATACAACTTCTCCCCCTTGGGTATCTCTGTTTTCCTTGCTTTTGTGTCTTCTATATCATGTGTTTAGGGAACCAAGCATCTTGGAATTTTCTTTGTAGGGATCTCCTTCTGATAAAACAAACACATGTTCTAGCCACAATTCTGCCCCTTTGTCTAAACATTCTGTGGATCTTGAGATGTATAAAGTCTCATAAATTTTGTTGGATTTTAATGTTTCAAAATACTTTTGAGAGCCTTTGTTTCTCAAGGTCATAGGAAACTATCATATGACATTAATAGCATAAGATGCAGAATCAGACTGTAAATGTATCCTTGGCTCCTTAATGACTGAGGAGTCTTGGGGAAGTTCTTAGAACGCTGGACCTTGGTTTTCTTGTCTGTGAAATAGAGCTATTACCTGTTACCTGTAGGTAGCTATTACCTACCTCCCAGAGTTGTTAAGAAGGACTAAAACTGATATACATAAAGCATTTGGCATGTAATTGTAGTCAAAATTTATGGAGCACTCTATTATTACCAATATTGCAATAATGTCAGTGATCTTTACTTTAGTTTCTGATGTGTCCTTTTATACTGGAGTAATAATTTCTTGTGTTTATAACCCAGACTGAAATTATTTTCCAACTTTATAGAGAGAAGATTATAAGAGCTATGCACACAGTAAACATTCAATCAATGTTCATATACTAAAAAGAAAAAGCCACTCAAAACATTAAGAAATGATTGAAGTGGGTTATTCAAATAAGCAAGATTTACATGTAAGTGCAGTAAATGGGTAACTCAGTACACCTGAGTTTGCCAAACTGTCCACATTCTGAGTCTTCAGGACCATCCCTTGACTAACTCTTTTAAACCCCTGGAGTATCCTGCCTGATAAAGTGTCTTTGTATACTTGAGGCTTTGGGCCATGCTATATGGTTTAACACTGTGATTAATGATGAATGTCTATTTTTGTATGCTTGGACTTTGGGAGACATCCTTTCAATTTGACCTCATGTTGGGGGAGGTAGAGGAGCGGAAGACCAAGTAGCTAAGGTCAGTCACACAGGCTCTGCTTGCCTGTGTGACAGACAAACCAGGATACCAAGACATGGGAGAGTTTCTCTGGTTGATGACACGTTGCCTGTGTTGTCTGTCACATGTCATTGCTGAGAAAATTAAGATCTGTCTGTGACTCCAGTGGGAAGAAAACTGGAAGCTTGCAACTGCTCCAGAGGACCTGGACTCCACCAATGCACCTTTTTCCTTTGCTGACTTTGATCTGTATTCTTTTGCTGTAATAAACCATAATTGTGAGTACAACCACATTTCTGTGAGTCCCTCAAGCAGATGATCACATCTGGGGGTGGTCTTGAGGACCTCAAGCACGATATATAATAACACGAATGTTTGTTGTCTGTGTACCTGGTATAGTTGTAACCTCTTTACATGTATGAAGTTACTTCATTTTCATACCCTTAAGGAGTGGTGCTATTATTGCTTCCATTCTGGGGTGGGAAAAAACTAAGGGAACAAAAAAACACACAAAAAAAAGTAACATAGGAAAAGCAACACAAATAGAGAATGGGGAACAAGACAGTTTTATCACCATCACAGTATTCCTTGGCCTGCCTAACACTGCAGCGATGTTTAGCTGCTCTAAATGTCAGTCTAGTCCAACTTTAGGAGCCAAGCCTAAACCTTTCAAAATGAACTGGATTTGATTGCTCCTGGTACAGGGCAGAGAAACCCCCAGGTAGTAGTATATTTCAGCTGTTTTATACATTGCCTACATATTTCTCTCTTTGCTTTAGTTAAAGGCTGTGTGTGCAGTGTGTGCACGCACACACACTCCCACACAAGTGTAGTGGGGTGGGCAGTGGAGGTAATAGATTTATATAAAAAGCAGAAAAGCCAAAACCCAGAAGGTTCTCTGAGGGATGGGAAACACATGTATACCCATGGCTAATTCATGTGAATGTATGGCAGAAACCACCACAATATTGTAAAGTAACTAGCCTCCAATTAAAATAAATAAATAACTAAAACTGACAAACAGGAATACAACTGCCTATACAGGCCACCTCCATCCAGCACCTTGGACAGCTGCCTAACCACTTTGCCCTACAGGCCCTGGTGAAAATGGAGGATGTTAATGGCCAGTCCACTTTAGAGACGCTAAGCTGTATTTCTCATTCTTGCCAGTTGGCTTTGTTTTACAACATGGCAAGAGAATCACAGCCACAGAATTAGAAAGGACCTTAGAGACCCACTGATGAACCCACTAGGAAATATTAAGTAAGATGCCATGCAGTTTCTTGTTGAATATATCTGACTTAAGAAATCTATTTCTCCATACTCCTGGAGGAGCAACTCTGCTAGAAAGCTTTTTCTTACAATGAACTAAAACCTGTCTTTTTGCAGCTTTTATATATTGTTCCTGGTTTTGTCTGCTGGAATCACCAGAATATGTATAATCCATCCGACCCACATAACAGCCCTTAAAATATTTGTCGAGTGCCCTCTAGCCCTCTCTCTGCTCCCACTAATTCCTCTTGAGCCTTCAAGATTTCTAGAACTTAACTACTCTCCTGCATCTCTTCATCAACTGCTTGCCCACAAGATGTCACTTCAAAAAAGAATGAAATTATTGCTTCCTTCTTTTTCTTTTTTGTATGCTTCTCTTGAAGCATAGAAAATACACCTAAAATTGCCTTAGCCTTTCTGGAACTCAATAAAGCCAAGGGAAATTTTAGCTATATTTACACATGTTTCTGTTAAGTCATTTCTCTCCCATCTTGAAAGTACGTGGTTGAATATTTCATCTTTTTTAATTTGGCTCATAGTACCACTGTATCTCTATCCTTTTGGATCTAGAAATGTGTTACCCATCCAAATTATTGTCTGTGATTTTCATGAGTAGTGGATTTGTTTTTAAACTTTCCCTTCCCCTGTTTTGGAAGCCACCATGGGGGGAAAAAAATCAACAAATTCTCAAATATTGAACGTTCAAACAAAAATCACTTATTGCCACTAACTCATGGTAATAAAGGCTTCCCTGGTGGCTCAGCAGTAAAGAAGCCACCTGCAAATGCAGGAGATATACAGACATGGGTTCAGTTCCTGGACCAGGAAGATCCCCTGAAGGAGGAAACAGCAACCCACTCAAATATTCTTGCCTGGAAAATCCCATGAACAGAGAAGCCTGGGGGGCTACAGTCCATGGAGTCATAAAGAGTCAGACACGACTGAGTGACTAAACATCAAAAACAACACTGCAGAGAAGAAACAAGGCAAAATGACACGGAACGGTTATGTGCTCTTTGATAGGAGAGTTTTCAGGCCCTTTAGACCAAAAAATTAGCATAAAGTAAATAAAGAGTTAAATGGCTAAGGATTGTTCATGTATGGAAAGAAATGTATGTGAATGTCTCCTGCCATAACTAGGGACTGTGAGAACATGCTCAGAAATACTCATTCTTTAGTGGAAATACTGCTTTAATTACCCAGTCATAGACTATAAGAAATGGAACTTGAAGTGGTCCATTTTCAGGACAAAGTAGCTGGCCTTGGGTGGAGAATTATTAACAAACGGTTTTCCACTCACAGCTAGCTAGTTTCATCTTGGAAAATTACTGGCAAGCTAGTCTTGCCTAACAGCTTACCCATGGACCAGACCTAAGCTAGTAGGATGTTTGGGAAGGGATAAACTAAAGTTCTTTTGAGAAATATGGACTTAGGACAGGAAGGGAGAAGCAAGAATGCTCTTGAGACTTAGGTGATGTCATAGAAGATTGTAGCCCCATAGTACTAAGCCAATGAGGGACTGGGGAGGGATCTGCTTGCAAGGGAACAAAAGTGCTTGCTGTAACTGTCCCGGGTGTGCCTGCCCACCAGACACCCGACCTTGTAAGACTGTCCTTTAAAGTCTCCCTTTCACTGTGCTTTGTGTCTCTGTGTCCATCCCTTGGTTTTGGGCAAGTGAACGTGTTTCTCACATAGACCCATAGATAGGTATGGGGTCACTTGATCAACACTCTGAGAACAGGGTCTCAGGTATTGGGGTGGGAAGCAGGCATCATCTCTTTTTCATCTCTAAAGAAAAAGAAGAGAGGAAAAGCTATCATCCACACAGTGACATCACTCACAGGCCTCATTCGGGTGCCTCTTCCCTTCACTTGGCATCAGATTTGGATCTGTTGACTTAAAAAATATTCACAACTTAGAAATTAAGAGTTATGTTTTATTCAGCAGGGAATTTTTAGGACTTCAAGCCCAGGAGACAGCATCTCAAGTAACCCTGAGAGAAGTGCTTCAAGAGGTGGTGGGGGTGGGGGGGTCAGCACGGAGCCGAGTTATACAGAATTTTTGCAACAAAGGGCAGGTAGTCTGAATGTTGAAAGATGATTGTTAACTAAAGAAAACCAGGTATCTCAAGTCAAGGAATTTAGCACTTTTCTCTGTGTGGGAAGATCCAAGAGTCTGGACTCGCTGAAGTCATTCTTTTGATATGCACTTCAGGTATCTCGGGTGGTTTCCTGGGTTTTCATATCCTGAGTTTCCTCAGGACTCATCATAGGAAGTGGCCGCAGTCTGATGTTTGCAAGATGGCAGGTATTCATTCCTTCCTGAGTTCCTTCAGGGCTCACCAGCTCACTGATGATGACTACAATATCCTTTGTTTACTGATACGGCAGAAAACATTCCATTTCTCAGATCTGTGTGGAACCTTTTAAATACTTGTACTGACAGTGGAGACTCAGGATGCTAGGTTCTTATCTCAGCCAATAAACTGTCTTGGCTGAGTGGTAGGTAACAATTGAACAGCCCTGAGGCACTGAGCATGAGGAACCAAACACAGTTTTTTTTGTTTTTTGTCTTTTTTTTCTTGTTTGCATTTTCCCTGATTGAGAAGGGGACCAGAGCATCTTTACTTTCAGTGTGACATAACTCCATTTACCTGGTCACAAAATGAGCATTTGATATAAGGAACACATTCTGTCATGAAATATTTAAAACTCATTGGAAAAACAGAAAGCATATGTTGCCTTTTTCAAAATCTAGCATAAATAAAGCAAAGAGAAACATCCATCTTAAATCTTGCCCTCTGTCCATTTAGCTGAGTCACAGTACTCTCTGGGAAGAATGTTGAACTGTTGACTGATAAAAACATCTCTGCCGCTCATAAAGAGCGAGTTCAGGAACTGTGCATTAACCGTGGAGTCACTTGCCTTGTGACTCTTCTGCCCAGATCACGTCAGTGGTAATCTCCCAACTTGTTGGCTATGCCTTTACCCAAGAAGATGAACACTTCTGCTAAAATAAACATTTCAGTCTTTTTCATGGGTCCTTTTTCCAACACTGAAAGCCAGCTTAACCTCAAGGGCAAGCCGGGGAGTTATAGGAGCTATCTCAGCCTTCATAACAATGGTTTCGTTCTTGCCTTGATAGTTGCCACATTTTGTTTTCCTGCTATTGTATCCCCCACCCCCACCCTCCATTCACTCTACCTTTCTTCTTTCTACTTTCCCCTTTTCCTCTCCAAAATTTGGAAGTTTCTCCACTGCATGTCATCAAATATCTATAACCATGCTTTTAATTTTTACTGCTTCCAAAGGCATTTACCTTTCACATGGGAAATAGATTGGGAAACAGTGGGAACAGTGTCAGACTTTATTTTGGGGGGCTCCAAAATCACTGCAGATGGTGATTGCAGCCATGAAATTAAAAGACACTTACTCCTTGGAAGGAAAGTTATGACCAACCTAGATAGCATATTAAAAAGCAGAGATATTACTTTGCCAACAAAGGTCCGTCTAGTCAAGGCTATGGTTTTTCCAGTGGTCATGTATGGATGTGAGAGTTGGACTGTGAAGAAAGCTGAGCACTGAAGAATTGATGCTTTTGTGGTGTTGGAGAAGACTCTTGAGAGTCCCTTGGACTGCAAGGAGATTCAACCAGTCCATCCTAAAGGAGACCAGCCCTGGGTGTTCATTAGAAAGACTGATGCTGAGGCTGAAACTCCAATACTTTGGCCACCTCATGCAAAGAGTTGACTCATTGGAAAAGACCCTGAGGCTGGGAGGGGTTGGGGGCAGGAGGAGAAGGGGACGACAGAGGATGAGATGGCTGGATGACATCACCGACTCGATCCACATGAGTTTGGGTGAACGCTGGGAGTCGGTTATGGACACGACTGAGGGACCGAACTGAACTGAATGTTCTAGTACACCTGTATCAGCACTTCTAACCAGAAACAGTGAGGTTTTTTAGAAGACATTTTAAAAAATGTCTCTAATTCTACTCAACCTCTATTTCTCCCTGTAAGTTCCTGCCTGGACTTGAATGATGGCTCCACCACTGCTTTGTGGTCTTGGGCAAATTTGACCCCCTTGTGTGTAAAATGAAAGTATGATAGTGCCCACAACATGGGAGGTGGGGATAAGGAGAACTAGATGAATTACAAATTGGAAGTGTCTAGCCAATGTCAGCCTGATACATGTGTACCTTCCTTTTTACCTAGTGCTATTCTTCCCCATTTGCAGATAAGAAAATTAAGGTCTGGAATATTTAGTTCATCTACACTTTGAGTTACAAAGCATGAATTCAACTCCAAGTTCCCAAAAGCCTCAATTAAATTTACAAGACAGAACTGTGTGTCCTGATGTATCATATGACCTGAGACTAAATGCAGACTAAGATTTGAGAATGGATAAAGACTAATGTTTTAAAAACTCAAAATAAGTGATGAGACTGCTCCACATGAAAGCTATCCTTACTATTTTATCTTATATCTAATAACTTTTAGAAGTAACCCAGAAGTTTCCACCTGATAAACAGTTATTTATGTATATTTCAGTGCATCTATTTGTAGTTGTTTTCCATGATGTGAAGCAACATGGAGTTTCTTTCTACTATAATGCCTTCAATAATATCCTTGATGTGGAGTCTTAAAGAATAATCATAAGACACATATTCTGTTCAGCTACCAAACTCTTCAATGTTAGAATGATACTTGTAGGCAATATGATACAATTACAATTCATGGAACCAGATCAATAAGTCATAAATCAACAAATCATTTTTTAACAGTTAGCCTAAGTATTTCTCATGTAAAGCAGCAAAGCCTTTCTCCATCGAAGTGAAGAAATAAGAAATAAACCTCCCTTGACTATGACAATACAATTTGCCATAACTTACTGAAATATAAAGAAATCAATGGAAGAAAAAGAAATATTCTATTACTTTTTAAGCGAACTATTTTTAGAGTGAGTCCAACAATTCAGCTTTTGCCTAAATGCATTGTAACTTGAATTCAAGTGTATAATGTATTTCTATTTAACCATGATAGGTACCAGTCTTAGAGCAAGGAAGAAAGAGCCAACTTCAGAAAGGATGGAAATTGGGCTCACATGTAAATAGGTCTAAAGCAACACCATCCAACACAGAGCCTTCAGCACATATGCCCACTGAGGACTTGAAACTGGATCAGTCTTAGTTGAGATATTGAGATAAGCTGTAAAGACACTGCATGGGATTTCAAAGACAGCATAAAAAAAAGTAAACCATCTCATTAACACTTTTTAAATTATATTGAAATCATAATTTTGTATACATGGGGTTGGGCTTCCTTGGTGGCTCAGGGATAAATAATCTACCTGCCAATGCAGGAGACATGGGTTCAATCCGTGGTCCAGGAAGATCCCTTGGAGAAGGAAATGACTACCCACTCCAGTATTCTTTCCTGGGAAATCCCATCGACAGAGGAGCCTGGCAGTGTGGCAAAGAATCAGAGACAGCTTCAGGGCCAAGCAACAACAATTTTGGTTAAATAAAACTTATTATTGGAATTAATTTCATTTGTTTCTCTCTTAACTTGTAATGTGCCTATAAGATAACTTAAAATTCTATGTGTGGCTCATGTTATTTCTATCGGACCGTGCTAGTCTAAGCCTTCACTCCCTCCATCAGGCTTGTGGCTGAACCAGAGTGATATGCTCATCCTCATTTAGAATTTCACAGTCATCCCAAATGACCACAGCAACGTTATGATCTGTCACCGCCAGTATTCAGTGTGCTGGGTTATCTTTCACATGTTAACTCATTTAATCCTCACACTGATACACGCAAAGCCCCAGGTGACATGAGAGCTATTTTCTGAGTAACACTGTTGTTGCTTGAATGCTAACTAGAAAGAAACTTCATTAGTTTAGATTCCGCTAATTGATTATTTAGATGAGGGTGAACATATGCCATTATGTTATCTCTAAATGGATAAATAATATCAAAAGACTTCAGGAAGAAATTTAAACTACTTGAAAAGAAAGAAACAAGTTCTTTCTGAACACACAGCAAAATTATTACTAACTTCGTGTTACAATTACAGATGGTTTTTGTCATTTATTAAAGGATCCTTGGAGAAATGAGCTGATGGAAGAGAATCGTCACCATGTCACTAACTTGCTATGGAACTCTATGGAAATCTCACTTGGCGTCTATGATCCCACGTTTTTCAACTGTAAAATGATGATTGCTGGACAAAGTGCTGATTTTAGCCCCAAGAGTTCATGAAGTCTACCAGACTGGGATAAATCAACATTAGTTCTTGAAAATAATTAGACTTCATTTTTCAAATTTCCACAACTCTGACTTTAAGCTAATTTGCTTGAACAGTCTAAGTACCTCTCTATCTCAGCATTTGTTTTTAACCTCCTTCTAGAAATGCATAACAATACAGCAAATACAAATTTTGACCAGACCTGAAAAGCCTCTTTGAAAATTTGTATGAGCCCAAAACATTTAGATTTCATGAGTCCAAAAGATTTACCTTTAAAAAAAATTTTTAGGGACTTCCCTCATGGTTCAGTGGTTAAGAATCCATCTTACAATGCAGGGAACTCGGGTTCAATCCCTGGTTGGGGAACTAAGATCACACATGTCACAGGGCAGCTACATTCAAGTGCCACTACTTAGAGGGTCCCTGTGTCACAACGAAAGATCACACAGGTGCTACAACTAAGACTCAATGCAGCAAAATAAATAAATATATATTTTAAAAGATATTTTTATTTCCACAAGTTTCTAAATACTGAATTCAAAGCTGTCAGGTGCTACTTGATAACTATTTCCAAAGAACTAAACAGCCTCTTGATAAAAGTGAAAGAGGAGAGTGAAAAAGTTGGCTTAAAACTCAACATTCAGAAAACTAAGATCATGCATCTGGTCCCATCACTTCATGGCAAATAGATGGCGAAACAGTGGAAACAGTAACAGATTTTACTTTTGGGGTCTCCAAAATCATGGCAGATGGTGACTGCAGCCATGAAATTAAAAGATGCTTACTCCTTGGAAGAAAAGTTATGACCAACATAGACAACTTATTAAAAAACAGAGACATTACTTTGCCAACAAAGATCTGTCTAGTCAAACTATGGTTTTTCCAGTATTCATGTATAGATGTGAGATGGACTAGAAAGAAAGCTGCTGCTGCTACTGCTGCTGCTGCTGCTGCTGCTAAGTTGCTTCAGTCGTGTCCGACTCTGTGCGACCCCATAGACGGCAGCCCGCCAGGCTCCCTTGTCCCTGGGATTCCCCAGGCAAGAACACTGGAGTGCGTTGCCATTTCCTTCTCCAATGCATGAAAGTGAAAAGTGAAAGTGAAGTCGCTCAGTCATGTCCGACTCTTTGCAACCCCATGGACTGCAGACTACCAGGCTCCTCCATCCATGGGATTTTCCAGGCAAGAGTACTGGAGTGGGGTGCCATTGCCTTCTCCGATAAAGAAAGCTGAGTGCCAAAGTGCCGAAGAATTCATGCTTTTGAACTATGGTGCTGGAGAAGACTCTTGAGAGTCCCTTGGACTTCAAGGTGATTTCCTAAAGGAAATCAGTCCTGACTATTCATTGGAAGGACTGATGCTGAAGATGAAACTCCAATACTTTGGCCACCTCATGTGAAGAGCTGACTCACTGGAAAAGACCCTGAGGCTAGGAAAGATTGAAGGTGGGAGGAGAAGGGGATGACAGAGGATGAGATGGTCAGATGGCATCATTGACTCAATGGACATGAGTTTGAGTAAGTTCCAGGAGTTGGTGATGGACAGGGAGGCCTGGTGTGCTGCAGTCCCTGGGATCATAAATGGTGGGACACAACCGAGCAACCAAACTGAACTCACCTGAGTCATCATGAAGAATTCTAGTTTATTTAAAGTAACTAATTGCTAATATAATTGTCCTCAGGCCACAGCTTCCTGCTGCAGAGAGTAGCTCCCATCTCATCTCGAGCAACCAAGGGTGTCCTAGTGTGCAGAAAAATTCCAGCTGGCCCTCAGCAAATCTTGCTTATCACATCTGAAATCAGTTTCAGAATGTTTTGGAAAAGAAGATTTCAACACACACTTTGATTGGATATTTTTAGAATTGTCACCTATGAGAGAGTTACCCAACCCCAAGCTGGTTATTATATTTATTGTCATCATTTCATCATCACCGCCAACAATTAAAAGACACACCATTGATTGAGTACTGATTTCATGCCAGCTTCTGTGCTAATTCATTAGCCTGCATTATCTTTGTTTAAGCCTCACAATAGTCTTCTGAAGTGATACTGGTGCTTTTGGAAGTATAGTTGATTCATGATGTTGGGTCAGCTTTAAGTGTGTGGCACAGTGATTCGGTATATATGCTGCTGTTGTTGTTTAGTCGCTAAGCTGCGTCTGACTCTTGTGACCTATGGACTGTAGCCCGCCAGGCTCCTCTATCCATGGCATTACCCCGGCAAGAATACTGGAGTGGGTTGCCATTTCCTTCTCCAGGCAATCTTCCCAATCCAGAGATCAAATCCAGGTTTCCTGCATCGTAAGATGAATTCTTTACTGCTGAGCCACCAGGGAAGCTCTCAGTATATATATATTCTTTTGTAGACTCTTTCTCCTTATAGGTTATTAAAAAGTATTGAACATATTTCCTTGTGCTATATAGTAGTTCCTTGGTTATTTTAAACTGGGTAGTGTGTATATGATAATCCCAGGATTCTAATTTATCCTAAGCTCCCATCATTTCCCCTTTGGTAACCATAAATTTGTTTTCTATGTCTGTGAGTCTGTTTCTGTTTTGAAAATAAATTTATTTTTATTGTATTTTAGATTCCACGTGTAAGTGATATCATATTATTTTCTCTCTGTCTGACTTACTTCACTTAGACCAATCTCTAGGTCCATACATGTTGTTTACCATTTTACCAACATTTCCCTGAATATGATCTTCTGAATATGAACAGCTAACACTTGGCCTTTCTGATAAGAAAGGCAGCCCTTGTCTGACCACTTGAAGAAACCAAAGAAAAGACTGCCAACTTAGAAAATAGATATATAGAATTAGATTATTTAGTTATAAAAATATTCTTAATTTTACCAAGTGATTTACCAAAGCACTCTTTTAAGCAGAGTCACTTTAATGCACCTGAGAGATGAGATGCTCCAAATCATAGCTAGAGAGTTAGCGTGTGTTGTACCCAAACTCCTTGGTAGAACCCTGGGCATCAGAGTGAGGTCTGCAGACATCATAGGGCCCAGTCTGTAGGTAAACCAGATAACAGTTCTTGCCATCAGCCCATGTTCACTGTGTGTATAGGTTTACAAAGTTTTGAAGAATGGCATGGACTTCAAGGCGGGAGGAGAAGGGGACAACAGAGGATGAGATGGTTGGCTGGCATCACCGACTTAATGGACATGAGTTTGAGTAAGTTCTGGGAGTTGGTAATGGACAGGGAAGCCTGGCACGCTCCAGTGCGTGGGGTTGCAAAGAGTCGGACACAACTGAGCGACTGAACTGAACTGAAGAACCTCAAGGTAGACTCAGGTGTCCTGAGACAGTCAGATGATCTTTCAAATAATACAGTTTTAACATGCAGATGCTTCTGGACAATTTTTTCTACTACCAATCATATCTAAAAATAGCAACACAAACGGCTGCAGGTTCTTGCACCACCTGCTTTGAATGGGCTCATCTTTCATTAGAATTAGAGTGGCACAAGGAGCGGCTAGTCACTTTCAGAGCATCCCCAATTTTTCCTAATTATTCTCCTCCCTGTGAAATGGCTGGTGCACAGCCTCTGTGAGGTCCCTCTGCTAGGACTGGAATGTGATGATCTGCAGCAGGTAGAGAAAATGCCGAAAGCTGCCACCAGCTGAGACAATGAGGGTGACTCATTCTGTCTGAGTTTGAAAGGGATGGCTAGTGTTCTCAATAAAAACTACCTTCTGTAAGTCTATTTTTGAGTCAGATGACTTAAATGGGTCTAAATGACAGGACGTTAATGCATCACCTTTGATATTACTATATTAGCCTGATATCAATTTTTTTCCTGAGTAGCTGTAGCCCCCCCCCCCCCCCCCCACAGAATGGGATTTAGCACAGTACATCAAAGTATGATGGAGGAAGTTGATTTTCAATCTTGTCTTAGAGACAGGATACAATCGGGGCTGGTAGGAATGGAGCAGAAATCTAAGACAGCTGCAGGACTTTGAGAAAAGGCAAATACCCCCAAAAAGGTGCTCCATAAGTCCCTGTGGAATGAAGGAATGAATGAATGAATGCACACAAGTGTGAGAACAGTTGTGGGAAAGGAGCCAGAGCATTGGACCTAAAATGAAGAGAACTGAGTTTCCAATGTGCTGCCTACCAGCCCTGCTGTCTGGCTAAATCATTTAACCTCAGTGTATTGGGCTTCCCTGGTGGCTTCCCCGGAAGCTCAGTGTTAAAGAATCCACCTGCAATGCAGGAGACCCAGGGTCGATCTCTGGGCCAGGTTCTTCCTGGAGAAGGAAATGGCTACCCCCTCCAGTATTCTTGCCTATAAAATCCCATGGACAGAGGAACCGGGCAGGCCACAGTCCATGGGGACACAAAGAGTCGGTCACAACTTAGTGGCTAAGCATGCCCACATGTGCTCCAACTTTATCTGTAACATAATAATCTATTTTTATTCATTTTAATCTATTTATTTAAATTCTCCATTTAAAACAATATCTTTTTTCTTTCAATTCTCAAAACCTGAAAGGCTCAATTTTTCAAGAACTTTCAGAATAAGTCCAGGAACATCTGTATCCTGTCTGGCACGTGGGAAGAAGCGGAGACGTGAAGGCATTTCCCATGAGATGCTGAAAACTCGACAATGCTCATGTATGGCCTTGACATGAAAGCTCAAACTATAGTCTGGATACTTTAAGCTCACATAAGATCTACAGCAAAGTTTGCTTAAAGGCACTGAAATTCTCTACATGAGCAGCGCAGGTTTATGAATGATACTTCAATGAGACTTTCATCACATATCACGTCAAATATTTGTTTTCATCCATACAATCACTAAGCTTATATGAGAGCCCCACTGCTGGTGAGACGTTGGGTACACATGCCATCAGCTTTATCCGAATCAGGCAAAATGTTTGCTTACCAACAGCAATGTGTTCACAAGAAAGAAACCTTCTTTGCTTTTCTTGGCTAGACTACATCTTCCTTCCAAGTAACCACACACGATCATGGGGCTTCAGCAAACAAGAGTCTCTTTCGGAACAGACACTGTGAGTTACCAAACACTTAGCACTTGAAACTACAACCAGTCACACCACATCTGTTCATTTGCTTCTAACTCAACCCTACTTCTTGGCTTTTCCAGGCGCTTAGAATTCTTTATCTCATAATTTGTCATGTCGCTCTTTAAAATAGAGGAGAACATGTGCCCACCTCCCATCCCCACACACATTTTATCTGTCCTCGATCATGTTCTTATGGGCTGAATTCATTGTAGATTTTTTTCTTCATTCTAGTATTACTTTGGCGAAGGGGAACAGCTACCCACTCCAGTATTCTGGCCTGGAGAATTCCATGGACAGAGGAGCCTGGTGGGTTACAGTCCAGGGAGTCACAAAGAGTTGGACACGACTGGGTGACTTTCACTTTTAATGCTACATGGCTTTATAGGATGTTTGTGTAAGGAGATGCCCTCCCCTCATTCCCCTCATTTCTGCCACAATAAAGAAAGCTGTATAAAAGCAGGGAATTTGTTTCAGTCAGATGCACGAGTATTGAAGAGGATAGGCAGCTATTTATCTTAATTTTTAGAAAATGTTAACAAATTCCTGTCAGCATGCTTGCAACCCTCCAGTATCCAATAACTGACATAAAACACTGGGCTTGCATGAGGTACCCACAAGGTCTTTGCTTCTAGAAGTGATGACATCTCAGGCATTAGCTGCTTGACATAGAGGGACACCAGAAAAGTGAGAAGTGTTTGAGCGATAAATCAGTCATAACGCAACTTAGAAGGCAGCAGGGACTGAAGCATTCATGAAGAAATGACGCCTCATGTCATTTTACTGAACGGGACCTCCACATGGAACATCTGTTCCCGGGGCCACACAGTAAAATGAGCCTTTCTTTTTTTTTGCCCCAACTGCTTAGAAGACAAGGGTCCTCCTGTTCCCACACTGACACCCCTCATTCTTTTCCTGCAGATTGTATTTCATAATGATATATTACTCTGCCGGAAATGAGTAGTTATCCAGCAAACGCGTAATTCACTCCATAAAATGAGGACGACATGCTGAAAGATCACCAAGGTCATAGGCAATTCTACTGACAGCTGAGAACACTTAAACTGACTTTCTTCTTCTTACCACCCAGGCAGGACCCAAAGGGGAACAACATGGCCAAAAATTTCCTTCTGGCTCAGAAATCTGAACTCCATCCAGGCATCCCCTCAGCTTCCTCCACTCCCTCCAACAAAAGTGGCTGGCTCACAATGTCTTTTGATATCGTCCCATTTCTTTCACATGGGATCTAGGAAAGTTTAGGGAACATGTAGACGGAGGCATCTGGCCAAAGGAATCAAAAGCAATCCTTCCACTGTGTATTTGGACAAGACTCCAAAGCACTTGGTCCCTCCAAGTGCCCAGTATATGGGATAGATGAGGTGGATCATTTCCTGGAAAGTTGGGGCCACTCTTTACTGGCCTGAGTAGAGGTACAGCTTGGGTCTTTAAGGCCTTTTTCTCTGCAAATAATTCTCTCTTAAGTTTTAAATGTTTAATAAATAAAAGCAGGAGTTTATTGCATATATTCACCCAAACTTTATCTATGCTCAGCCTACACCAAAAACCCCCAAATTACTGGAAATGACAAAAACTGACAGTTTTGACACTATGAATAGTGCTGTGTGCTTGTGTGCTCAGTTGTTCAGTCATTCCTGACTCTTTGCAACCCCATGGACTGTAGCTTGCCAGGCTCCTCTGTCCATAGGATTTTCCGGGCAAGAATAATGGAGTGGGTTGCAATCTCCTCCTACAGGGGATCTTCCTGACCCAGGGATCGAACTTGTGCCTTTTGTGTCTCTTGCGTTGGAAGGCAGATTCTTTACCACGGAGCTACCCAGGAAACCATATGAATGGTGCTATCCATATCTTAAAAAAAAAAAAATCCTGGGAACAAACATTTTTACATGTAAGTACACATCGAAGGCAGCAGAATTATTGCTATGTCATGCCAAGTTAGAAAGTCAGCGTAAATCAATAAGCAAAATATTATGTATGGGCTCTTCTACATGGGTGGTACAATATTGTCACTTTTTGCACTGAGGTTCTTTGCACAAGACAATGTGTTTCTCTGTATGTCTGTATGGGAGAGCCTTTTTAATGATATCTATAGCCCTATGGGGCTTCCTGATGACTCAGTGGTAAAGAATCCACCTGTCAAAGCAGGAGACATGGGTTTAATTCTTGGGTCAGGAAGATCCCCTGTAGGTGGAACTGACAACCCAGTCCAGTATTCTTGCCTGGGAAATTCCACGGACAGAGGAGTTTGGTGGGCTACACAGTCCATGGGGTCACAAAAGAGTGGGGACACAAGTTAGCAACTAATCAACAACATAGCCATTCTAATTGCTTTACTAGAGATATAGGCTAGAATAAGAAAGTAACTCCAATCCCAACAACTGAGAAAGATGTCACAAAATCAACGGACTGATTTAAAGACCAAGCACTTGCTTCATGAAGCAGAAATTCCAGACCTGCCTTCCCAAACCTGAAGCAGAGTTGCTGGTTTCCAGTCCAAGCCATCCCTTCCTCTTTCCCAGGCAGAAAAATCTCCTTTAGTTTGGGTTCACCCTGTGTTAATCAGGGTGGATTCCTGCCTGAGAATTCTTCCCTTGTGCTGGATGCAAGGGTCAGATCCTGGCTTCCAGGGGCAACCACTGAGCCTCTGGAAAAACATTCCCACTGAGCCACTGGAATAAACATTCCAGTAGCCACCTTACTTTGTTATTTTATTATGTGAAATAATACATTTTCCTTATTGTTTAAAGCAGTGTGGCTGGAGTTTTGTCATATTCACAAATCAACCCTGAGTATTCATTGGAAGAACCAATGCTGAAGCTGAAGCTCCAATACTTTGGCTACATGATGCAAAGAGTCGATTCACTGGAAAAGATGTCTGAGGCCAGGAAAGATTGAGGGCAGGAGGGAACTACAGAGAATGAGATGGTTGGATGTCATCACCAACTCAGTGGACATGAGTTTGAGCAAACTCCAGAGATGGTGAAGTACAGGGGGATACCTGGCATGCTGCAGTCCATAGAGTCGCAAAGAGTCAGCTACAACTTACCGACTTAGCAACATATTCACAGAGCTTAATACAAAGCCTACTCAGGGCTTAGTCACTGTTGTGTCTGATTCTTTGCGACCCCATGGACTGCAGCCCCCCAGGCCTCTCTGTCTGTGGGATTTCCCAGACAAGCATACTGGAGTGAGTTGCTGTTTCTTTCTCCAAATACAAAGCCTATTTACTCTTATTTGTTGGACAGAATGTAAAAGTTTGGCTAAAAAAAAGTTTGGCTACCTACTTTCTGGATTTAAAACATATTCCAATAATAAATAAATTAGGAGGAAATTAGGTGCTTCAGAGCCACACCATCCCAAGAGCAGAAGGTGACAGCCAATGACCTGAGAACAAGGAAACAGACTATAAAAAATAACAGGAAAAAAAGAAGTTAAAACTCAGCCCACAAAGTCATCATTGTATCAAAGAACAGATTGTTCTAGAAATAATTCATGTAGAGAAAATTTCATTTAAACTAATAACTTTTTAAAAGTTTTTTCTGCTTAAGAGTTGAGCCAAAATTATCTGGGGAGGAAGAGCTGTTAGGACCGCTTATTCACTGAGAACCTCATACAAGCTTGAAGTTTACACATGTGCCAGAATGCATTATTCCCGGACGATTGGAACTCAGTGGCCATTTGTGCTCCTAAAGCTCATAATGAAAAGTGATCAGGCCCCAAGAACACTCACAAAAGCCCGTTGGGTTCCCAAGGGGCCAGAAGACTGTTGGAAACTATGGCAGGGTTAGGACGATGTCTACCCACTGGAAGTGAAAGCGCTGTTCCTGAGGTCAGACCCAGGTCATTGGATCATCAGACTATAAAGACATTTCCTTAAGCCCTGGAGCAGGCACATGCTGCCCCCACAAGCTGCCTTCCCATCTCTGGACAGTGCAACTCGGGGCTGCCTGACAGCCTGTGCTAGAGGACAGGCCACCATATGGAGTAGGGGACTGAAGAGAGGAACTGTATAGTCTCCTCCAATTGTTTCCAACTTTCCTGTCTCCTCTGGGCTTCCCAGGTGGCTCAGTGACAGAGAATCTGCCTGCCAGTGCAGGAGACACAGGAGACTGGGGTTCTATCCCCTTGAGGAGGGAATGGCAACCCACTCCAGTATTCTTGCCTGAGAAAATCCCATGGACAGAGGAGCCTGGTGGGCTACAGCCCATACAGTTATAAGAGTTGAACATGACTGAGAGACTGAGCATGCATATGCAAACACTTGGTCCTTAGGGGTCAAAAGGACCCGAATGCTGGCTGTTCTGTCCCTGTGATCTTCTAAGTCATCACAGACCTCTGTCCGTGAGGCACCTGACAGCAGGCACAGTCTCACCGCAGCAGCAATCTCTCTTGCTGGCATTGCTAGCACCAGGCTCCTCACTGCCATCCTGCTGCTGCCCGAAATCCCCAAGCAAAGGCTCAAGGTGCCACCACCAAGGACTGCAGGACTGCAGGGGTGATGAGAAGCGTGTGCAGTTGCCAGCTTCTCCGGCATGGTCTTGAACCTTAACTCTGATATATTCGGGCTTCCTTGGTGGCTCAAATGGTAAAGAATCTTCCTGCAATGCAGAAGACCCGGGTTTAATCCCTGGATTGGGAAGATCCCCCGGAGGAAGGCATGGCAACCCACTCCAGTATGCTTGCCTGGAGAATTCCAAGGATGGAGGAGCCTGGTATTTTACCATTCTCCAAAACCCGGGTCAGCTCTGCCTATCTCCCTGAAGACTTCTCCCAAGTCTTCCTGGTTGAAATTAATGATGGCTTCCTCAGAGAATTGCAGCAGATTCTTCCCCTTCCTTCATTGCACCTCTCTGCATGAAATATAGTTATCTGTGGGTACATCTTGTCTCTCCTAGAAGATCCCAGGAGGCAAGATCCAGGACAGTCTTGGTAAAGCAGGAGAATTAGCTCTTTCCATCTGGGAGCTGACAATTTGGTTAAAGTGACTGGGGAAATGCACCGAGAATGGGTTTGGGAGTGGCAAATTTTACTCAACATTAATTCATCTATATGCACTGAGCAATACTTTGGCCACCTGATGTGAAGAGCTGACTCACTGGAAAAGACCCTGATGCTGGGGAAGATAAAAGGCAAAAGGAGAAGAGGGTGAGATGGTTGGATAGCATCATGGACTCAATGGACATGAATTTGAGCAAACTCTAGGAGATAGCAGAGGATAGAGGAGCCTGGCATGTTGCAGTCCATGGAGTCACATAGTAAGACATGACTTAGCAACTGAACAACAAAGTGCAGTGTGCATGTAGAGCGTGACTGCTGTGTGTCTACTGTGTGCTGGATGTTGAGCTGGATTCTTGGGGAGGCAGTGAGATAAATTAAGAGTTAGTTAGACAAAGTCTTTACCCTCCAGAATTTGCTGGCTAATAGTGGAGGGTGTCATCCCCTCTGACTCTCAACATTAACTCAGAAATGGGACTTGGAGCCAAGACATGTCTGGTCACCCAAGAGATGTAACTCAGATTATCTGGGGAAAGAGTGGCAAACTCCTATTTCATGCCCCTTCACCTTGGAAGTTTAAACCAATCTAGGACAGAAGAACTATACAAAACAGATCTTCACAACCAAGATAATCATGATAGTGTGATCACTCACCTAGAGCCAGACATCCTGGAATGTGAAGTCAAGGGGGCCTTAGAAAGCATCACTACGAACAAAGCTAGTGGAGGCGATGGAATTCCAGTTGAGCTGTTTCAAATCCTGAAAGATGATGCTGTGAAAGTGCTGCACTCAATTTGCCAGCAAATTTGGAAAACTCAGCAGTGGTCACAGGACTGGAAAAGGTCAGTTTTCATTCCAATTCCAAAGAAAGGCAATGCCAAAGAATGCTCAAACTATCGCACAATTGCACTCATCTCACATGCTAGTAAAGTAATGCTCAAAATTCTCCAAGCCAGGCTTCAGCAATACGTGAACTGTGAACTCCCTGATGTTCAAGCTGGTTTTAGAAAAGGCAGAGGAACCAGAGATCAAATTGCCAACATCC
>SJXQ01006837.1:0-50318 GCA_006408695.1 Aepyceros melampus
GGCCTGGCGTGCTGCGATTCATGGGGTCGCAAAGAGTCGGACACGACTGCGCGACTGAACTGAACTGAACTGAAGAAGGTCTCCCTTACCTTCATTACCCCTCCTGAGGTAATGTGGCCAACCTACAGGGAGGGAACATAGCCCCACCCATCAGCAGAAAATTGGATTAAAGATTACTGAGCATGGTCCTGCCCACCAGCGCAAGACCCAGTTTTCCCCACAGCCAGTCTCTCCAATCAGGAAGCTTCCACAGGCCTTTTTAGCCTCATCCATCAGCGGGCAGACAGAATGAAAACCACAGTCACAGAAAACTAACCAAACTGATCACATGGACCACAGCCTTGTCTAACTCAATGAAACTCTGAGCCATGCCATGTAGGGCCACCCAAGATCGACGGGTCATGGTGGAGAGTTTTGACAAAATGTGGTTCACTGGAGAAGGAAATAGCAAACCACTTCAGTATTTTTGCCTAGAAAATCCCATGACTAGTATGAGAAGGCAAAAAGATATGACACTGGAAGATGAACTCCCCAGGTCAGTAAGTGCCCAGTATGCTACTGGGTATCAGTGGAGAAATAGCTTCAGAAGGTATGAAGAGGCTGAGCCAAAGTGGAAACAATGCCTAGTTGTGGATGTATCTGGTGGTAAAAGTAAAATCTAATGCTGTAAAGAACAATATTGCATAAGAACCTGGCATGTTAGGTCCACAAATCCAGGTAAATTGAAAGTGGTCAAGCAGGAGATGGCAAGAGTGAAAATCAACATTTTAGGAGTCAGTGAACTAAAATGGACCAGAATGGGAAAATTTAATTCAGATGACCATTTTATCTACCACTGTGGGCCAGAATCCCTTGAAGGAAATGGAATAGCTCTCATAGTCAACAAAAGAATCCAAAATGCAGTAACTGGGTGCAATCTCAAAAATGACAGAATAATCTCTGTTTGTTTCCGTGGAAAACCATTCAATTATTAGATACTAAAGGGCAAACGCAACTTTTCAGTGGATGAAACTAACAGGCACCCCTAAATTAAGTGATCAAGATGACCATCATCATCACTGGGACAAAGCCACACCTGCTGATGTCATGTCATAAGAACACTACTGCTGTGATATTCCTGCCAAAGATGCATAACTTGAGTCTCATCACAAAGAAACATTATACAAACAAGTTGAGAGACATTCAACATAATTGGCCTGCAATCTTCAAAATATGTCAAAGTTTTTAAACTCAGGAAAATATTGAAGAAATATTCCAAATTGAAAGATATTAAAGAGATTTGACAGCTAAATGTAATGTGTGATTTTGGACTGGCTCCCTTGTGATCAATGACGTTATTGGTGGAACTTGAATGGAGTCTGTTGATTAAATGGTAGTGATACATCAATGTTAACTTCCTAATAACAATGATTGTTTTATGGGTATGTAGCAGAACAGCAGCAGCAGCAGAACGTGCTTGTTTGTAGAAATTACACGCTCATGTTTCAGGGGGTGCTGGGGCATCTGGGGCATCATCTTAAATGGTTTAGGAAATAAAAGAGTTTTTTTAAGCACTTTCACGTTATTATGTAAATTTGAGATTGCTTTAGAAATTTTAACAAATATACATTTGAGGGCCTCCCAGGTGGCTCAGTGGTAAAGAATTTGCCTGCCAATGCAGGAGACATAAGAGATATGGGTTCGATCCCTAAGTCAAGTTTGATCCCTGGAGAAGGGAATGAATACCAACTCCAATATTCTTGCCTGGAGAATTCCATGGTCAGAGGAGCCTGGCAGGCTAGAGTCCATGTGGTCACAAAAAGTCTTTAACCTTATTTAACTTTAGCTTTTTATTTACAAAGAAACTATAAAAATAACACAGAAAGTTCCCATATAGTGCATATCTAGATCACTTATTAACATCTTGCATTAGTTTGGTGCATTTCATAATTACTTGGCCAATTTTAATTTTTATTATTAATTCAGTCCCTAGTTTATTCAGATTTCCTTGGTCTTAACTTTTCTTCTGTTCCAGCAACTCATGCAGGATATCCCATCATATTTATCACCACGTCTCTTAGGCTCTTTTTGGCTTTGACAGTTACTCAATCTTTATTTTTCATGACCTTGACAGTTTGGAGGAGCACTAGTGTTTTACAGACATGGGATTTTTCTGATATTCCTCTTCATGATTAGACTGGAGTCACAAGATTTTAATAGGAAGGTCACATAAGGAAAGTGCCATTCTCATCATATCACATGTATGTGTCCCATTTTCAGTAATTATAGATAAAACTGCTATAAACTTTTGTGTGCAGGTTTTTACGTAGACATAAGTTTTTTAATCGGTTGGGCAAATATCTGGAGGTACAATTGCTGGTTCAGACCACATTCAACTTTGTAAAAAATTGTCAAATTGTCTTTCAAATTTGCTTACCATTTTCTATACCCACCAGCAATAAATGAGAATTCCCACTGCTTCACATCTTTGCCAATAACTGATATTATCAGTTTGGGGATTTTTGCCATTCCATGAGGTACGGGTGGCAGAGGATGAGATGGTTGGAGAGCATCACCAACTCAATGGACATGAATTTGACCAAAGTCTGGGAGATAGTGAAGGACAGAGAAACCTGGCACATTACAGTCTACAAGGCTGCAAAGAGTCGGGCGTGACTTAGTAACGGAACAACAATAACAACAGAAGAGGTAGATAGGAATATTTTGTTCTTTTAACTTGCATTCTCCTAACGATAAATGATTTTGAGCATCTTTTCATACGCTCTTTTTCCATCTCTTTATCTTCTTTGGCTAGATGTCCATTCATGATCACTTGAGTTGTTTGGCTTTTGGGTTTTTTTTAATGAATTAGCTTATTTTTTATTTATTTGATTGCACTGAGTCTCAGCTGCAGAATGTGGGCTCTTTGTTGTGGTGTGCAGGCTCTCCAGTTGTAGCACGTGGGCTCAGGTTTTGCATGTGTGGGCTTAGCTGCCCCTTGGTCTGCGGAATCTTAGTTCCCTGGCCAGGGATCAAACACTTTTTCTGTGCATTGGAAGGTGGATTCTTAACCTCTGGACCACCAGGAAGTTCCAGGTGTCTGTTGTTTTAAGGTGTCTGGAAGGAAGGAGAGGAAGGAAGGGAGGAAAGGAAGGAAGGAAAAGAGAAAGAGAAGGGAGGGAAGAGCGGGGCGGGGGGAAGTGTCTGTGTATTTGTGAGGAGAGAGAGAATTGCTGTTTGTGTACTATGTACAAGTACTGTTTTGGGCACTTGAGATACCCTGTTGTTCTTCAGTCACTCAGTTGTGTCCAACTCCGACACTATGGACTGCAGCATGCCAGGCATCCCTGTCCCTCACCATCTCCTGGAGCTTGCTCAAACTCATGTCCATTGAGTCGGTGATGCCATCCAACCATCTCACCCTCTGTCGTCCCCTTCTCCTCCTGCCTTCAATCTTTCCCAGAATCAGGGTCTTTTCTAATAAGTCAGCTCCTCACATCAGGTGGCCAAAGTATTGGAGCTTCAGCATCAGATCTTCCAATGAATATCAGGATTGATTTCCTTTAGGATTGACTGGTTTGATCTCCTTGCAGTCCAAGGGACTCTCGAGTCTTCTCCAGCATCACAGTTTGAAAGAATCAGTTCTTCAGTGCTCAGTCTTATTTATGGCCTCACATCCATACATGACTACTGGAAAAACCACAGCTTTAACTATATGGACTTTTGTCGGCAAAGGTACCCTAGGGGACAGAGTAAGCAATACTTCTGTGCTCGAAGCCAAGATATATCTAGGCAAGAACTCTGGAGGTGGAAGAAGACTTGATCTAATATCGTAAGGTGGGAACATGCATAGAGCTTTTGAGGAAAAGAGGTGGAGCCCAAAGTGGCTGAAAGGGAGTGAAGAGGAGGGAAGTGGAAGAGGAGGTCCAAAAGGCCCAGAGCTCATGGGTCATGATGGGCTTTTTGGCCAGGGTAAGGACTTTGCCTTTCATCTGGGTAAAATGATGAGGTGCTGCAGAGTCTGAGGAGAGGAGAGACAAAATTTGGCTTACATTTTAAGAGGATGACTCCAGTTAATGCTGTCCATAGACCCTAATGGGACAAGGTTAAACCACAGACTTGTTAGAAGGCTACTGTGATGGTCCAGACAAGAAGAGACAGTGGCTCTAGGACAGGTAAAAGAAGTGGAGACAGTGAGAAGCAGGCCGATTCTGGATACATTTAATATTTAGAAGCACCTCCAGCACGGTTTCCTGATGGATTGAAAGTGGGATATCAGAGAAATAGAGTCACAATTCAAAGATTTTAGGCTCAAGCAACTAGCAAGTGAGATTTGCTGCCACTGAGATGGAGACTCCTGCATGGGGGAGCAGAATGTGGGCAGAGGATCAGGGGTTTGGTTCTGGACACACTCTGAGATGCTTATTGGACATGGGGGTGGAGGTGTCAAGAAAGCAGGTGGCGTGGAGTTTGGGAATTGAGGAGAGATTTGAACTGGAGACAAAAAAATCAGCAGTTATCAGCACATTGACGACCTTTAAATCCATTGGGGTTGATGTGCCACCACCAAACAGTGAGTGTGAACAGAAAAAGTGATCAAAGACTGAGCTCTGCCACCTCCTTAGTGACCTCGGCAAGAGTGGTTTCGGGGTAGTAGTGGGGTGAACCTAGACAGAAGTGGATTTTAGAGAAGATAAATAGAAAACCGTGAATATAGAAATCTCTTTTGTGGAGTTTTGCCAAAGAAATTAAAGAAATCAGCTGGTAAACTGGTGAGGAAATTGAGGTCAAAAAACAGAATTATCTTTTAAGATAGGAGAGATAACAGCTGGTTTGAATGCTGAAAGGAGTGAGCCAGAAGAGAGTTAAAAATAAAAATCTGATGCTGCTAGAGAGAGGGGAAGGGTTGCTGGAGTGCTATCTTTTGGTAGGTAACGTTATGGTGGGGGAGAAAGATCTGGACCAAGGAACTGACTTTATTTGGAAGCATACAGTGCTAATCTATGGTGGCAGGCAGGCAGAATGTATTAATTATGTGGGGGCAGACAGTGATGGTAGAAAGATGTGATGATAGGATTCTGGGGGAAATCACTCGTGACTGTTTCAATTTGCTCAGTGACATTGGAGGCAAGTCATCATCTGCAGATCATGTCACACCCATTTTTTAGGGACCACAACTCTGAGATAGAGAAGCAGGAATGCCTTCTCAGAAGGGTGATATTTATCTGAACTGTGGGGGTGGAGCGATGAGTGAGAGGGTGCTGGAATCCTATGTCCAAAGGCATGTGAGCCTCATAGAACAACACTAATTTTCTGCAACTAGAGGATGGCGTGTGTGTTTGGACAGCAATGTGAGAGAAAGCTGGAATCGCATGTAGGACCGGATAATGTGATAGTTTGAACATCGTTCAAAATTTAACAAATGGCTCAAAGAGGAGAGTGGAACAGTAACATTTGCACTTTACAAAGAAAATGTGTTGGCTTTGTAGAAAGATGAATTCCCCTGGAGAGAGAGGCTCAAGTTAGGAAAACAAGTTAAGAAAATGTTGCAATTATGCAAATAGAACGTTAGGAGGACATAAATGAAGGTAGCAAGGGAGAAGCATTGAAAGAGAATTTGTTGATATATATGCAGGAGAAAAGACATGTGGTGGTAGTTATTTAAATGTGTGGGATGAAAGGAAAGAAGAAATCATCCAGGATAGTGAGGCTCTTACGTTACTAAATAGATGGTGAAAACCCTGATGATGGTTGATAAGGTTGGGAATAGGACTGGAAGAGAAAGTTGGGGGAGAGGAGGAAAAAACTGAGTTTGGTTTTAAACATTTGCCTTGCTTTCAAGTCATTCACAATAAGAGTGATTTCACCAGAGAGAGATGGGCTAGAGATTTACATGTGGGAGATATAAATATATAACTGAGAACACCCAGAAGAGATTATAGAATGAACTGAGAAATACATCAAGAGGAATACCAACATTTAAGAAGCAGAGATATCAATAAAGGGAATGAAAGAAGAATGGCTGGAGAGGAAAGGGAAAAACCAAGTGATGTTACAGAACTCAAGTAAAAGAGAATGCTAATGAGTGGGAGTGGGGGTAAAAGACTTTACGGGTGCCAATCTCAAGATGAAGTTGGTCTATCAAACATAGAGCGACACCTGAGAAGTGAGCCAAGAAGAACTGTGAAGAGTATTCTTCTGTAGCATGCTCAGATCTGGATGAAGATATTTTTCTAATTCTTCATTCACCCTGAGGTTTAATAGCTGATAAGAGATTCAACTGTTAGTTTCCCTAGAAAGGAAGGAATGATGTACTGAGTTCTGAGGTCAGACATTATTCAACTAAGGTAGGTGGGCTTGGCAGAAGGGGATGGGATCCTAGAAGCTTTCCTAGAGCTCATAACATCACATTACTCACTTATGTTGTAACTCCTCCAGTTTCAGATATAATCAATCAGACAATGAACTTTCTTTTTTTTTTTTTTTTTCGGTGTGCTGGTGCTTCTTACAATGTTTGCTATCTGTTTATAGGTTTGTAGCCAAAAGACCATTGTGTGGTTGGACTCTTTTTCATGCTGAACACAGGTGCCTGCCAATGTGTGCTTGGCAGAAGCATTCCTGATTTGCACAGCCTGTTGCAATTTGTCTCTTATGTCCACAATCTGCCTGTAGATTTTGCTCAGAAATAGCTGTCTCATTCCCTAGAACTGAATCCCAAGACCACTTCTCTGCACTATATTTATTCTTATCACCAAAGGTGATTCTTTAGGTTTTATATATATATGTGTGTGTGTGTGTGTGTGTGTGTGTGGGTGTCCAAAGCACTTTCATATTCAATATATTTAATTCAAGCTTCACAGTAACCCTACAAGATAAATGAGTTAGTTGTCAATATTATTTCCATTTTATGAATGAGAAAACCAAGGCTCAAAGAAATTGCATGACTTACTGAAATTTGCATTGTTAATATTTGGAAACATAATAATAGTAGCTGATAAATCTATTGTGTTTACCATGAGCCAGCACTGTTCTGTGTAGTCTATTATTAAAATACTATAATTTATTTAATCCTTATAACAATCCTGCAAAAGATTCTATTAATTCTTTATTTTGTAGCTGTGGAAACTCAAGCACAAAAAGGATAAATATCTTGACCAGCCTAATAAGTAATAGAAAAGGATTCAAACTCAAGTAGTGTGATTTCCAAACCAGCTATGTTATCCTCGAATCTCGTCTCCAATTAAAATATAGTGTCACCTATGTTGTGTGGTTCTAGGATTAAGTAGCAATGCATTTCTTCTAGCTCTTGCTGCTTGAGCTAACCCACTTGACTTCACTCCTCAAGTCTCTTCAAATTCCACTTTTCCGTTTCCCACATATATTGAGTCTCATGAGGCAGACAATGAAGATTATCTCACAATACCTAATTTTGAGACCGCTTTCCTTCCATCAACTGTTCAGTAGCTCCCAAAACACTCAAAGTTGCTCGAGATTCTGGGTGTGATACTTGCGGCCATTCTAGAGCTCACGGAGGAGTTCCCAGTCTCTCTCTCATGCAGGCATTTGTAGCATTTGCCAATTTCCATCGTGTAATTATTTCAGCCTTCCAGCCTACCAAAATGAAGTCAGCTGGCTTGCCAGGTTCCTGAAATTTTAATAATTAGCTCTAATTCTGTCCTAAGTGATTTTCTATAATATACTTGAAGTGAAAAACTTGTAAAAAGATTGTATTTATTAGCCACATTTTACATATGAGAAAACTGTGGCACAAACAGGTTAAGTAACTTAACCAAGATCAATCAATAACCAAGTGACAGTCAGGATTTGGACGTGGCGTAGAGCTCCAGTGGCCCTGCTCTTAGCCGCTCCACTGCCAGCCTCTCAAACACTGGCTGGGGGTTTCCGACTCATCTTTGCTTTCAAAGGTCCCTGCCTGATTGTCCAGACTCCCATCTCTCCATTCCATCTTACATACTACTAACAAAATTCTCATTCTAGAGAAAAGAGCTGATTGTATCATCCCCCTGCTCAAATACCTTCAAATAGTTTGCTGCTAGAGATAGGATAAAACACAAATTCCTCATCTTAGTATCTATGTCCTCTGAGGTCAGCTCTTGTAGGATTCATTTACAGTGCCCCCTGAGTGTTCTGTCTGCTCCAGTTGTATTGAATCAATTGTGATTTCTCAAACTGGCCAGTGCTCTCCTGCCTCTGGACACATGCAACTCTTTCCATCCATCAAAGTCCTACCACTTTCAAAGTCCTGAATAAATGCCACTTTCTCCATCAGATCTTCCCACATGCCTCCAGTTGGAATAAATTTATTTTCTGCTTCTTGTTGTCCCACCACATTTGACTTGTACTACTTCCATTATAGCACTTGCAACGATCTGTTTTTTATTACAGTTATATTGCCTGGTGTGGGAGATACGTCTGTCTTCTCAGCCACAAGAATGAGTCTTTGTGGGCAGGGGCCATGGTCTATTCCTCTTTATATCTCTCCCCCAAAACCCAGGATAGTATCTTACTAAGGGTAGGAGCTGAATGAGTCTTTGCAATTTTTATTGCTAAGTGAGAATGATGAAAATCTGAACTTGGTGTGAACTGAGTATTTTCGCTCCTCTTTCCCAGTTCGTGGGATGCTGTCCACTTTAGGTCATCCCCTGAGGACAGGATGCCAGCCTCACATCAACTAGGGAAACAACGAATCAACACCTGTACCATGGCCACAGGGGGCGTGGTGGGAGGGCAACAGCTGACCTGGGGGGGCGGGGCATCCTGTGTCAGTTTCTGGACCTGCCTTTGCCCTCCTCCACTGATCTGGGACAGCGGCGTGTTTTGGTCGCAGACACAGCTGCCTCCCAGACTGGACCCAAATCCATCCTAGAAGGTGGAGTCTCCCACCTTAAGGACCTACAGCCCCAAACATCATCCTTCCCCATTCCTACCCACCTCCCTTGTCTCTGCTTTCATAGTTCTGTTGTTTCAGTCGCTAAGGTGTGTCTGACACTTTTGAGACCCCGTGGACTGTAGTCCACCAGGCCCCTCTGCCCGTGGGATTTCCCAGGCAGGAACACTGGAGTGAGGCGAGTTGCCATTTTTTTCTCCAGGAAATCTTCCTGACTTGTTTTAGGGCCTTCAGAAATACAACAGAGCCGCCTGTCTTCTCTGCTAAGGTGACGACCCAATTATCAGCAAAGTCTGTAGCTCCTGCCCCTAGGCAGAGTCAAGTTACCTGAGTGCCTTCAAGGACTCTCCGGTATGGCCAAATGAGTTTCCGGGGCTTTGCTGGGAGAGTAGAAAAGTGAAAACAACACCCTCACTCCAGTGTGTGCTCACCACTCTCATCCCCAGACAGCGCTAGTACCTCAACAGCAGCACGGTTGGTTTCGGGGCCTGCATAAGTCTGTATTGTAAGGGTGTCATAAGGGCATTGCAGGATGATTGCCAGAATTCTTGATTTCTACCCACTAGGTGCCAATAGCACCATCCCCCCAGCTGTGACACCCCAAAATGTCACCACGTTTTGCCAAATACCTTTGGGTGGCAAAATCTCCGCCCAGTTGAGAACCACTGATATAGGTTAAACTGCCATATAAGCGAGCCCTGTTGGGTTAAGATTCCACTGGTCCCAGTCTTCTAATGATCAGTTACTTGTTGTCTTTGGGGTCGTGCCCAAGCTCCCTCTGGTATGGGAACGTTCCTGGGTGGCTGGCTCCAGGATGGGTGGCTATGTTATCGTCTTGATATTGGTATTGGTCCCCACACAGAGCAAAAGCTGAGGGCCATGCGTCCAGCAGACGATTCGCTGAGGTTAGGCGCGCTCTTTTGAGACCCCTCTTGCCTCTGAGTCTAGCACTCTGAACCAGGGCCCAGCAACAGACAAAAAAAAAAAAAAAAAAGGAAAATAAGGTCAACCCTAAGGCTCTTTTTCTAATTAGGCTGCATTTCTTTGTAAAAAATAGTTTTGGAAGGATCTCATTTTATGGAATCTTGCCCTAAACTCAAGCAACGTAAGACATCCTCCTCGGCTGCTTTAAGAAAACACCTCAAAGGGTCAATAAGGCATGTAGGGGAGGGGAGATATATATAAATTCCTCTATTGTCAAATTTCCATCCTCCTTTAGCACATGCACCCTTTCCTACCCAGATTCTTCTTTTCCCTGTTGAAAGGCTTAACGTATATATTTCCAAAGGAAGATTAAATATCTTGTCATTGAACATTAGAAATGATTCACAAACTCCCAATAACTTGCTTTTCTGTAAAATGCAAGAGTACAAGTTTACATTACATTGGTGTTCAGAATGTTTCTTTATGAAGCTTTTTCCTTGGTGTTAAATGGCCTAAAGTACCATATGTTTCTTAATAAAAAGCCATGTAAAAACCTACATTAATAAACTGAACTCAAAGAAAAGCTGCCCCAAGACGGCTCTAACCAATCCTTTTTATGGGCTTGCCAACAATTTCAAGATTGTTTTAATGAAGAAAATTTATGTTGCTGTCTTTGTGGACCCCAGCAGGCCAGTTCCCCCAGTTCACCCTCACCCCACCCCGGGGGCCCAGCCAGTCCTCCAGGGCCCCGCAGAAGGGCTCGCTCAGGCCTTCCTTGGCAAGAGGTTCAGAGAAGGGCTAATCTGTCTGGAAGCTCCTGTGGCACACATGGGCTGGCGGCCGCTTCCGAGTCCTTGCCTGCTAACATTCCCAGGAACCCCACTGCCACCTCTGTGGTCTCTCTGGGGCTACACTCTGCAAAGTAAGCAGGGGAGAGACTTTAAAAGGGAAACTTCTTCAGAACTCAGCCTGAGGGGCCATTGATTTGTTTCCCAGAGTCCAGGTTTCTCAATATGTGGGAGGGAAAGAAATCCCTTTAGACCAGAATTATCACTCACGATTGCAATTGCCGTTGTGTGTGCTGGTCTCAGCTACAAATTCCTTGAAAGTGTGATTGTATTTTGTTGATCAAATATCATACTTAGCATTGTCTTGGTTTGTCAATAGGCCTTCCATCTCTATGCACTGAGATTTGATTGCTTTTAAATTTTAGCTTGGCCACATGTTGGCTATAGGTTACATAATAAATGTTTGTTGATTAAAAGAATGAATGAGGTCTTCCCTGGTGACCCAGTGGTTATGAAT
Source organism: Aepyceros melampus (assembly GCA_006408695.1). Classification (NCBI taxonomy): domain Eukaryota; kingdom Metazoa; phylum Chordata; class Mammalia; order Artiodactyla; family Bovidae; genus Aepyceros; species Aepyceros melampus. Next base: position 11,117 of record SJXQ01006837.1, read on the forward strand.
TTGCCTTGCAATGTCAGGGACTCAGGTTCAACCCCTGGGCTGAGAACTTAGATCCCGCATACTGAGCCTAAGCACTCTGGAGCCCGCTTGCTGCAACTACTGAAGCCTGCATGCTCTCAAGCCTGTCTCCACAAGAGAACCCACTGCAATAAGAAGCCAGCACACCACACCTAGAGAGTAGCCCCCGCTCAACGCAACTAAAGAAACCTAAGTGCAGCAACAATAAAAAATTTTTAAGTTTAATTTTAAAAAACTAATAAGTAAAAATAAAAGAATGAATGGAAGAGAATGGTAACTGTTATATGTAACCAGTAACATGACAATTCAGTAAATGAAGTCACTTTTATTTGGTATTTGCATTATATGTATTAGAGTTATTAATGTTAGCTATGGGTACCTAAAGCAATTTACCCTCTCTGAACCTCCATGTACGGTAGAAGTAATGACCACTTTGCTTTCCATCTCCTGTCAGAACACAAAATCACCACAGCTCCCCTTACTCCACACATCGTAACACTACCATAATCTTGCAAAGGGAAGATGTGATTCTACTGCACCCTTCTACTCTCCATTCCTGGAGAGAGCATAGAGAGGGAGGCACTCTGGCTTGAAAGAAACACAAGCCAAATCTGTGTCTTATGTCTACTGATCAATGCTATGCTCATCAGCTTTCTTCAGTATTTTTTTTCTCTCTCCTTCTCTTAATACATTTATTTTTGAGAAATGCTAGTTTATCTCCATAAGACTAATAAGAAAAAGAAAGTGCTCTTAACTCTTCATATTCTGCAAAGACAGCAGGGCACTGCTTAAAACTTGGTGTGGTGGTGGGGTCTGGGACAGTGACGTTTTCTTGGGATGAAAATTGAAAGTGACAAAGGACTGCTGTTGGGGATGACATCTTTTCCATCCTGCAGTTCTTTCACTCATGAGTTCTGGATTTGTTTGCTTGTTTTTTCTTACCTCTTAAGAAATGTTGTGTTTTAGATATTTTTAAACATCTTCATTTTACAGACTGTCAGGTAGAAAAAGAGTAGATGCGTTCCTGTGTGACCACAGGAGCAGAGTCAGGACAATGGATAGCAGTCAGACAGATCAAATTCTGAGCCTTCACAAGTAAGAGCTTTCCAAGAATTGGAATGCTGTAACCAAGGAAGAATCTGACTAGGCGAGCTCACCACCACTGGAAATGTTTAGGCAGAGATTTGGATCACCTTGTCAGAGATACCATAGAAGAAATTCTTGCTTTGAGTGGGAAAATGAGCTAGATGACATGTAACAAAAAAGAAGATTCTTTGACCTCCAAGATTAATTTAAACCAGTTTTTATTTCTGACCTCACATGTCTACTTAAACAACAGGCACTGACATATTTTCTCCTGTGATTGGGCCTAATGGGCCCATCATTAAGGTAGTTCCTGTCTCTGATGATGCCAAGCGGCAAAGATGGAAAATACCTTTCTGCCAAGGTTTCTCTGTGGCTGTGGCCTTACAGTTGTTCTCCTAGCCCCCTTGTTTGTCTAGCCAAGTTTACTTTTTTCCTTTTATTAGACTAGTTTTGACCCCCTCTCTGGTTTTCATCTACATGAAAGGGTTCTGACCCTTGACGTCTCCTGACTCCTGGTTGCTCGGTACATGCCCTGAATTTCGTTTGTCTGCTTGGTGTCTGAATTTCTGCTTCGCCTTGATCTCAATTTACATTTGCCCTCAGTTCCTAACTACCTATAAATTTACTATGATGTTTAAGTGATTGAATTCTGGATTAGCCTGGGTTCAAATCCTACTTATTGCTACCTGGCATACTTTAGACAAGTCAGTTCAGTCCTCTAAACTTTGTTAAATGGAAATATAGTACCTGTGTGGGAGAGGATACAGTCTGTGTCCAGTAAGTGTTATTACAGCTTTTATTTCATGAAGACTCTGATTCAGCCTTTACTGTCAGGTCCCAGCTTCTTAATCCATGTTGATGCTCTGACACCATCAACCACTATTGCAAGACAAACAGAATCTTAATTTAGACTTCCCTTGTTTAATCAAACAAATATGTTAGAGTTAGATTGGCCACAAATCATTTCCATAAGGTGAGTCTTATTTGTCCATTAAATTGCATCATAACGTTGCAAATCTGATTCTTTCAAAAGTCAGTTTGGACCCTGAATATAATGAAATTGAGCTCAGAATTCAGAAAATATTTTCAAGTCAAAAATAGCTTACCAGTAAGTAATTGTCCACATTCAAAACACTGGTTATAATCATATACTCTTTGCACAGTTACAATAGGAGGCAAGACAGCAAGTTCCAGAAGCATCAAACCCCCAAATTCCATATATGTGTGATGTATGAGCCTTTAGAATAAATGTGTGACTAAATTCATGAATTTGTGAGTTTAGAAGTCTATCCAGCAAAATGAGATCATTTGTCAGTGTTGCAAAATCACTACTCACTACTATGTTTAGTATTATTATTCTGTCTGAGGACAGCCAGCTTAAAGAGAACCAGATATCATACGGGTTCAGACCAGAGGGCCGTGGAAATGTTTTTGATGAAACAAGCACAGGGCATTCTTGTTAGCCATTGGCTGTTTCCTGAAAATGTCTATCAATCTAAAATTCACCAGACTCCTGGAAGCAGAACTTGAACCAAACCTAACTCCAAACCAAAATTCAAATAGAACTGAACCCAAATGTTAATGTTTCACTAAGCTATGAACTGAAGCAACTTTCACAGGGGAAGGGGGAAAAAACTACGAAAGCAGTTTGATTTGAAGCCAAAGGCTATATGTTTTATAAAACTGTTGAACTGGAACAAAATCAGATCAAAATATCCCCTGAACTAAATTTAAACAAATAAATTTTTATTTCTTTAAAATTGAATCCCTGGCTACACATAAGGCTGTGTGCTCAGTCGCTCAGTTGTGTCCGATTCTTTGCGACCTCATGGACTGTAGGCCACCAGGCTCTTTTGTCCAGGATTTTACAGACAAGAATACTGGAATGGTTGCCATTTCCTCCTCCAGGGAATCTTCCCCACTCAGGGACAGAACCTGTGTTGGCAGGCTGATTCTTTAGCACTGAGCCACCTACAAATAAGGCTTACCTTAGTACATGTGATGTTTAATACATGTATAATTTTTTTTAGGCTTTTTTTTTTCCTGTGTCAGTTATCTGTTTAATACAAAATCCCAGAAAATTGACACGGAAAAAAAAAATGCCTAAGAGAAACTATACAAGTCATCTTCCCTGGTGGCTCAGACGGTAAAGCGTCTGCCTGCAATGTGGGAGACTGGGGTTCGATCCCTGGGTCGGGAAGATCTCCTGGAGAAGGCAATAGCAACCTACTCCAATACTTTTTCCTGGAAAATCCCATGGACGGAGGAGCCTGGTGGGCTACAGTCCACGGGGTAGCAAGAGTAGGACACGACTGGGCGACTTCACTTTCACTTTAATAATCCCTACCTACTTCACTAGAGTTACTGTGAGGATTCAGTTAAATAATAAGCAAGTACTTCCATCACTATCATCCTCATGGAAGTGAAAGTGAAGTCGCTCAGTCGTGTCCGACTCTTTGTGACGCCATGGACTGAAGCCTACCAGGCTCCTCCATCTACAGAATTTTCCAGGTAAGAGTACTGGAGTGGGTTGCCGTTTCCTTCTCCAGGGGATCTTCCCAACCCAGGGATCAAACCCAGATCTCCCGCATTGTAGGCAGACGCCTTACCGTCTAAGCAGACGCCTTACCGTCTAAGCCACCAGGGAAGTCATCATCTTCTTAATTATTATGTCATCTACATTGTATCCAGCACACAAGGGGTCAAACTAGAATTTTGAGTCCTCCAATATGTTCGCTGGCCACCAGAGGGCAGCAAAAAGGTAGAAACCCTTGCTGGAACAGACTGCGGAACTTGTCTCATTTGTGAAGACAGCACTGAGATCTTACTATGTGCCAAACAGTGTTCTAAGCATCTTGCATATATTAATACATTTTAGTTCCACGAAGTAGGTTCTGCTATTACTCCCAATGGAGACGATGAAAAAACTGAGGCAAAGAGAGTTCAAGAAATTTGTCCAAGATCACCCAACTAACAGGTGGCAGAGCCAAGATTTGAACCCAGGCAGCCTGGCCACAGAATCCCCGCTCTTAACCTACCATCCTACACTGCCATTTGATATTCATTTTGGAAGATTCTAACCTGGGAGAGATTGAAATCCTGGCCTCATTAAAGGCATGGGCGGACCTGCAACCTAGGATGACTTTATAAAGTTCAGGACCCAGAGCAGAAGAGAATCAAAACTTAAGCCAGGAGAGTGTGATGTGGTCAACAAAAATGTTAGGGACTAATTCAGGGCACAGGCCTCAACCAAGTAAACAGAGGAAAGTTCTGCAAGTGGGGAGGAAGATAGTATTCAAGCACAAATGTAGGAAACGATCAGGACAATTGCCCTTGACAAAAGATAGCTCTTCTCATGGTGGCTGAGTCCAACTGGCTAATCCTTCTGAAGCTGCAGGATGCCTTAAGGTTTAAAGCGCCAACACTTAACAAGGCAACAGGGAGCTGACTCGGTTCCATTTGCACAGCAATTTCCAACTCCTGGGGTTTTTTTTTTTTTTTTTTTTTAGCAGCAAACACAAAACCTACTATCCTGGTCATCACAGCCAAGCCTCTCAAATTAACAGATCCTACTGATATCCCAGTGTCTTCATGTCCCATACTCTCCCCACCCCACTGCAGTCAGAGCCCACATCACTTCACAGAGACTGACCTCCCCAAGGTCACCAGTCATCTCCAAATGCCAAATTCACTTAGCATCTGCAGGTGTGTCTGAAGTTTTTTTACCTCGTTGGTCACTCCTTCCTTCATGAATCTCTCCACTCCTGGGTTAGAAATGCCTTGTTTGAGGCATACACCCTCAATCCAGATGCAGCCCTGCTTCTCTGAACACCACTTTGTGGTCTGGTTACTGGCTTCTCTTTTGCACATCTCTTGTCAAAAGCAATGCAATGGCTTTTAACTGTCCTCTCTACCTCCACTTTGGACACCCTGATCCATTCCTTTTTTTTTTACAGATTTTTTTTTTTTTAATGTGGGCCAGTTTTAATGTTTTTACTGAATTTGTCACATTATTGCTTCTGTTGTTGATGTTCTGGTTTTTCAGCCACAAGGCATGCGGGATCCTTAGCTCCCCGACCAGGGATGGAACCCACACCCCTTGCATTGGAAGGGGATGTCCCAGCCACTGGACACCAGGGAAGTCCCCCTAATGCATTCTTAACATTGCTTTAGAGAGCAGCGCTTCCCCAAATACTGAAATGCTACTCTGCTCATGGCTCTCCCTTGCTTCAAATCTTTCAGTGGTTCTCACTCCCCCATTATGAAAAGCTGGCTACTTTCCCACCTGCTTTTCCATGTGGTTCTGACAATACCTTCAGTCATGCCCTTTGCCACTCGCACGACTCAAAAACTCACTCAAGCTTCCATAGCTTCTCAGGTGCTTATCCTTTGTATGCTTCAAAATGCAGCTCCGTCATCTCCTTCCTCCTCAACACACTTCCCTGAAATCCTCTCCGCTAGACAGAGCTGTCGGCTTCCCCCAGGGCTCCACCTACACACAAGTCGTCAGATGATCGTGGCTCATTCACAGTCGCCAATCTCCTGGGCCAGACTCTGTTCCCCTTTTGTGAAGGACCATGTGGGATTTAGCCCACTGTCCCCACCACCTAACAGAGAGAGGCAATTAATCTATATCTAAGGAATGAATGGATACTTTTTGAAAGGAAAGAAGCGATAGGGGACTGAAATACAATACCTGGTGCATCCATGCTCACCAAATTGTGGGCAATTTGGAATGGAACCCCGATTTTCAGTGTATCTTGTGAGTGCTTAAAGATCTGAAAGACTAAGGCAATGCTGAAAGCTGCAAATTATAAGTCAAGTGAGAGTCTTCATATTGATTTTATTTCGTTATCAATGACAAGGCCATGAGAATGTTAACGAGAACCAGCAGGGGCGTGCTGAACAGCAGGCTCAGTCCAAGCGGGTCTGCAGGCCCCCAGAGCAGCCCGTGGGACTGGCTTTCCTCTCCACATACCATTCAGTGGAACAAGTCCTGACAGCTTAACATGGCGCATAAAACGTGCTCTCCGGGTAACGGGGCACTTAGCATACTTGACTAGAATCATGTGGACCAGATTTTTCGTTGGCTTATCTTGCCACAAGAAGTAGAATCTGTTCACCCTGCCTTATTCTTACCCCTCAGTTTCGTACGATTTAATAATCTAAGAAAATTGGTCTGTGCAGCTTCCCATTTGCTCAGTACAGCCTCACAGAAGCATGACCGTTTCTCTAATCTGTCATCCCAACAGAGAATGGGGCCACAGCCAGGAAAGGCAGAAGCTGCCGGAGGTGTCTTTGTGGTGACTGCTCATCTGCTGAGTCTAACTTTGATTTTTCTGTCTTGCCTCTGGGGGCTGATCAGCCTGAGGGTGATACGCAAAAACTTCCAGTTCTCTGGTCTATTCTCTGGCTGCAACAGAGGACAGGGAGTAAAGCAGGGCATGCCTCGTACCATAAATCAGCGGTGTGGGTTATCTCATCCTCTCCCACTGGACTCCCCTCCAGTTTCCAGGGTAGCATGGTGATGAGACACATGCCTTTGCACCCAACATTTTAAGTTCAAATCCTAGCTCTTCAAGCTCTTAGCCATGTGACTTTCAAACAAGTTATTTAACCCCTCGGGTCCTCAGTGCTCTCCATTGCAACATGGGGATAATAACTTCCTCAGAGGGTTGCTCTAATGAGAAAATGCCCGTAAAACACTTGGCATCAAGCCTGAATCAGCACTCTGTAAATGGGAGCTGCTATGATCCTTGTTTTAAATTCTTAGACGCTGGCTTGGCTTTTCGTGAAGTACCAGATCGATCCAAGCTCAGTGTGGCTTTACGTCTGGCCTAGAAATGCTTGGAAACCCCAGGATGACTTCCATGACGCTAATGGCTGAGCTCCATGTCAGCTGACGAGAAAGAGCAGACCCGCTCCCTGTGGCAGAAGGTAATCGCTCTTGCAATCACAAGCAATTTTTGCTACTGTCAGCACCACTGAGCCAAACTCGATCTGGATGAGAAACCTGGATCATTCTGTGTTGGTTTCCCACATAAGCCAGTCTTATCAACGGAATTCCAAATGCCCCCTCTTCTGAGTGACGATGTAACAAACAAGTTGACAGGCCATCAAGTCTGGAATCCTGCGTCCAACTGTGTCCTACAGGCTGAATATCAGATCAAAGTGAAAAGAAATCAGGAGAGAATTGAGGCAACTTTCCACGTACGAGACTCAACCCAGTTTGATATTCAAATTTTAGATTGAGTTCTCAGGACTAACCATCATTGGAAGATTTCCTTCTGAATTTTCTTCTCTAGAATGACATGTATAAGTCACAGGATAAATAAAGATGTTCCCACAGCCACTCTGTTAAGCATCATCTCCTTTTTGTAGACAGAAAATAGGTTGGTCAATAGAGGGACACCAGCGGAGAAGAGGATGGAGGAGAGGTTAATAAAAGAGCCTTGGAAAGCTTCCCAGATTTCACAACTGCAGCTCTTTCAAAGTAATCCCTCATGGGAAGTGCTGGAAATCCACTACAAGAGCACTTTTGCTAACACAGATTACCCAAAATGAAGAATGTATTTCAACAAAAACAATACCAAATCAAAGTTCATCAACTCAAGCCTCAATACGAGCATGACATAGAGAGATGGTGTGTCAGTCACGATTCCATCAGAGGAGCAGAGCCACAGGCCATACACATATACACACATACACACATACGTATTGTTGCCGTTCAGTTGCCAAGTTGTATCCGACTCTCTGCAGTCCCATGGACAGCAGTATGCCAGGCTTCCCTGTCCCTCGCCATCTCCCAGAGTTTGCCCAAGTTCATGTCCATTGAGTCGATGATGCCATCCAACCATCTCAGCCTATGTCACCCTCTTCTGTCTTCAATCTTTCCCAGCATCAGGTTCTTTTCCAATGAGTTGACTGTTTGCATCAGGTGGCCAAAGTATTGGAGCTTCAGCTTCAATAATAGATATATACCCATACATATATACACACACACACATACATATTTGCTAATTTGCTAAGTCACTTCAGTCGTGTCCGACTCTGTGCAACCCCATAGACGGCAGCCCACCAGGCTCCCCCGTCCCTGGGGTTCTCCAGGCAAGAACACTGGAGTGGGTTGCCATTTCCTTCTCCAATGCATGAAAGCGAAAGGTGAAAGTGAAGTCGCTCAGTCAGGTCCGACCCAGCGCCCCATGGACTGAAGCCTACCAGGCTCCTCCATCCATGGGATTTTCCAGGCAAGAGTACTGGAGTGGGGTGCCATTGCCTTCTCCGACACATACATATACACGTGTGTATTATACATAAATGTACAGCCTGTGGTTCAGCTTGCTGAGTGAATCTTGACTGATATGTATACGAGTGTGTCTTTCTATCTGTTGGTGAAGGCAAGACAGATATATTGTGGGGCAAAGAGTCCACAAGCACTAGCCAGAGCCCCTCAGAGATGGAAAAATCTGTGTCGGTTCTTGTTGCCTCTGACTTTGGTTGCTGTGTATTGCTGGGGCCCTTCACCATGGAACTAAACACATAAACCAGGCCAACGAGTTGGAGAAATTGAAAGCAGATCCAAGGGAAACTGAAGCAGCTGCAGTTCTAGCTAATCCCTTACATCCGACTCTTTGCAACCCCACAGACTACACACTCCACGGAGTTCTCCAGGCCAGAATACTGGAGTGGGTAGCCTTTCCCTTCTCCAGGGGATCTTCCCAACCAAGGGATCGAACCCAGGTCTCCCGAAATGCAGGCAGATTCATTACCAGCTGAGCCCCAAGGGAAGCCCCTGAAGTGGGGAGCTGACCAACAACAACAGGGTGTGTCACAAAAGAGCTGCTGCCTCACTTCCATGGCCAAATCTCCCATATCTCACTGGAAGCATGTAGGAAAGCAAAATCTGGAAAATGGAGTTCAGCCTAGCCAAGTTAGGACTTATGGAGCCACTGCAAACAGGTATTGGTCCTCTCTGCCTATGGTTACTACGTAACTCCTCTTTCAGTTCAGTTCAATTGATCACTCATGTCTGACTCTTTGTGACCCCAGGGACATGCACCAACTCTTTGCAACCCCATGGACTGTAGCACGCCAGGCCTTCCTGTCCATCACCAAGTCCCGGAGCTTACTCAAACTCATGTCCATTGAGTTGGTGATGCCATCCAACCATCTCATTCTCTGTTGTCCCCTTCTCTCAACTCCTCTTTAGAGAATGCCTTTCTGGCCTAGAATGGTTTAGAAGTCCATAGAATAAAGATTCTTTACACACCTCATCATATCATTCACAAACTGAAAATACTTATTGTAATTTTGAAAAGTAATTTGGATATTAAGAAATCTCAGTGAATTCTCAAGGCCTAAGACAGACTGTTCTAAGGGCTTTGGTAGAAGTTAATCTATTACATCAAGAAGAGTCCCTTCCATTTTCTGTGTGTGTGTGTGCACGCGTGCATGGGCGTGTGTACACACACACACTAATCTATAGTTTATAATCATAATTTCACAAGTTCAAGTTTCATGTATTTTCAGTATTCAGTAAACGTCATACTTTAGCAGGGATGTGGCGTGAGTGTGCCTTTCCTCACTCTCCGTTCTGGGTACCAGTGGCTTTGAGACTGAGGGATCAATGTGCCTGACACCACGTTTTCTGGAAAACATCAGACCTGGGCTGCCCAGCTGCTCTTTAAAGTGTGTGTGCCTCTTAGTTTTATAATAACCATGGTGTTTGGGGAAGGTAAAGGTGAACATTACCATTTTAACCAACACTTTTAAATAGAAAAAAGAAATTTAGGGAGCAATCACATGGCAATATTAAAATTTTTTTCATTATATTTTCTAATAACTCTCAAGCACTGGTAACCATAAAAGCCTCCATAATGTGTTTATTGAGACCAGTAATCAGTGCAGGATGGAATTTTCAATATAATATGGGCAGGTTTTCTATGAAAGTGGCAGAGAGAATTCTGTCCCTTTGCTGGAGTATAAACTTGACTCCCTCTTTAGGGCACTGGAGTAGTAAAACACAAGAGAACTTCCTAATGGAAATGAGACTATTCTCATTAAATTAAATGAGACCATTTAATGTGGGTGAAAGTGATTTAAAATTCACGCACCTCCTGCAAATATGTTCTTGATTTACTTTTTAAAGAGTAAAATGGGTTTAGTAAATATTGCCAGGTATAATAAATCATAAAACATTTAACACCGATTTGTCAAATGTAGTTTACATGAACTAGCACTTATGTTATTTATACCAGGCTGAATGAAATTGCTGATATGTTAGAAAGGTTTTCAGCCAGTTAGGAAACATGCAGTGAGCAAAACATTATGCTGGGTGGTATGTAGGTTACAGAAATGTTACACATTATCCCCAAAGTGCTTACAGTTTGGATGGGGTACTCAATCAACAATACAAGACAGGATATGAGAAGAGCCTGTCCAAACTAGCTTGGTTTCAATTAAACTAACCAATGAAAACCATCCTTTCTTATCTGATTCTACCCAACCCCCAACCTGGCCACTATCCATTAAGAAGTCCCAGCCTTTTAGGAGTGTTGACCTGAATCTCCTATCCTGAACTAATCTTATATTATCTTGCACTCTTTCTCTAAAACTTTTAGGTTTTCAACATTTGATCTCTTCTCTGGGATGGCTTCACAATCTCTTCTGGGACCAACCCTTGCTTCAAATATGACTGCTACTTACTGTGTAGATATGTAAACTTTAGCCACTCAGTATAACATCCTGATGTAATTTAATTCATATGGGGGGACTCTACCCTTTAGGCTGCTTTGGCTAATGTCATTACCTGATCTGTCCCTTCTTGATAATTATATAGATTAATGAAAGTGCCATAGGAGTTTCATGTTCTGATTTTAGGAGAAGTCAAACTAGCACCGATTCTAACTCAGAAAATCTCCTTTTTTATTTCTCAATTACACACACACACACACACCCCATACGTGTGCACCCCCAAAGACAATAGAGGGACATCTACAAACTGCCTAAAGAAAAAACAAAACACTAAAACTAGAATTCTATACCAGATGAAAATATCTTTCAAAATTGAGGGAGACACAAAGACTTTTTCAGATATTTGACCAGTACAACAAACATTAAAGGAAACAGGCAGAAAGATAATGTTAGATGGAAACTGGGAGCTACATAAAGTACTGAAGAGAGATGAAACGGTAAATATATGGATAAATACTGTATGCATCTCCTGTTACTTCGGTAACATCACCACAAGCTCAGTGGCTTACAAAACAACTTCTTTCCTTAAGTTCTAGCAATCAGAAGACTGAATCCGGTTTCACTGAGCTAAAGTCAAGGTGCAGACAGGCCTGCATTCCTTTCTGGAGGCCCTAAGAGACAGTTCCCACCCATTTCCAGCTCCTAAACGCTGCCCACCTTCCTTGGCTCATGGCCCCCTACCATCTTCAAAGCCAACAAAGACCGATGGCGTTTTTCACGTGTTGCTTTTTCTCTGATTTTGACATTTCTTGCCCATAGGATGGTACTTATGTTTATAATGAGCCCACTTGGGTAATATAAGATACTCTCCCTACTTTAAGATGAGCTAATTAGCAACCTTAATTCAATGCTAAACCTTAATTACACTTTCGCTTATAACATCATTCATGGATTCTGAATATTAGGATATGGGCTGCTTTTGGGAAACATTATTCTGCCTGCCACAAATATAAATTAAAAGTTCCCCAGTTTTAATCCTTTTAAAAGACAATTCAACTGTTTCAAGAATAAATAATAAGATATTATGAAAAACACAAGCAAAAAGTAAATTTAGATGCAGAATTATCAAATGAAATAAAAGGGGGAAATTTTTAATGCTAAAAGATACATTTCACAATGAAAATAAAACAATCATTGCTCTCTTTGTACCTGAAAACATCCTTGATCACAACAAAACTACAAATATAACAATATATGTAGGATATATAACAATGCATCTAGGAAATATAACAATAAATCTAGGAATTTTAATAATAAAACTTGAAAATGAAGGACACATTCTTCCTGAAAATTAAAAGCAAACAGAAATTTGTAAAATCAAGAATTGGTTCAAGATAGCAGAGTAGAAGGACATGAACTCATCTCCTCCTGCCTGAGCACCAGAATAGCAACTAGCTGTTGAATAGCCATCAACAGGAGGACACTAGAACCCACCAAAAAAAGGTTCCACATCCAAGGACAAAGGAAAAGCCACAGCAAGAAGGTAGGAGGGGTGCAATCACAAGAAAATCAAGTCCCATACCCACCAGGTGGAGGCCTACAAAGCAGAGAACAACAATATCAAAGAAGTTCTTCCACTCTTGGGAAGGTTCCGAGCCCCATGTCAGGCTTCCCAGGCTGAGGACCCACCAAAGGGACTAAAGAATCCACAGGACTGGGGGAAATAGAGATTCCACTCTTGGAGGGCACAAACGAAATCTTGCATAGCACCAGGACCCAGGAGAGATGAGACTGAACCAGACCTACATGCTGGTGTTGGAGAGTCTCCAACGGAGGCATGGGTCTGTACTGGCTTGCGGAGGGGAAAATGCCAAATAACACACAAGGGAACTCCTGTAAGGTTATCAGCTGATTTCTCAACAGAACCTCCACAACAGAAAGGAATGGCATGATATATTTAAAGTGATGAAAGGGAAGAACTACAATCAAGAATACTCTACCCAGCAACATTCTTGTTCAGATATGAAAAGTGGAAGTGTTAGTCACTCAGTTGTGTCTGACTCTTTGTGACCCTATGGACTATAGCCCGCCAAGCACCTCTGTCCATAAGATTTCCCAGGCAAGAATACTGGAGTGTACTGTATTGGATGTACTGGAGTTGGACAATACTGGAGTTGCCATTTCCTTCTCCAGGGAATCTTCCTGACCCAGAGGTTGAACCCAGGTCTTCTGCTTTGCAGGCGGACACTTTACCATCTAAGCCACCAGGGAAGCTTTCAAATATGATGAAGAAATCAAACAGATAAGCAAAAGTTAAGAGAATTCAGCATCACCAAACCAGCTTTATAACAAATGCTAAAGGAACTTCTCCATTCAGGAAACACAAGAGAAGGGAAAGACCTACACAGTATAAACCCAGAGCAATTAAGAAAATGGTAATAGGATCATAGATATAGATAATTACCTTAAACTTAAGTGGATTAAATGCGCCAGCCAAAAGACTGGCTGAGTGGATGGACACACACGTGTGTATGTACTTCCACTTACCACATCACTCTACTTAACCCCCCAGATTGCGTGTAACTATTTTGTATGGTTAGGTTAATCATGTTCTCTTATGGCTTGCAGTTGTTCAGTTCAGCTCAGGGGGTCAGTCATGTCTGACTCTTTGCGACCCCATGGACTGTAGCACGCCAGGCTTCCCTGTCCTTCATCAACTCCTGGAGCTTGCTCAAACTCATGTCCATTGAGTCAGTGACACCATCCAACAATCTCATGCTCTCTCATCCCCTTCTGCCTTCAATCTTTCCCAGCATCGGGGTCTTTTCTAATGAGTCAGTTCTTCACATCAGGTGGCAAAAGTATTGGAGTTTCAGCTTCAGCATTGGTCCTTCCAATGAATATTCAGGGTTGATTTTCTTTAGGATTGATTGGTTGGATCACCTTGCTGTCCAAGGGACTCTGAAGAGTCTTCTCCAACACCATAGTTCAAAAGCATCAATTCTTTGGCACTCAGCCTTCTTTATGGTCCAACTCTTACATCCATACAACTCTTCACCATACTGGAAAAACCACAGCTTTGACTAGACAGACCTTTGTTGGCAAAGTAATGTCTCTGATTTTTGATATGCTGTCTAGGTTTGTTACAGTTTTTTATTCCAAGAAGCAAATGTCTTTTAATTTCATGGCTGCAATCACCATCTGTAGTGGTTCTGGAGTCCAAGAAAATGAAGTCTGTCACAATTTCTATTGTTTCCCCATCTATTTGCCATGAAGTGATGGGACCAGATGCCATGATCTTTATTTTTTTAATATAAATTTATTTATTTTAATTGGAGGTTAATTAATTTACAATATTGTATTGGTTTTGCCATACATCAACGTGAATCTGCCACAGGTATACATGTGTTCCCCATCCTGAACTCAGGTTTTAAACCAGCTTTTTCACTCTCCTCTTTCACTTTCATCAAGAGGCTCTTTAGTTCCTCTTTACTTTCTGCCATAGGGTGGTGTCATCTGCATATCTGAGATTATTGATATTTCTCCCAGCAATCTTGATTCCAGCTTGTTATTCATCCAGCCCAGCATTTCTCATAATAAACTCTGCATATAAGTTAAATAAGTAGGGTGACATCAAAATACTCAACTTAATATTGCTTCTTGGTATCTGTCAAAGAAATTTTGACAAAGGAAAGAAATTAAAGATATAAAAATTGGAAACAACTAAATATTATCATATTTTGCTGATGAGTGGGTGAAAATGAGTATATAATCTATAGATTTCACATAGACAACAGTAGGGAAGATAACATCCCAGTTCCTATAGCAGCAAAAAGGAAAAATACTAGAAAGAACAACATGAAATGTGCAAGTTCTCTAGTTGAAAAAATATTTTAAATGCTCCTGAGAGACAGAAAGAAGACTTGAACAAGCAATTCATACCATGTTCTTGGACAGGAAGACAACATTCTACAAAGTGCCAGTTCCTGCTAAATTAATCTCTAAATACAACATAATCCTAATAAAAATAGCAACACTTTTGTTTCCTGGAACTAGGCAAGCTGATTTTAAAGTTCATATGGAGAAATAAATAAGCAAAAATATAAAAAATCTGAAAAAAGTAATAAAAATATACTAGAAAGAAAAAAGCATCAAGATAAATTTTATAACATAATTATAAGCTCAAGAATTAAAACAGTGTGATACTGGCCTTTGAATAGAGAGACACATTATTGCACTGTAATAAAAAGCAAAGTAATGAATATAAATATACTGAGAGTGCCGAAGAATTGATGCTTTTGAGCTGTGGTGTTGGAGAAGACTCTTGAGAGTCCCTTGGACTGCAAGGAGATCCAACCGGTCCATTCTGAAGGAGATCAGCCCTGGGATTTCTTTCGAAGGAATGATGCTAAAGCTGAAACTCCAGTACTTTGGGCACCTTATGCAAAGAGTTGACTCATTGGAAAAGACTTTGATGCTGGGAGGGATTGGGGGCAGGAGGAGAAGGGGACGACAGAGGGTGAGGTGGCTGGATGGCATCACTGACTCGATGGACGTGAGTCTGAGTGAACTCCGGGAGTTGGTGATGGACAGGGAGGCCTAGCGTGCTGCGATTCATGGGGTCACAAAGAGTCGAACACGACTGAGCGACTGAACTGACTGAACTGAAATGGTAAGGCAACAAAGGAGTACCTATTTGCAAAACAAACAAACAAAAAACAGCAGATTCATATCACACACATTATTTAAAATAGACTCCAGAAAGATCAAACATTTGAATAGAAGTATTGAAACCAAAAAAATGCACTACAAATTTATGTCATAAATTAAGGATTAATGTCTCTCATGTATAAATCAATAAGAAAATAAAGCCAATAGAAAATGGGCAAAAGGACAGTTCATAGAAAATAAAATTTTTAAGTGAAAAGATGTTTAACTTCATTCATAATAAAAGAATTGCATTTTAAAAATATGCTGAGAAATCATGTTTCAAAATCATCAAATTATTGAGTGTCCAAAAGTTTGATAACACTTTCTATTGGTATAGTTTGGAGAAATAGACACACCCATATATTGTTGGCAGTGTATATTGGTTCAGCCCCTGAGGAGAACAGTTTGCCAACAAATTAAAAGTAGAACATCTATACATCCTTTGACCTTATTAAGTTCATTTGTCAGAGTTTAGCTGAAAAGACAAGCTCATGCACTCAAAATGGCTTAAACGTAACTTTACATAAAAGTTTATGTGTGCATGGTTTATGTATGTATGAGTGGTTTGTGATAATGAAATTCAGAAGCAATCTTAATGACCATAGATAAAATATCTCTAGAAAACTACTCAAGAAACAGGTGGAAAGGGAAATTGTAAGGCTAGGAAATGATGGTAGAAAAGGATTTACACCTTTTACACCCTTTTCAATTTTTTATGAATTTATTTTTTTTCATTTATAGCTTCTTTGAGGTATAACTGATATACCAAGACCGTACACTTTTAATGTACAGATCTTGATGAGTTTGGACATATGCATACACCCATGATGCCATCACAACCAAGGTACTGAAATATCCATTACTTTCAAAATCCTCAAAATTTCCTCGTGTTCTTCTGCAGGGTGTGTGTATGGTTGGTTGGTCTATTTGGGGGGAAGAGCAACTAAGATGAGATCTATCTTCTTAACATATTTAAAGTCCACAATACAGTTTTTATTATGCAAGATAAATAAGTTCTAGAGATCTGTGCAATATCAGTACCTATAGTTAATTTTTAGAAATTTCAACCATGTGTATGCACTAACTTAAAAAATCTCTGTGTATATACATATATATACACACACACACATATATGTACATATTAAATATATAAAAACATTATTTGTGTGTATATATGTGTGTGGATTCTCAGAGGGTAAAGAATCCGCCTGCAATACAGAAGACGTGAGTTTGATCCCTGGGTTGGGAAGATCCCCTGGAGGAGAGCATGGCAACTCATTCCAATAGTCTTAGCTAGACAGTCCCATGGAAAGAGGAGCCTGGTGGGCTACAGTCCACGGGGTTGCGAAGAATCAGACGAAACTGAAGTGACTGAGTGTAAACACATGCATACATGTGTATGTTTATATGAAAAATACAGAATATTAATAGCAAAAATACCTCTGTATGATTATTGGTAATTTTTACTCTTCTGTATTTTCTAGATTCCCTTCAATAACTTTATAACAATAGAATAAATGTCATATCTTAAAGATCAGAAGGATGATCTTGGAGTATTAAAACTAAGAATCAAAAGACCTAGCCCTTGTTCCAGATTCAACACTTACCAGCTGAGTGCCATTTGCTATATATTCTAACTAAACTGAGGCTCAGTTTTCTCATCTGTAAAATGGGGATAATACTGCTTGCCTGAATTTGGGGGAAAATCAAGTGAGAAAATACTCTGTAAATGCTTATGAATCATCATGCTACAGAAATGTGCAATACTGTTATAGTTAATGATGTAAGAAGCACTACTGAAGTATTAGATTTCTCAATCTCCTTCTTAAGATACAAGCTGACCAATGAGTTAAGTCAATCAGGGTCTCAAAGAGTTACAAGGCAACTCAGTTCTGTCCTCCACTGTTATTCCCATTTGCAAAGTGAAAAGAAGAAGGTTAAGGAAGTTCTATAAGAATATTCTAAAGGAAGAAATTCTCACCCAAGGAAGGAGACGGCTTTGTGCTCTCCTCAAGCCAGATGTTACCCCAGTAAGACACGTCCAACTCTATCCAGTCTGTTCTACCAGGACCAGTTTGCTTCTGCTACACAAATAGGTTGTGTTGTAAAGATGGTGCTTTGGGTATATCTGCTTTGCTGTCCATACTCTGAAAAATCTGAATGAACTCAATGTCCAGTCCAGCACTCCACAGAGAGACTTTTCTGCTCACTTCCAAACCAACACACATTCATCTGTATATGTGTGTATACACAAATGTCTAGATATTTTTAAAAATTATGCAGAGTTACCAGAGAAGATGCTGAAACCATGAATAATAATAGTTATGTCAGCAGGAATGTGGAATTGAAGCTCAGCACTGCTTGTAAAACAATATATTGTTTCAACAAAAACAAGGCCAAAAAATCAAAAACAGTTCTGAATCGGTGTCCAAAATGTTCCACTTTTAAGTAATGGTTTCAAAAGATTTTTCCCTTAACATCTGAGGCAACAAACCAGACCAGGGTGAGCAGCTGGATTCCCCTCACCTTGGCCAGCTTGCTGGCTCTCTCACTCTCTCTTTTTTCAGCCATCAGGATCTTTCAAAATGTTTTCAGTGAAAAACCTAGCCATTGTAAGCGCTCAGGAAATTCATTCACTTGAGGTCACAGTACACTCCTATCTGCTTCGCTTCTCAGTGGGATATCTCCAAATATCTTGAGGGGTGTTGCAAAATGCTAAAAAGAAATGGAAAAAACACCATTAATTGGTTCAAGTTTTTCCCTTTAATTTATTTATACCATACACAGTCCTTTAGGGAAAGTCAGAATGGGTTTTAAAAAATCAGCAACCACAAATATTATAAAAGGCTGGAGATTGTTGCTCCAGGCCTCTTAGGAGATAATTTAGTGGTACTATATATAATGGCTGAAGTGTGGTCCAAGCGTTATATATCTCCTGAGTTCAAATCCCAATTTCAACACTAGTCATGAGGCTTTGAACTCTTCCACTTTTAACCCTTCCATGTCTCTCTTTCTATCTCGCAATTACCTTAAAGAATGAACAAAATCATCCCTGAAAAGCATTGAGCACAATGCTTAGCATGTAATAAGCATTCAATGAATGTTAGCAGTTATTTTAATTATTTGCAGTACTATGACAGAAAATGTCTAACTGGTCCATGAACATCTTGCAAAAGTTAATGGTCTTCCTTAAGCACCTACCCTAAGCATTCACTACTATGGAGATAACTTGGGTACCTTCTCCAGATTACAAGCACCATATAACTTCTTGTCTCAATTTCAGATATTCTGCCTCTCAGCATGGACTGTTTAATGTGTACTTCAAAAAAATGCACTCAGGCAGGCCAAAACTATGTCTCCTATCTTACAGTGAAGGATGCTGACGGGTTGGTATGCCGCATTCAATTTTTATTAGACTGGCTCTTTGCTAACTGCATTCCAGCTCATTTCTGAGCTTCAGCAGACGGGTGGGCAAGGCAGGAGTGGGACGGAACGCGCTGCTTTGTTTTGGTGTCTTAACACTTCAGACAGACGAAAAGAATAGTCCTTAAACTGGCCCATCTCTGTAGACTGTGTCTTCAGCAGAACATACTTCATTTTTTCCATTAATACGACCAGATGACCTGTTGGTAAATGTTTTAGGGAACAGATCATAGCAAGAAAACTAAAGGCATATTTGAGTTTATGGAGATACCTAATTTTCCATCACTGAGTGATGTTCTTCTTTATCTCCATGTATGTTATTCATCAAGGCATCTTGACACTATTTACTGGAAAGGAATGGCACTGTTTACCAGAAAACTAGCTTAATCTGCTACTCATTGTTTTCATCAGTTAAATAAAACTGACCTTTCATCTTTAGCATTGTGCTTCCAACAAAATCCTGCCAAAATCACTAATGATCTGTGTTCCTCAGACAGCTGCAAGACATTCTCCATGAGCTAAGGAATGGTGGGATCATCACCCCTTCCGGAGATAGAAGGAAGCAGTCTTTATAGACCATGTTAACAGGTTAGCCGTCCAACCAAGCCACTGGGTCCAGGAGAAAGAGAAAGGGAAGGGAAGGAGCTTCAAAAAGAGAATCCCCAAACCTCGTAGGGAACCCCTTAATCAAAAGCACTTAGTAGTCCTTGAGACGGAATTAACCCAGCTCAGAGGCAAGGGTAGAGTTAACAACCAACTGATAAAATCGAGTCTGTAGAGTTTCACACTTTGGAGAGTTAGTCTAGATATTCCATAGTGGAGCCTAACAACATAATGAGTATTCTTCAGGTATCTAAGAATATCTGAGTGCCTGACAACCTTTTCTTTCATGAAGAATGATATCAATATGGCCATAAAGTTATTTCGCTCTTCACATTGATAACAGTGCTTATGGGAACTTACGCTCACTCTCAATTTATCTCTCAAAGACCAATGTCTACCCATTCATTGGTGGTTGTAGATTAGTTACTCTCAACCTAATTAACACTCTGGCACACCATGGGTGTTCCTACACAGCTCGATCAGAAGCAAATGAGCATTTCATTCAAACTGGTAAGGTCTCAAATTTTGATTTTGCCTGGTGCTTTTGCTCACCTACCAACCATCCTTGCTGCAGTAATAGCACCTTTTTTTTCCCTTTGAGAAACTGTTTCATCCCATTCTCATCTATATATTAGTTTGTACCCCAAGATATATGTATGGAAGTGTTCATTGCAGCAAAAATTTAGGAAAAATCTAAATGTTAGATATTTAATATGGGAATAGTTTAATCATAGGGCATTCATATAAAATATTAGGCAGAATTTTAAAGAATTCTGTGGAAGATTTATGAGTACAATCATGGAACAACGCCCACTGTTATTAAGTGAAAGAGCAAGCTACAGGATAATGTATGCAACTTGATTTAATTTATGTAAATGTGTTATAGTCACCTAACCCTTTACCTTTACCTTCTTCCCTGCAGGCTCGGTAGATAAAGAATCTGCCTGCCAATGCAAGAGACATGGGTTTCATCCTTGGGTTGGAAAGATCCCCTGGAGACAGAAATTGCAACCTACTCCAATATTCTTGCCTGAAAATCCCATGGACAGAGGAGCCTAGTGGGCTTACAGTTCACAGAATTTCAAGAGAGTCAGACAAGACTTAATGACCAAATAACAGCAACAACCAACTTGATTTAATTTATGTAAACATGTTATAGTCACCTAAGTATACATGTAAAGGAACAAAAATTGTATCAATAAATACACACAAGACTGATAACAATGTTTACCTCTGAGGAGAAGCATAAAACTGGAGGAAGAAGAGGTGAAGGAAAACATCTTCAGTTGTGTTATTCTGTATTATTTCAATTTTTATAAGCATATAACTATAATATAAACTTGAGGAAGGCATAGCAACCCACTCCAGTATTCTTGCCTAGAGAATCCCACAGATAGAGAAGTGTGACAGGCTACAGTCCATGGGGTCACAAAGAGCTGGACATGACTAAAGCAACTTAGCACACACATAACATAAACAAGATTTAAAATAAAGTTCATGAAAAAAAAATCTATCCTCAAAAATGAATCCTTTTTATAGAAGTGAGTTATGTCCTCAGACTTTGGGAAGGACTTTGAGTTGTTATCAAAAGTGGTAGCTATTAATATGTGAAACCAGAAGTTATATTTGCTTCAGACACAAATAATTGAAAAAGCCAATTGTCACTTGCTTTTGCATCAGTATTATTCACTCATTATTGCAGTAATAATAATGTCTCTTTCAAACAACTGAAATAAAGCTGTGTCTTCCTTGCCTCAATTCCAATGCCAAAGTAACCATTTTCCTGAGTGCAGCTTATGTCCTTACAGATTTACAAATACATATATGAATATTACACATATGTATAGTTTGGTTACATCTTTAGATGCCTTGGATGGGTATCGAACAACTTGGCTCTCAATCTCCAGGAAATATATCAGCCTCTTCAAGTGATCCTCTTATAGTCTCTCTCACAAAGAAACAACATCTTCAATGTTCAGTTTCAGAATTCTAATTCTTTAGTACCTTTGAGTTGGGTGAAGGAGCCAAGGGTCACAGAACTGGCTAGTCCTTTATGGTGATCCAGCACTACCTTTGGAAAGAATTGCCATTTATTGCCTTGGAACTTCAGCCAAAATAGAAAAATGAATTGCATTTATTTTAATATCTAGTTAGTCAAATTTCTTAAACTAATTGATTTTAATATATGGTTCCCATACTTAACCACTTTACTTAACTCTTTTATTAGTTTCATCAGTTATTTCTCTTCAATTTTTAGTATGAAAATTGTTTTGGCTATAAATGATAACTCCTCCTTTTAATACTTATATCTCATATTTCTTCTTCTTGTCCTAGTACATTGGTTAAAATCTCCAGTACAAAGTTTAGAGTTTCAGTGACCTTCTTTTTTTTCTAACTTAAGTTTTAAATTTTCTCTTATTTTGCCGTTAGATATGATGTTTGTTCTAGATTTCTGTTAAATGCTCTTTAAAGATTTTTTAAACCTATTATATTTCTAGCTAACTAAAATTATTTTGATACGGGTAAACAGTGGAAACAGTGTCAGACTTTATTTTGGGGGGCTCCAAAATCACTGCAGATGGTGACTGCAGCCATGAAATTAAAAGACGCTTACTCCCTGGAAGAAAAGTTATGACCAACCTAGATAGCATATTCAAAAGCAGAGACATTACTTTGCCGAATAAGGTCCATCTAGTCAAGGCTATGGTTTTTCCTGTGGTCATGTATGGATGTGAGAGTTGGACTGTGAAGAAGGCTGAGTGCAGAAGAATTGATGCTTTTGAACTGTGGTGTTGGAGAAGATTCTTGAGAGTCCCTTGGACTGCAAGGAGATCCAACCAGTCCATTCTGAGGGAGATCAACCCTGGGATTTCTTTGGAAGGAATGATGCTAAAGCTGAAACTTCAGTACTTTGGCCACCTCATGGGAAGAGTTGACTCATTGGAAAAGACTCTGATGCTGGGAGGGATTGGGGGCAGGAGGAGAAGGGAACAACAGAGGATGAGATGGCTGGATGGCATCACGGACTCGATGGACGTGAGTCTGAGTGAACTCCGGGAGTTGGTGATGGACAGGGAGCCTGGCATGCTGCGATTCATGGGGTTGCAAAGAATTGGACACGACTGAGCGACTGAACTGAACTGAATTGTATCAAACATTTTTTCTCTCTCGATTTGAAATGGTTGTAAGGATTTTCTCTTTGAATTCATTTATTAACATATTAAATTATATCAGTAAAATTTTCTCGTGTTGACTCATCTCTGCATTCCTAGGCCATGTGTTGTATTCTTTAATGTAGATTTGTATTCAATTTGTTGATATTTTATTTTAAAATTTTGCCCTGTATTTTTAAGTAAGAATGTTCTATGTTTTCCTTTTCTATTGCTTCCTTTGCCAAGTTTTTGAAATTCAATTAAGTGAGTTACAAAGCTTTCCATTTTTTTGATGTAGTGGACTAATTTATGGATCATGGAGATTATCTGTTTCTTAAGGTTTTGGTAGAAATGATCCATAAATCTATTTGGTTCTTCTACCATTTTTAATATCAGTACTTTGATTTCCTTTTCAATTATATTGTATTATAAAGTTGGTTTTCTACTTTGCTTTGAGATTTATCTCTATGATTTACATTTTCCTAGAGAATAATTCTGGAGAAGGTGATGGCACCCCACTCCAGTACTCTTGCCTGGAAAATCCCATGGATGGAGGGCTGCAGTCCATGGGATCTCAAAGAGTCAGACACCATTGAACGACTTCACTTTCACTTTTCACTTTCATGCATTGGAGAAGGAAATGGCAGCCCACTCCAGTGTTCTTGCCTGGAGAAACCCAGGGACTGGGGAGCCTGGTGGGGTTGCATAGAGTTGGACACGACTGAAGTGACTTAGCAGCAGCAGCAGCAGAGAATAATTCATATAATGCAATCTTTCAAATATATTATTATAAAATTTTATATCTGTTCTAACATTTACTCTCTTTTCTATTGGTGTTTATGGCTCTATCTCTTTGGTAATGACATTTCCATTGTCTTTTTATTCTAAGATTTTCTAAAATGTTATAGTAATGTTATTAATGTTCTCAAATAAACAATATTATATGGATTAATTATGAATTATTATTCATATCTTTTAATATGTCTTCCTCCTTTTTCAAGGCTATCTTATTATTTTCAAAGATTTTTTGGTTGGAAGATCATTCATTTTCAGTCACTATTCCTGTATAATATTTGGCTTTTTAGTTATAAGTTTTTCTGTGACCACAACTTCATATATAGATTTTCATATATACTAAAATCTATAGTATATAGATTTTACTATGTTGTGCTTTATCATTTTTAAGAAGTTTATCATTTATATTTGTCTTTATTCTACAGCCCCAAAAATACTTGAAATTAATTTTAAATTTCAAAGTATATATTTATTATACATTTTGCATAAATTTTAATTTAATTGTATTACATATGTAGTGTATTCAGATTCAGGATAAATTATCTAGTCAAAGCTATGGTTTTTCGTGTGGTCATATATGGATGTGAGAGTTGGACTGTGAAGAAGGCTGAGCACCAAAGAACTGATGCTTTTGAACTGTGGTGTTGGAGAAGACTCTTGAGAGTCCCTTGGACTGCAAGGAGATCCAACCAGTCCATTCTGAAGGAGATCAACCCTGGGATTTCTTTGGAAGGAATGATGCTAAAACTGAAGCTCCAGTACTTTGGCCACCTCATGGGAAGAGTTGACTCATTGGAAAAGACCCTGATGCTGGGAGGGAATGGGGGCAGGAGGAGAAGGGGATGACAGAGNTGGCCCCCATTGCTTGAGCTGACATGAGGAAGGCCTTTGGTTTTGGCCTTGGGGGAAGGGAGGATGAAGGAGCTTTGAGGGGGAGCAGGGAAGCCTGAGGAAGGAGGGAGGAGTCTAGCAGACAGGCACTGAGAGCAAGGCCTGTGCTTCCCTCATTAGCCTGAGGGCAGGCGCCAAGCCTGGCTTGGGGAGGAGGGGTTAGGGACCATGATGTAAGGGGCGAGCTCAGGAAAGGCTTTGCGAAGGAGAGATCACCAGCTCCACACAGACTCTGTGCCCCTTCCACTGCTGAGGACGTGAGGGGTGGGGGGAACTCACGTGCCCATGACATAATAAGATGCCACAGAGGGGTGAGGAGCAGGGGCGGCGCAGTGTCCCCTCCTGTGTCCCAAGGCCACTCAGGGGTGAGAGGATGAGGATAGGCGAGCACAAGAGGCCTCGTTCCTGAGCACAGAGAGACCCTCCGAGGGCTCCCAGGATAACGGAGGGAGAGGAGGGGAGCGCTGCCATGCAGGAGGGGACTCACAGCCACCAAGACTACCAACAGAGGCCGGCTTTGCCCCGTGAGCTACGAGAGCAGGGGCATCCAGGAAACAGGGCGGCCTGCATGTTAAGATGCCTAGACCCGGCCTGTCTTACCTGCCCCCGCCGCCCTCCCCACCCGACCCAAGGCCACGCTCTCCACCGCCAAGTCCTCCTTGCCTTTCTGGTAGCCCGCAGAGAAGCCGCGGCTGGCCACGTGCTTGTCTGAGTGGAAGACCACAGACATGACATGCCAGGAGGAGGTGAAGGGTGGCGGGGGCACCCTGCCGCAGAACCTCCCCAGCAGGTTGCCCTGGTCCCCGGAGGCGCCGTTGTAGATCTCTAGGAAGTCGAAGCCGCAGGTGTCGTGGTACTCCAAGTCAAAGGCGTGGAAGGTGAGCAGCACGGAGGAGCCCTCGGCCACCACGATCAGCCAGCTGCACTCCGTGTTGTAGGGGTAGAGCCTGGGGAGTTGGGGCTGGAGAAGTTTCCGGAAGGTGCTGAGAGCACACCCCCACATTTGACACCTGTGGCGAGAGGGAGGAATGACTTAGAGTCGGTGCTGGGGTCCCAGATCATGGCCCAGCTTCAAAGCAGGGTCTTTGGGATGGAATGAGAGAGCAAGAGGCCACGACCCTAAATCAATTCATTTATTCATTTATTTGTTCATTCATTTACTTATTCTTCAAATACTACCAAACGTTCTTTAATGCATTCAATAAATATTGTCTGAGTGTGGGGCATTGTTCTAGGTGCTGGGGTTACAGCAGGAACAAATAGATAAAAATTCTGGTGGGGAAGATAGACAGCAAACAAGAAGGGGACAACCGAGGATGAGATGGCTGGATGGCATCACTGAGTCCATGGGCGTGGGTCTGGGTGAACTCCGGGAGTTGGTGATGGACAGGGAGGCCTGGCGTGCTGCGATTCATGGGATCGCAAAGAGTCGGACACGACTGAGCGACTGAACTGAACTGAACTGAAGTGCTCTGGAGAAAAATAAAGCAGGGGAGGGAGATAGGAAGTGTCAGGTAGGCCTGTAATTTTATAGGTAGAGGGATTGAAACTGTACCCTCTGCAGTGGAAGCATGGAGTCTTAACCACTGGACTGCCAGGGAAGTCCTATGGGCCTGTGATTTTAAATAAAATATACTAGGCACTAAAGATGTGTCTTGGGGAATTCAAAAATTAAAAGTAATATTACCCACCCCCATCCTAAGTGAAAATGTGCAGTCTATTGCAAAGTGTAAAGTACATTGTTATATGTATGTATTTGTTTATATTTTGAAAAAGAAAACAATGGAAGGAAACTAATAAAAATGGTTCTCTGTCACAGGAAGAAGTAAGCAGCGGGGAGGAAATAAGTGTGACTGCTAGACGTCGTTAAATGCAACTTATTTTATAATTTTGACTTTTTAAACATGAATAATTTTAATATAATTTTTTAAATATCAAAAGATTAAGTAATCCCAATGCCATAGAAAGTGAAAGAGAGAGTGAAAAAGTTGGCTTAAAACTCAACATATGGAGCCTATTATACAGAGTGAAGTAAGTCAGAAAGAAAAACACCAAATACAGTATACTAATGCATATATATGGAATTTAGAAAGATGGTAACGATGACCCTATATGCGAGACAGCAAAAGAGATATAAAGATATAAAGAACAGGCTGCGTGCTGCAGTCTATGGGGACGCAAAGAGTCGAACACGACTGAGCGACTGAACTGAGCTGATAATTGGAACACAGATATATACACAGATATAAAGAACAGACTTTTGGACTCTGTGGGAGAGGGCAAGAGTGGGATGATTTGAGAGAGTAACACTGAAACATATATATTACCATATGTGAAATAGATCACCAGTCCAGATTCTATGCATGAGAAAGGGCCCTCAGGGCCGGTGCACTGGGACGACCCTGAGGGATGGGATGAGGATGGAGGTGCAGGGAAGTTCAGGACGGGGGACACATGTACACCGATGGTTCATTCATGTCAATGTATGGCAAAAAGCACTACATTATTGTAGAGTAATTAGCCTCCAATTAAAATAAATTAATTAATTAAAAAAAAACTCAACATAAAACTAAGATCATGGCATCCAGTCCCATCACTTCTTGGCAAATAGATGGAGAAACAGTGGAGACAGTGAGAAATTTTATTTTTGTGGGCTCCCAAATCACTGCAGATGGTGATTACAGCCATGAAATTAAAAGACACTTGCTCCTTGGAAGAAAAGCTATGACCAACCTAGAGAGCATATTAAAAAGCAGAGACATTACTTTGCCAACAAAGATCCATCTAGCCAAAGAAGATATGGTTTTTCTAGTAGTCACGTATGGATGTGAGAGTTGGCCTATAAAAGAAGCTGAGAGCTGAAGAATTGATGCTTTTGAACTAGGGTGTTGGAGAAGACTCTTGAGAGTCCTTTGGACCACAAGGAGATTCAACCAGTCAATCTTAAAAGAAATCAGTCCTGAATATTCATTGGAAGGACTGATGCTAAAGCTGAAATCCAATACTTTGGCCACCTGATGCGAAGAGTTGACTCATTTGAAAAGACCCTGATGCTGGGAAAGATTGAAGTCAGGAAAAGGGGATGACAGAGGATGAGATGGTTGGATGGCATCACCTACACAATGGACATGAGTTTGAGTAGGCTCTGGGAGTTGGTGATGAACAGTGAAGCCTGGCGTGCTGCAGTCCATGGGGTCGTAAAGAGTTGAACACGACTGAGCGACTGAACTGAACTGATAACTGGAACAAAGGAAGTGTGCCAATGTCAATAGAAACTAAGATTTGCAGTATAAGAGGAGAGAGATACAAATTAAAACTAAAAAAAACTAAGTAGAACTCTTGAGATCCTTCATTTGAATTGAGAACATCAGTATGAACTTAAGATTTATTTTTATTTCTAAAAATATTAATTTATCAGCTTTGTTCACTAAAAAGCCTAAAGGCAATAATATTCCAGTAGTATTTTGTACCCCTTTGACTTAAATTAGGATTATTATGTCCAACTAAATTAGTTTAAGATTATTATGTCCAAGTAAGATGAACCCGGACTCCTTAGAGAAATAGTCAGGGGCAGAAAACATACAAAATACACTTGGGACATCTTGTCAAGCTATAAAGTAAAGAAGCTATCAAAACTGCTGGGATTGTGTCAAAAGACACAGAAACTTGCTAGAAGGGGCTCCCATTGGCTAAAGAAAGTATAAGTGGAGCTTCAAAAAAGATTTATTGCAGTGAGTTGAAACTCATCAAATATATAAACATTTATGAATTCATAATGAACTATTTCTGCTTTATTGACTATTCCAAAGCCTTTGACTCTGTGGATCACAATAAACTGTGGAAAATTTTGAGAGAGATGGGAATACCAGACCACCCGACCTGCCTCTTGAGAAATCTGTATGCAGGTCAGCAAGCAACAGTTAGAATTGGACATGGAACAACAGACTGGTTCCAAATAGGAAAAGGAGTGTGTCTAGGTTGTATATTGTCACCCTGCTTATTTAACTTCTATGCAGAGATGAGTGAACTCTGGGAGTTGGTGATGGACAGGGAGGCCTGGTGTGCTGCGATTCATGGGGTCACAAAGAGTCGGACACGATTAAGCAACTGAACTGAACTGAACTGATGGGATGAGGAAAATATTTGCCAATCATACATCTGATTGGGGGTTCAGTTCAGTTCAGTTCAGTTCATCCTCGGTCGTCCCCTTCTCCTCCTGCCCCCAATCCCTCCCAGCATCAGGGTCTTTTCCAATGAGTCAGCTCTTTGCATGAGGTGGCCAAAGTACTGGAGCTTCAGTTTTAGTATCATTCCTTCCAAAGAAATCCCAGGGTTGATCTCCTTCAGAATGGACTGGTTGGATCTCCTTGCAGTCCAAGGGACTCTCAAGAGTCTTCTCCAGCACCACAGTTCAAAAGCATCAATTCTTCTGCGCTCAGCCTTCTTCACAGTCCAACTCTCACATCCATACATGACCACAGGAAAAACCATAGCCTGACTAGACGGACCTTAGTCGGCAAAGTAATGTCTCTGTTTTTGAATATACTATCTAGGTTGGTCATAACTTTTCTTCCAAGGAGTAAGCGTCTTTTAATTTCATGGCTGCAGTCACCATCCAAAACATATAAAGAATTCATACAACTGAAGACCAAAAAGAAAACATAGTCTGCTTTAAAGTGAGTAGAGAAATTGCATAGGAATTTTTCCAAAGAAGTCAAACAGGTGAGCAACAGGTGCATGAAAAGGTGCTCAACATCACTGATCATCAAGGAAATGCAAGTCAAAACCACAATGAGACACCACCCCCCATCTGTTAGGATGGTTATTATTTAAAAGACAAGAAACAACAAGTGCTGGCAAGGATGTGTGGAAAAAAGGAATCTTTGTGCACTGTTGGTGGCAATGGAAACTGGTGCATCCTCTATGACAAACAATATGGAGGCTTCTCAAAACAACAAAAATAGAGCTCCTTATGATCCACCAGTTCCACCTTGGGTTTATTTCAAAGGGAATGAAAACAGTGTATCAGAGAGTTATCTGCATTCTCATGTTCATTGCACAATTATTCACAATAGCCAAGATATGGAAACAACCTAAACATCCACCAACAGATGAATGGAGATACATATGACATCGATGTTACTCAGCCTTGAAAAAGGCATTCATCCTGATATTTGCAGCAACATAGACATTGAGGGCATCGTGCTAAGTGAAATAAGCCAGACACAGAAAGACAAATACTGCCTGCTATCACTTATATGTGAAATCTAAAATGTCAGACTCACAAAAACAGCAGAAAAGTGGTTGTCAGAGAAGTCAATTAAAAAAAGAGAGAGAAAGACTCAAGAGTCAAATACCAACCAAAAGCAATGTGTGAACCTTGTTCAGATTCTGATTGGAACAAACCAATCGCAATAGGATTTTTGTTTGTTTTTGCAATAATTGGGGAAAACGGAACATGAACTGAGTATTAGATAAAATTAAGAAATTGTTATATAATTGTAATACTAAAAAAATGTAAAAAGAGAGAGAAAGACTCAAGAGTCAAATACCAACCAAAAGCAATGTGTGAACTTGTTCAGATTCTGATTGGAACAAACCAATCACAATAGGATTTTTGTTTGTTTTTGCAATAATTGGGGAAAACGGAACATGAACTGAGTATTAGATAAAATTAAGAAATTGTTATATAATTGTAGTACTAAAAAAATGTAGTCAAATACTGACTTTATGATTTTGTTTATTGTAATTCAGCTGGGTAAGGCATTTAAGTAACTGTTAAAGGTGTTACTTAGAGGACTTCCCTGGTGGCTCAGAGGTTAACGTGTCTGCCTCCAATGCGGGAGACCCGGGTTCGATCCCTGGGTCGGGGAGATCCCCTGGAGAAAGAAATGGCAACCCACTCCAGTATTCTTGCCTGGAGAATCTCATGGACTGAGGAGCCTGGTGGGCTGCAGTCCATGGGGTCACAAAGAGTCAGACACGACTGAGTGACTTTACTTACTTACTTATTGGGAATATCTATCTATTGAATATATATCTGTTAGATATACTCTGAAATATTTATGGGTAAAATAGTATATTTGAGATGGTCTTTAAATTTCTCTGACCCTCTCCTGCCCCACACCCTGCTAAAATGGAGATGGGGGTAGGATAGAAGAACCAGAGGGCTTCCCTGGTGGCTCAGATGGTAATGAATCTGCCTGCAATGCAGGAGACCCAGGTTCGATCCCTGGGTGGGGAAGATTCCCTGGAGAAGGGAGTGGCAACCCACTCCAATATTCTAGTCTAGAGAATTCCATGGACAGAGGAGTCTGGCAGGCTACAGTCCATGGGGTCACAAGGTGTTGGACATGACTGAATGACGAACACTTTCACTTTCTTTAGAAGAATTAAGGAAGGCAGAATGTTGACAATTGTTGAAGATGGTTGATGGAGACATCAGGATTTATTATACTATTTTCTCCACTTAATGTTTGAAAATGTTCATAGTTAAAAGTTGGAGAAAAATGATCAACACTTTCTTAGTCACCTTGTCTGTGATGCTTCCTTCAACCACCCTATTTACAATTGAAACCCTTTCCCCATCCCTCTGCCTTCTGTCCCTTTTCTGCTATGCTTTCTCCATAGTACCTACCACCACTGAATGTACTACTTACTTCCTCATTTGTTCAGTTCACTGTCAGTCTCTCTCCACGAAACTGTAAACTCTATAAAAGCAGGGATTTTCATCTACTTTGTTCTCTGCTGTATCTCAGGCATCTGGAAGAGCTCCTGGCGTAAAGCAGGTGCTCAGTATATATTTGCTGAATGAATGAACGAGTGAGTGATCTTGTATCATCTTTATAATGTCCCCATAAAGTAGGCAGCACAGGTGTTACTGACTCCATTTAACAGATAAGAAAACTGAGGCCCAGAAAGGGAAGTTACCACTGTAGCTGACATTCTGTTTTGGTCCACGCAGCACCCATTCCTCTATCTCTTGCAAGAACAAGCCCCTGATTTTAGATACTACTCCCTTCCCTTGCCTCCATATGATAACCCTCCCACATCTTTCCTTGACCCAGGGAGGACACGTGAGCCTAGCTGGGAAATCCTGAGGCCTCCACCACTGCCACAGTGACTGGCCTGGGGGGGTGGGCCTGTGCCACCAGAATCCTGCTGCAGAATGCCCAGATGAGAACCTTTTCTTCCCTGGTCCCTAGACCAGGAGTTAGAGCTCTGGGTGGGGCCATGCTCAGGGCCTGCTGAGAAAGCTTGTCAGCAGTTGGCAACAACCACATGACAAGCCGAAATGGCCTGGAACCCAAGCGGCCCAGCTCAGCTACACTCCTGCCTCCCTGGTGACAGGGCCAGAGCATTTCTCTTCTTGTTAAAACTCATCCAGGTTGGGTTTCTGTCCCTTGCAAACGAAAGCATCTTGAAGATGCTTCACCACAGTTCCTGTAAGAGAGGCGTGTTTGTCAGTCATGTGTGCTGTACATGCCTGTGCTGATTCGGAATGGGGCCCGCCCTGGGGTGTTCACAGCTAGGGGGTAAGATGGGGGCAGTTAGGCAAATGAGACAAAGCCCTGCGGTGTGAATGTGCTGGGGCCACGCAGGGGACTCTGGGGTCCAAGGGAGGGAGGCCAGTCTTGCTGGAGCCAGCCCTGTAAGAGGAGGGACACGGGAGAAGGGGATGCTTGGCTAGGAGGAGCAAAGGCATCATAAGTTGGGGAAGATCTGGAGGGAGGAAACGGCAACAACTAAAGCCTCAGACTCACAGTCACTTAGCCTCCTGAGCCTCAGTCAGCCGTCTGTGAAATGGGGATAATGACCTTGCTGGGTAGCTGTGAGCACAGACAAGAGAAAGCTGTGTAAGGGCTACAAGATGCACACCCAGCTCACAGAGGTCATCTGGCCCCGGGGGCAGGTCAGGGCGGGAGTGGCGTCTGATCCATGCCTTTACGTCAAGAGGATAGAGGGGCATCCTGTCCAGTGGCTGTCACTGTCGTTCCCCAGACCTTCCCACTGGATGGGAAAGACCATGAGAAGGTTGGAGCAAAACTCTCGTGGCCCAGGAGGACCCAGGGGCCAGCACAGGTAAAAGCTTTGTTCTTCAGGCACCCTGACCCCCAGGGCCACTCCAAAGCCTCTGAAGTCCCAGTGGCTAAAAATGGGAACAGTTAGCTTCTCTGATCACCCTGACATGGAGTAAGATGCCTGGGTGCCTGGCTCATCTCTGCCACCAAGTAGGTTTCCTTCCTGAGACCCCCTTGAGCCTGCAGGAAGGCAAGGCACAGATAGCCACTGGCTGAGCCCCACTACACAAGAGCCCCTCGAAGATAGGTGAGTGATACTGCCCTGGCTTCCCAGACAGACTCACAGAGGACTGGAGCCCCACAAAGGACCTGGGACTAGGGTGCCAGAAAAAGGTTCTAAGAGCTCCAAGGAGGGGCATCTGAGGCTGATGAAGGGATGTGGAAGTCTTCCTGGAGAAGCTGGTGCTTGAACTGAGCTTCAAGGATAAGCCAGGTGTTTTCAGGTGGAAAAAGAGAAAAGGGACCTTCCAGGCAGAGAGCACAGGGGGTGAAAGCCCTGAGGGTGAAGGATCTCCTGAATGGGGATGTGATCCTTTGCCAGAGCATGGGATGCCCAAGGATGCTGGGAACCAAGGCTGGATGTTATACAGAGATTGGAGCCAGACCTGGGTGAGGGGGAGGTTGGCTTTATAGAGAACTTTGATGTCGCTTGGCTGGTGATGGGGAAGTACAGCAGGCTCTCACGAGGAAAATAAGGACTCCTTCCAGCAACAAGTCTTTAATCGTTCTCTGAGCTATTCCCTTCACCCTTGGTAAGCATGCAGTCTTGGACAGGTTACTTAACTTCTCTCTCCCTCAGTTTCCTCATCTGTAAAATGGGAGACTGATACCCACCTTGAAGTTTCTTGTGAAGATTAAATGCATTCATGCACGATGCATGGAAAGTACCCAGCACATAGTAGGCACTCAACAAATACTGTCTTTCACCATCTCAGAAGTTGTACAACTCAATTCAGCCAACTCTCCCCAGAAAGGCCTTCCACTTTCTGGCCTCTCACGTAGAAACCTCCTGAGACCCCACCGCCCTCCGCCTCCCTTCTGCCTCCCTCCCAGGTCCTGCCTGTCCCCAGCAGCTCTTACCTTTCATGGCTTGGGCTCTGAGGTCTGGGCCCAGCAGTGCCACTGCCAGCAGCAGACAGAATACCAGCTCCTCCAGCATCTCCTCATCAGGTCCCTGCAGGTCTGCAGAGCTCGGGGCAGGCCAGGACCTGAGGGTCTGAAGCGGGGGAAAGAGAGGTGAGGCTGCAAAGGCCTCCAAGTTAATGGTGGTGTGAATAATTCATCAGGCCCTCGGATTAGTAAGCTGATCCCCTGTGCTTCCTTCACTCCACCCTAAGGTGACGGATCTAGTGTCTCCAGGTTGACACTTCTGAGATCTGCACTGGCCACACTGGATGGGGAGAGGGCTGGGAGAGGATTTGGTGGTGGAGAAAGAGCACGGCTTTGGGGGCTAGGCAGATCTGGGATCGTCCTGGGTCGGCCTCCAGCGTGCCAGGTAACATTGAAGAAAGTCATCCAACCCCTCTAGGTCTTGATCTGACTCCTCTATCTGGTGGGGCCACTCAGCCCTGCCTATAGGGTATCGTGGAAATGAAATGTGGTAACACAGGCTAAAAAACACAGTCGGCGCTTGCTACAGGTTTCCCCATCGCCTATCCACGTGGAGGGGACAAGGATCCCTGAGACATGCACAGATGAGCTCAGAGGGAGAGCAAAGGGAAGAACGTAGCAGGAGTCACAGAATGGGAAAACACTACAGGACAGCTCCCAGGGGCACTGGGGCTGAAGAACCTGCCTGCCAGGCAGGAGACGAGAGGCGGGGGTTCGACCCTTGGGTCGGGAAGGTCCCCTGGAGGAGGGCATGGCAATGCACTCCAGTATTCCTGCCTGGAGAATCCCATGGACAGAGAAGCCTGGCGGGCTACGGTTCACAGGGTCGCACAGAGTTGGACGTGATTGAAGTGACAGCAGGGATGTAGCACGCACAATGCAGTCATGGATTGCATGGCCAAGACCTGGCTCAAACAGCACCATGTGCCAGGCCCTGTGCCAGGATCTGGGCTGCGGCAATGCCCTCAGGGGTTCCATGTCCAACAGGAAGCAGGATCTTTCCATTTACTCTCGAGACTATTTGGTTCAGCCAGGCCCCAGGCTCATTCCCTAAGCTCCTTCTCTGTGCAGAGCCTGTGCCAAGGCCGGGGCATCTGAGGTAAACATGGCCCGTGCCTGCCTCCCAGTGAGGAGCCTGGGCTCTGCCTTGACAGACAAGATCTGGATCCTGGCTCTGCCCCTCACTGCTGGGCTGTGGGGCCCCTCTGAAGCTGGGCCTCCTGGACCACGAAGGAGAGCTTACAGTGCCTGCAGTGAGAGGATTAGATGAGATGATAGTGCCTGGCTCAGCGCACAGGAGCGAGGAGGATTTTGCTGACCTCTGAGGAGCTCAGACGTCCATCTGCCAGACCACGTGTTGCCTCAGAATCATCCTTTTGGCAGGAGGTCCCCAGGGGACCCTTTGCTGCCAGCACAGGAGGGAGGCCGCCTGGAAGGTATTCAGCCAAGAGCATTAGGAATGGTCAGGCCTGAGGGACTGGCTTATGTGTGGGCCTGATTTGCACGAAAAGAAAGGTGCTACGTCCTGGACAGTCTGAGGGGAATGGAGCTGCCACCCTGCCGAGGTCACTGGGGAGTGCTATACCTCCCATGGGACTGTCACCCTGGGTACCCGGGGCCTTGCAACACCTCGCTGGGAAGATTCCCACGGCGGAACCCTGAGGACCCACATCAAACTTCCAGGGGGTGTCTTGGTGTGGAGAGGACGCCCCTTCCTGCCACCGGCTCTGCAGCCCCTTGGAGCCAGTGGGCGCGGAGCTGCCCCTGAGGGTCGCTGTGAGCACGTCCAGTGGCGGCGCTGCCGTGCTGCTTCTAACCGCACACATGTCCACCTCCAGGTGCGTCTGTGTCGCCATCTGCTCAGGTTGTTTCCTCGGGCTCACGAACTCACCAACGTTTGGGCACTGGGCACCGTGTATGTTGATCTCTCTGGGCACTGGGCACCGTGTATGTTGGTCTCTCTGGGCACTGGGCACCGTGTATGTTGGTCTCTCTGGGCACTGGGCACCGTGTATGTTGGTCTCTCTGGGCACTGGGCACCGTGTATGTTGGTCTCTCTGGGCACTGGGCACCGTGTATGTTGGTCTCTCTGGGCACTGGGCACCGTGTATGTTGGTCTCTCTGGGCACTGGGCACCGTGTATGTTGGTCTCTCTGGGCACTGGGCACCGTGTATGTTGGTCTCTCTGGGCACTGGGCACCGTGTATGTTGGTCTCTCTGGGCACTGGGCACCGTGTATGTTGGTCTCTCTGGGCACTGGGCACCGTGTATGTTGGTCTCTCTGGGCACTGGGCACCGTGTATGTTGGTCTCTCTGGGCACTGGGCACCGTGTATGTTGGTCTCTCTGGGCACTGGGCACCGTGTATGTTGGTCTCTCTGGGCACTGGGCACCGTGTATGTTGGTCTCTCTGGGCACTGGGCACCGTGTATGTTGGTCTCTCTGGGCACTGGGCACCGTGTATGTTGGTCTCTCTGGGCACTGGGCACCGTGTATGTTGGTCTCTCTGGGCACTGGCACCGTGTATGTTGGTCTCTCTGGGCACTGGGCACCGTGTATGTTGGTCTCTCTGGGCACTGGGCACCGTGTATGTTGGTCTCTCTGGGCACTGGGCACCGTGTATGTTGGTCTCTCTGGGCACTGGGCACCGTGTATGTTGGTCTCTCTGGGCACTGGGCACCGTGTATGTTGGTCTCTCTGGGCACTGGGCACCGTGTATGTTGGTCTCTCTGGGCACTGGGCACCGTGTATGTTGGTCTCTCTGGGCACTGGGCACCGTGTATGTTGGTCTCTCTGGGCACTGGGCACCGTGTATGTTGATCTCTCTGGGCACTGGGCACCGTGTATGTTGGTCTCTCTGGGCACTGGGCACCGTGTATGTTGGTCTCTCTGGGCACTGGGCACCGTGTATGTTGGTCTCTCTGGGCACTGGGCACCGTGTATGTTGGTCTCTCTCTGGGTGACTCTCCATTGCTGAGTGTGAAAATTCCCTTTGTGACGACACCCAGTGCTGTGCAACACCTGTTCCTTTGCACACATCTCGTGTACACTTGAAGCGCACACACCTGTGTAGGCACGAGTCCCTCGCTATGACTGTGGTTATCCACCTAGACCTGCGTATACCCAGCTCTCTCCCTGGATGTACACACATTTCCGAGGGAACGCCCCTCACTGGGTGCGTGCGTGTGTCTCGAATGCGAGTGTCGCAGCTATGGGTGTGTGTGGCACTCTCAGGGCACACACCTCTTCACAGATACACACTTTATAAGTGCACGGCTCTTTGCGTGGGCACACAGCTGTCTGCTAGTGCCCAGGTGAGTGTGCTAGTGTAAACCTGTCCCTCTAGGTGTGCGCCCAGCTCTGAGCACATTCACTCCCGTGGATCTGGTGCGCCTGCCTATGTCTGGGGCTCCTCTC
Organism: Aepyceros melampus; assembly: GCA_006408695.1. Taxonomy (NCBI): domain Eukaryota; kingdom Metazoa; phylum Chordata; class Mammalia; order Artiodactyla; family Bovidae; genus Aepyceros; species Aepyceros melampus. The sequence continues at coordinate 48,095 of SJXQ01006837.1, forward strand.
TAAGCCTGTTTTGTTTTCAAGCCTGAGTCTGCCCCTCCAGCCCGGGTCCAGGGACGGAGCCCACGGGATAGCAAGAGTGCTGCCCCATGCCTCCCTTTCCCAGAGGCCTGGGCCGACAAAGAGGCTGCGGCAGAGGGCAGAGAGGCTGTGCCTGCCCTGGGATTCCTGACGGTCCTGGGGAGCCACATCTCTCTCTTGACCGGGACCCTGAGGACTCAGGGGAGCTTCCCAGGAGTCTGGGGACCCGGGGGGCAGGGGTCAGGAGGTAAGGACATTCGGGGCACACCCACACCTTTGCTCCTGATGTCACACCCCAGACTTCCTCTGCTGGGTCTGACTGAAAGCCACAGGTCAGCACAGTGTGAGCGAGTGTGTAAGATGCCAGAGGGGAAGGAGAAAGGGGCCGAATGCCGACAGAGAACTCAGGAGGAAGGTGGAAAGCTAAAACAGGGAAGCACAAGGAGGCAGGCCCCTGCGGAGCTGGGGCTGGTGGGGAGCTGGAGTGGGGTCCCGGGATAGCAGAAGGGGACCCCTGGGGACTTGCTGGCTTCCCACACCCCTGGGAGCCACACACCAGCCCAAGGCTGGACTTTGCTGAGAGGAGGAAGACACAGCCCCGCCTCCTCTCCCTCTGTCTCTGTTTTCTCTCACAGTCTTGCTGACCTGTCCTCATTCCCAAAGGCTGACTGCAAGGGCCACAGCCCAGGAATGACATCACAGAAGACCAGATACACCAAGGATGAGGTTTCTGGGGAGACCCCGGACAAGGGTGTGACCTTCTCAGCCTCTAACTCCATAGCTTCTGGGAGGAAAGCAGGGAGGGGGCCTAGATGGCAGCCCTTTGTGGGGCCTACCCAGCTCTGGGCTTTTCCTGCCTGGGAGGGATACTGACCCACATTGTAGACAGGAAGCCAGGGCCCAGCCCAGAAGGGGCCTGCCTGGAGCTGGGACTGTGCAGTGTGGGCACCCCCAATCCTGGGACACCCAGAGGGCTAGGGGATCAGGCAGAGAATGACCCCCACTCTAGGGGCTGCTCGCCCTCAGTGGAGCTGGATCACTGCTGTTATGCTTGGTTTAGTGGAAAGAGTGACAGGTTTGGGTTTGAAACTCCCTGAGTTTGGACTCATGTTTCACATCTGACACCTGTGTAACTTCGGGCAAGTCACTCACTTCCCCACCCCTCACCACCGAGCCTCCACATGTGCCGAGGGGGTTCTAATCCTGCCCGCCCTCCCTGGGCTGCTGTGAAGACTACACGTAAGATGCAAGAGGGCTTTGTAAACTGTGAAGGGCTGTGCACAGCAAGGGCAGCATGTTTCTGGGTGGATGAGTGATAACTGGAACCACCAGGCCTTGAGCTGGGCACTGGGTTGAGCACTTTACATGGGTCTATTCTATTTTATTCATGTAAATTCATGCATTTCAACAAAGTTAAAAATCTTTATAACAACCTCACAAAGTATGGAAGACCAGCTCCTTTTTACCACTTAGTAATCAGGGCTCAGAGAGAACTGCTTGTATTTGTTCACTTATTCAACAAACATTTATTGAGCACCTACTAGGTGCCAGGCCAAGGCAACCTAGTTTGTGCACTTCATCTCACTAAATTCTCACAGTGCATTGAGGAGGGATTCAGTTCAGTTCAGTTCAGTTGCTCAGTCGTGTCCGACTCTTTGCGACCCCATGAATCACAGCACTCCAGGCCTCCCTGTCCGTCACCAACTCCCGGAGTTCACTCAGACTCACGCCCATGGAGTCAGTGATGCCATCCAGCCATCTCATCCTCTGTCGTCCCCTTCTCCTCCTCCCCCCAATCCCTCCCAGAATCAGAGTCTTTTCCAGTGAGTCAACTCTTCGCATGACGTGGCCAAAGTACCGGAGCTTCAGCTTCAGCATCATTCCTTCCAAAGATATCCCAGGGCCAATCTCCTTCAGAATGGACTGGTTGGATCTCCTTGCAGTCCAAGGGACTCTCAAGAGTCTTCTCCAACACCACAGTTCAAAAGCATCAATTTTTTGGTGCTCATCCTTCTTTACAGTCCAACTCTCACATCCATACATGACTACTGGAAAAACCATAGCCTTGACTAGATGGACCTTAGTCGGCAAAGTAATGTCTCTGCTTTTGAATATGCCGTCTAGGTTGGTCATAACTTTTCTTCCAAGGAGTAAGCGTCTTTTAATTTCATGGCTGCAGTCACCATCTGCAGTGATTTTGGAGCCC
>SJXQ01006837.1:50327-65392 GCA_006408695.1 Aepyceros melampus
GACCTTAGTCGGCAAAGTAATGTCTCTGCTTTTGAATATACTATCTAGGTTGGTCATAACTTTTCTTCCAAGGAGTAAGCGGCTTTTAATTTCATGGCTGCAGTCACCATCTGAAGTGATTTTGGAGCCCAAAAGAATAAAGTCTGACACTGTTTCCACTGTTTCCTCGTCTATGACCCATGGAGTGATGGGACTGGATGCCATGATGTTCGTTTTCTGAATGTTGAGCTTTAAGCCAACTTTTTCACTCTCCTCTTTCACTTCATCAAGAGGCTCTTTAGTTCCTCTTCACTTTCTGCCATAAGGGTGGTGTCATCTGCATATCTGAGGTGACTGATATTTTTCCTGGCAATCTTGATTCCAGCCTGTGCTTCTTCCAGTCCAACGTTTCTCATGATGTACTCTGCATAGAAGTTAAATAAGCAGGGTGACAATATACAGCCTTGACGTACTCTTTTTCCTATTTGGATCCAGTCTGTTGTTCCATGTCCAGTTCTAACTGTTGCTTCCTGACCTGTATACAGATTTCTCAAGAGGCAGGTCAGGTGGTCTGGTATTCCCATCTCTTTCAGAATTTTCCACAGTTTATTGTGATCCACACAGTCAAAGTCTTTGGCATAGTCAATAAAGCAGAAATAGATGTTTTTCTGGAACTCTTGCTTTTTCCATGATCCAGCAGATATTGGCAATTTGATCTCTAGTTCCTCTGCCTTTTCTAAAACCAGCTTGAACATCAGGAAGTTCACGGTTCACGTATTGGTGAAGCCTGGCTTGGAGAATTTTGAGCATTACTTTACTAGCATGTGAGATGAGTGCAATTGTGTGGTAGTTTGAGCATTCTTTGGCATTGCTTTTCTTTGGGATTGGAATGAAAACTGACCTTTTCCAGTCCTGTGGCCACTGCTGAGTTTTCCAAATTTTCTGCCATATTGAATGCAGCACTTTCACAGCATCATCTTTCTGGACTTGAAATAGCTCTATAGGAATTCCATCACCTCCACTAGCTTTGTTCATAGTGATGCTTTCTAAGGCCCACTTGACTTCACATTCCAGGATGTCTGGTACTAGATGAATGATCACATCATCATGATTATCTGGGTCATGAAGATCTTTTTTGTACAGTTCTTCTGTGTATTTTTGCCACCTCTTCTTAATATCTTCTGCTTCTGTTAGGTCCAGACCATTTCTGTCCTTTATCGAGCCCATCTTGGCATGAAATGGTGTGGATTTATCTCTGGGCTTTCTATTTTGTTCCACTGATCTATATTTCTGTCTTTGTGCCAGTACCATACTGTCTTGATGACTGTGGCTTTGTAGTAGAGTCTGAAGTCAGGCAGGTTGATTCCTCCAGTTCCATTCTTCTTTCTCAAGATTGCTTTGGCTATTTGAGGTTTTTTTGTATTCCCATACAAATTGTATTACTGGTATTTTAGATTCAGATTATTTTTTAATCTTGTTCTTTCATCATCTTTGTCCTTCCTTGTTTCTTGACTCATTATTTCTTTTGTGTTCTTTACTTCCTTTGCAGATTTACTTTTTATTTTGTTGGAATGCATCTTCCATTGACATTTCTTGAAGCTTGGAGGTAAAAGTATCTTGAGTAATTGAATGTCCCAAATATCTTTAATTTTTTCTTCAAGCTTAAATAATAATTTGGCTAGATAAGGAATTCTAGTTTGTTTGTTTTTTTCTTAGATATCCCAATATCTTGTCATATTATCTTCTTAGGGCCAGCACAGCTGATGAGAAACACAGAATCAGTGTATTATTTTTTCCAACATAGGGATTTACTTTTTTTTTTTCTTCCTGGCAGGTTTTAGGACTTGTTTCTTTAGATTTAGTGTCTCCAAATCAAACCATACTCTGTCCAGATGAGAATCACTTTTTATTCATATTACTCAACAATTAGTAGACAATTTTAGTTTACCATTTCATTTACATTTTGAAGTCTACCAGTCATTTATTTCATTGAAATAAAATCTTTTTCCCTAAGATATATTTTGTTATTTCTTTCACTCTTACATATTTTTACTTATTTTAAGAATATGTCATGTGTGAATACACGCTTGCAAAAAAAAAAATTGGACAATTCACAAGCATATTTAGCAAAAACTTTGAATAATTATAATCCTTTTTTCTCCCTATGAAAAAGCACTGTTATAAATAAATGTATCCTTCAGACATTTTAATTTTTCATTTAAATTTATGAAATTAATACACATTTATGGTTTACAAAATTCAAAAACAATATGGTTTGTAACAACAAAAATGACAAAATCCCAACTCTTTCTCCCACTTCTATCTCTGATTCCCACTACTGGGAGACAAACACTTTCTTTATCTTCCTTTATCAATGGACTCATGCATCTCCTAGCTGAGCACCCAAAACATCTTGAATTTTCAAGAATCACTCATTTGGAATCACCCTTATTTGAGGCTGAAATTCCCAAGCTTCTTACCCTACTTTGCTCACAACATACGTAATAATGTCTTTATCAACAGTGGTCATCCCTTCCTGGAAACCAGTGCAGTGAGCAAATCTGGGGCTCTTTTTCATACAACAAATGTACTCTGTGGTTTTAGCTAGGCTTTGTAACAGAAGAGGTATGCTCAAAAATAAATTAATCACCTACTGTGTTTAAACCTTGGAGTAGGAAATGGCAACCCATTCCAGTATTCTTGCCTGGAAAATCCCATGAACAGAGGAGCCTGGAGGGCTACACTCAGTGGGATCACAGAGGGTTGGACACGACTGAACAACTGAGCACATGCGTGAATAAATCTCTGCTGCTGCTGCTGCTAAGTCGCTTCAGTCGTGTCCGACTCTGTGCGACCCCAGAGACGGCAGCCCACCAGGCTTCCCCGTCCCTAGGACTCTCCAGGCAAGAACACCGGAGTGGGTTGCCATTTCCTTCTCCAATGCATGAAAGTGAAAAATGAAAGTGAAGTCACTCAGTCGTGTCCGATTCCTAGCGACCCCATGGACTGCAGCCCACCAGGCTCCTCCATCCACGGTATTTTCCAGGCAAGAGTACTGGAGTGGGGTGCCATTGCCTTCTCCGAATAAATCTCTAGCTAAATTTATTCAGCAGTTGAATTAAACACAGCAACCAGCTTCAAACGCATAGTGCCAGTGTGAATTTAACATTAATCAACAAGGCCTCCACCTCAGAGAGTTGGTAAATGCTCTCTAGAAATAATCATCTGTCAGTGTCTTCATTGTGATGTGCCTTTGGTCCTTTATCAGATGCATTTCAAAAATACACAGCAGCTCTCCTCATGAATTTGGCATTCACGTATCATAACACTACATCTTTGCTTCTGTCATTGCATTCTCTTAAATCTCCTCTTTTGTGACCCCATGAACTCAGCACACCAGACTTCCCATCTCACAGAGGGGAAGTGTATATGCCTGTGGCTGATTCATGTTGATGTATGGCAGAAACCACCACAATATTGTAACGTAATTGTTCTCCAATTAAAAATTAAATAATTTTTTAAAGTACTGATACACAGATTCTAGCTCCAGAGATTCTGATTTAATTGCTCTGGAGTGTGGTCTGGGTGTAGAGAATCAGCCTGGTAATACTCAGGTGCCTGCAGGTTAAAGAATCATTGAAAAAATTTCCCATAGGAGGTGCCTTTTGTAATAAATGATCATCATTGATTGGCTTCTTTTTAAAATGTGGATTTTGATGCACGCAGTTTTTATAATAAGCTGAAAAGTGAAAGTGACTCAGTCGTGTCCAACTCTTTGGCAACCACGTGGACTATACAGTCCAGGGAATTCTCCAGGCAGAATACTGGAGTAGGTCGCTCTTCCCTTCTCCAGGTGTCTTCTCAACCCAGGTACTGAACACAAGTCTCCTGCACTGCAGGCAGATTCTTGACCAGCTGAGCCACCAGGGGAGCCCAAGAATACTGGACTAGGTAGCTTATCCCTTCTCCAGTGGATCTTTCCAACCCAGGAATTGAGCCAGGGTCTCCTGCATTGTAGGCAAATTCTTTACCAACTGAGCTACTAGGCAAGCCCTATAATAATAAGGTGAGTCCACAATTAATTCTGTTGTATTTATGCTATATTTAAAGGAGCGTGTACTTTAGGCTTATTAGGCTTAATAAGATGGATTGAATTCAGGATCAATTAATCCAACACATTTTATAAATGAAGAGACTATCGAATTCCTGACCTGCCAGAATAATCACCACTGGTGCTTTTTCCGCTGGTGTAGGATTCTCAGCTGCCTGCCTGTCTCACATCTGACTCAACCCAACTCCGGCTCTATTTATACATCCTGGCATCAGCTTGATTACTTTTTTGTGAATGTGTACCCTGTCCCAATCTCCAGTTCACACACCTCAGACTCCTAACACATTCAGCACAGAACCACTTCCCCGGCTTCAGCAGAAAACCTTGAGCCCAGCCACCAGCTCATGTCACCCACTGTCCTGGCTCAGCCCTAGGTAGGTACATATACCCACGTAGGAGATGGAAAATGGGTGTCCCTTCACTTTTTAAAGAGAACTTTTGGTATATTCAAAATAATTCTTTTATTTACTTTCCTTACATTTTATTTATGAAAATAGTAGTAGCTAACAGAATTCATCATTGTGCTAAAGGAGGAATACATATTTATTAGACTAAAAGTCAAGTGCTTTCATCCTCAAAGAGATGCATAGACAGTTGGGAGATTCTCTCTTTAGCAGCTTAAATCCCACACACAGACACTGAATATTTCTATTATAATTGTTTGCACCATTATTATTGGTCTACATGTGAAAAAGGATACATTTGGAAAGCAAATCCCCTGTCTGCTTGTCCCTGATCCCCAGCTTCTTTTCTCAAAAGGACCCATGTCCGCAATTAATTTGTACCAGAGGTACTCTCTAAATATTTCAAAATGGTGCCCTCTGACCAGGTTGCTCATATACTTTAGGAAAATAGAGATACCACTGTGTGGGGTGGAGGTGGAACACTGGTAATGCAAAGCGTGGCATCCAGCTACTCAAACAGTCACTGGTGGATAAAGTATGGGAGCAGGATGAGGCAGTGAGCCATCAAGAAGTAGCGGTACTTGATTGCTTACGCTGATTACAAACAAGTAGGCTGTTTTCAATGCTCTAGTAAGAATGCGAAAGGAAAAGGAGAAACTGAAGGTGGTGACTATTCCACTCAGAACAGGAAGGAAAACCATAAACCATGAAGGACAGCTCTGAAGGAATCTTACTTCCTGTAGTCACAGAATATGTACAGCTGAGTATCAGGTGTGGTGCCTGGGAGTAAGGGTGGCTGCAGCACAAAATAGGTTCTCAGCCCTGTCAGATACACCCTGCACTAAGGCAAGGGCCTGGTGGAAAGGTATGGGACCTTGGCATATGTAATAGGGAGATTTGGACAAATGCAACTGAGGCTGGAATGAAAAACCCATATAACCTTCCTGGCCTGTAGAGGCAGCCCCTCCAGCCCCAGGCAGCCTCCCCATACTTGAAGCACCTGTGCAAGTGCTTCACAAGATAATGCCACTCTCCTAGGAGTCCATCCCACCACCAATAATTGCCTCCAAGCAGATTATGAGCTCAACATGAGTCCCCCCCAAAACACAAGTCTTGCTCTGGGTTCTGCACCAAGAGACTTGCAGGATCTCACCAACTTGTATCTACAGAAATCTGAGGGGGACATGGGAGCAGATTTTAAGGGTGTTTGAAGAAAAAGGACAAATTATAAGGCTTGACTGGGCAGAATTTGTTGGCATACCCATACCCACCCAGAGTTTGGATTTAGTGCATAGGCTCAGGCACCTGTCAGCAGCATTAATTGTCTGCTAGGTTAACTGCTAGCAAGGACAAAATGCCAGAACTTCCCTGCCTACTCTAGGGGAAGGACTATGAAAGCTTAAGGAGATAAGACGGCTAGCAGATTGGCTGTGTGTGACCTGCTTGGCCATTGCTCTACAAGACCTCAATTACCTGCCAACTTCCTTTGCTTACAGTCTCACAGAACTGCCAAAAAGATATTCACTCCAAAATATTATTCAGCCTTAAAAAAATGAAATTCCGATACATGCTGAAACATGGTTGAACTTTGAAGACATTATACTAAGTGAAAAGAGCCAGATACAAAAGGACCAATATTGTATGATTCCACTCAAATCAGGTACCCAAAATGAGAAAATTCAGAGTGACAGAAAGTAAAACAGAGAGTACCAATGGCTGAGAAAGGGGAGAATGGGTAATTATTGTTTAATGGTTACAGAGTTTTTGTTTGAGATGATGAAAAATTCTAGAAATGAATAGTGATTGATGATGGTTGTACAACATTTGAATGAACTTTATGCCACCAAACTGTATACTTAAAAATGGTTAAAATGGTAGATTTTTATGTTATGTATATTTAAATACAATAAAAGAGAAAGATACCCATTATACATGGCCAAGGGTGAGCCTATGACCTATGACCCAAGCTAGACCAAGCCAACTAATTAGCTTGAGCTCATCTCTTTTGCCAAGGACCCCAAAATGGATGTCTTAGTTTGGACAGCTCTAATAATATATCATATCTGAGGTTATTGATATTTCTTCTGGCAATCATGAATTCAGTTTGTGCTTCACCCAGCCTGATATTTCTCATGATGTACTCTGCATATAAGTTAAATAAGCAGGGTGACAATATACAGCCTTGATGTATTCCTCTCCCAATTCTGAGCCAGCCCATTGTTCCATCTATGGTTCTAAATTGTTGCTTCTTGACATGCTTACAGATTTCTCAGGAGGTAGGTAAGGTGTTCTGGTAAGCCCATCTCTTTCAGAATTTTTCAGTTTATTGTGACCCACACAGTCAAAGGCTTTAGCATAGTCAATGAAGCAGAAATAGATGTTTTAATGGAATTTTCTTGCTTTTTCTGTGATCCAGCAGATGTTAGCAGTTTGATCTTTGGTTCCTCTGCCTCTTCTAAATCCAGTTTGAACACCTGGAAGTTATCGGTTCACAGACTGTTGAAGTCTAGCTCAAAGAATTTTGAGCATTACTTTGCTAGTGTATGAAATGAGAAATATCAATAACCTCAGATATGCAGATGACACTACCCTTATGGCAGAAAGCAAAGAAGAACTAAAGAACCTTTTGAAAGTGAAAGAGGAGTATGAAAAAGCTGGCTTTAAACTCAACATTCAAAAGACAAAGATCATGGCATCAGGTCCCATCATTTCATGGCAAATAGATAGGGGAAAAATGGAAACAGTGAAAAACTTTATTTTCTGGGGCTCCAAAATCACTGCAGATGGTGACTGCAGCCATAAAATTAAAAGACACTTGCTCCTTGAAAGAAAAGCTATGATCAACCTAGACAGTATATTAAAAAGCAGAGACATTACTTTGCCAACAAAGATCAGCATAGTCAAAGCTGTGGTTTTTCCAGTAGTCATGTATGGATGTGAGAGTTGGACCATAAAGAAGGCTAGCACCAAAGAATTGATGCTTTTGAAGTGTAGTATTGGAGAAGATTCTTGAGAGTCCCTTGGACTGCAAGGAGATCCAACCAATCAATCCTAAAGGAAACCAGCCCTGAAAATTCCTTGGAAGGATTGATGCTGAAGCTGAAACTTCAATACTTTGGCCACCTAATGTAAAGAGCTGACTCATTGGAAAAGACCTTGATGCTAGGAAAGATTGAAGGTTGGAGGAGAAGGAGATGACAGAGGATGAGATGGTTAGATTGCATCACTGACTCAGTGGACATGAGTTTGAGCAAGCTCCAGGAGATGGTGAAGGACAGGGAATCCTGGCGTGCTGCAGTCCATGGGGTCTCAATGAATGAGACATGACTGAGTGAGCAAAACAAACAAAATATCATACACTGGGTGACTTATAAAGAACACAAATTTGTTTCTCACATTTCTGGAGGCTGGAAGTCTGAGATCAGTGTCCCAGAATGATGAGAGCTCTCTTCCAGGCTACACACTGCCAAAAATTGCATTTTTACGGAGTAGAGGGCAGAAAGCAGACTCGAGCTCTCCCTTTGACTATTCTAAGGATACTAATCCCATCCTCACAACCTCATCCAATCACTGTCTAAAGATACCACTTCCCAATGAAATCACATGGAGTGTTGGGGTTTCAGCACATGAATTTGTGGGAGACACATTCCATCCATAACAATTGGCATAATAACTTGGAAGGAATTTATTCTGCTTGTTCAGCATTTTTCTTAGATTCTGTAAACCACAAATAGCTTTCAAATAAATTGTTTCAGGAAAAGACCTCCGCTCCACTCCCCAATAGCCACGATTGTTGCTCTTTCCCTTTATAGACAAAATTCTCAAGAGCAGACAGCTCTCACAGTCTCTGATTCCTCACGTACTCTGCATTCTTCATTCTACCCTGGTCTAACTTCTGCCTCCACCAATTCCCTGAGATAGCTCTTACAAGGTCACAGTGACCTCCATATCACAAGATCCAGTGCAAATATTTGAGCCTTCTCTTTCTTCCTGAAACATTTTTTTTCATTGGCTTACATGTCATTTTACTTCCTGATTTTCCACCTAATTTTCTAAATTTTTTTTTCAGTCTTCTTTGCTGGCCTTTTTCTACTTTTAAAATCTACTTACTTTATGAACTGATCTCAAGTTATTCTATCCCCAGCCATGAATGGCTTCAGTCACTGTTTACATGCTGATACCCAAACATATACTACTTCCAACTCAGACCTCTTTGGGCTTTGGTCCCTAATACCCAACTGCCTTCCTCACATTTCTTTTGGATGATTCATAAGCTCTCCAAATTTAACATACTTCAAATAGAATTTATTATTATGCTCCAAACAAAGTACTGTCCCAGTGATTTTTATTTCAGTGAGTAATACTCCTATTGCCCTCTCCCCACCTCCATCCCACCCAGTTATTTAGTCCGAATTTTGGAAGTCACATAATCTCTTTGGAAGATCTTTGGAAGTCATCTTTCACAATCTCTTTCCCAAGTCATCACCAAGACTGGTTGACTCTACTTCTTTAATGTCACCTGAATCTACATTGCTCTTATCCCTGTCCAAGTCATTATCTTTCACCTGGATTCTGGCGATTAACCAGTCTTGCCAGGTAACTGAGTGTCTTATGAGTTAAAACTCAGTGTGCTTTAAGTAATGTAACAGAGAATGCTTCTTTCCTACCTCCATTTGTTTTACCCTTTATATTTTAGATGCTAATTATCTTCAAGATGATGTTGATTAAAATCAACTAGACAACCACATTTCGCAGCATCTTAGAGTTTTGGCTATATGACTCCAACAAGGGTAAAGAGGAGAAGCCATATGGGTAAGTTCTTTTCAGTAAGATGATATGTAGGACTTCCAGGAACATTTTCCTGGAAAAAGATAATCATCAGAGTGGAAATATTTTATCTGTAAAGTGTATGTTTTTACCCTTCTCCTCTTTACACTTCTTGGAATCACGAACACAGGTGTGATGACTGACCTTCCAATAGCACTGTTACCAGAATCACCGAGCTGGCCCTTCCTGAGTTCCTGATCCACAGAAACCATGACTGTTGTTAAAATTTTGCTACACTTTTAAGCCATTATGTTTTGGGCTGATATTTACACAGCAAGAAACAGCTGGAATCATCCACTGATTAAATGTAAGCCTTCTTAAACAGGTAAATGGTGTCCTATGATCCCCTTAAGAGGACAGCAAGGATAATATATCTCCTAGGACTCCTCCCAAATCATACATGGAATATTAATTGCCCCCTTTTTTAGGAATCCTTCCATGAAGAAGGGGTCAAAGTGCTGAACACTTTTCGGAGACTCATTACTTTGAGCTCCAGTTGCTTCTTCTCTGAATCTCCCCTCCTTCTAGCTAGTTGAACACAATGCTATTCCCTTTTGGTTAAAACCAACTCTTACATTGCTGGGCAAATTCTTTCCAATCTATTGTTATTGGGTAAACTATGTGGTCCCATTCTTCCAGTTGTTATTTCCAGTCAAAAGACCTTTATTCTCTCAAGTCTGTTTCCCTTTGAATTGAGAGTCATGGGTTTCACAATCCGTATGCTATTTATAAAAGTTCACATTCTTAAAAATGATTAAGATGGCAAATTTTATATAATGTAGTTCTTAACTATAATGAAAAAAATCAACATGGATGCTCGGAAGACTGGATTTGGAGCCTTTGTACTCTGTGAATTAAATCTTTCCTGAGAATACTACATACAGAAAAAGTTAAATATAGAAGCAAAAATAATTGAAAAATGAAACTGTACAATTTCCATGGTATGCTTTTTTAAGTGAATTCACATTATTGCAGAGAAATTTTAAATATTTAACCTGACCTATAAAATCCTGTATAATAGGGCTCTGGCCTACTCTTTAATTTTGTGCTGAATCACTGTTCCCTTGACTCAGTACTGTATATGCTAGCTACTCAATTCCTTTCAGAGTTGGTGATGTGTCAGACTTATTCTAGCTGTGGGCATATAGTTCCCTCAACGTACATCCATCTTCTCCACACCCTCACTTCCTCAGAAAAGCCTTCTTTATTCCCCTAGATAAGGGGACCATTTTTCTTATTAGATGCTCCTTCAGCAATTTGTATTTCTATATGATGAAATAACTGACTGTGTAAATAGCTGTTTCATATTGTTTCCCCTTCCTAATCTAGGGGCTCCCTGAGGGGCCAAATCTATCCTGTTTACTGCTCTCTCCAGTGCCCCTTATACGATTTTATGAGTGATAGCTAATGAATAAATAGTTACTGAATGAATATATCAGTGATTAAGTCAGCTAGTAGCTTTGTAGTGCTTGGAGCATACTAGGGGTTGAACTGCATGATGTCTAAGATCTATTCTACGTCTAAAATTACATGTTTCAATGATTCTATTCCCATGCCAGAAAAGGCCATTAATCACCAATATAGTCCGTATGTATAAATTAGGCTCATGTAAAGTTTATATTAGTACTTTGGCTGACTCATGCGAAGAGTTGACTCTTTGGAAAAGAGTCTGATGCTGGAGGGACTGGGGGCAGGAGGAGAAGGGGACGACAGAGGATGAGATGGCTGGATGGCATCACTGACTCGATGGACTCAAGTCTGAGTAAACTCCAGGAGTTGGTGATGGACAGGGAGGCCTGGCGTGCTGTGATTCATGGGGTCACAAAGAGTCGGACACAACTGAGCGACTGAACTGAATTGAAAGTTTGTTACCCAGATCTTCTCACCAGCACTTGCCTTTCCAGATACTTGGTTGTTGCAATGACTGCAAATAGAGTGAGAGACAAGTGTAAGATGGTCAACCATACTTACCGCAAGTAAAGCCCACCTTCAAGGCAGTGCAGAAATGGAAATTCAGAGGACCAAGTGACACCAATCATGTCCTCTTCCTGTTGGGAAATGTTGATTTCCTGTTCCTGTTAGCTTATCAGGGTTGCAGCATATTTTAGGCTCTTGTTTATCCTAGTAAGTTAAGCATCAAAAATAGCACCTGAATGAAATAGAGTAGTTATTCAGTGAATATTTGGTGATGAATGAACAAGAAGCCCGATGCACATGAAAACAGTGCATGTAGGCTATTCAAATATATTTGTAACCAGTGCATCAAAATTCACAACCTTGTCCAGTTGACCACTGAGGATATGTGACCCATAGGTCTCTAGAAAATAACTCTTTTTTTTTTCTAATTTTTTTTTCAGTTTGTTTTGCTTTACAATACTGTATTTGTTTTGCTACACATTGACATGAATCAGCCACGAGTGTACATGAACTCCCAATCCCGACCCCCACCTCCCCCCTCCCGCCCCACACCCTCTCTCTGGATTATCCCCGTGCATCAGTCCCAAGCATCCTGCATCCTGCATCAAACCTGGACTGGCGATTCGTTTCACTTATGATATCACACATGTTACACTGCCACTCTGCCAACCCATCCCACCCTCTCCCTCTCCCACAGAGTCCAAAAGGCCGTTCTATACATCTGTGTCTCTTTTGCTGTCTTGCGCACAGGTTTATCATTACCATCATTCTAAATTCCATATATATGTGTAAGTATACTGTATTGGTGTTTTTCTTTCTGGCTTACTTCACTCTGTATAATCGGCTCCAGCGTCATCCACCTCATTAGAACTGATTCAAATGTATTCTTTTTAATAGCTGAGTAATACTCCATTGTGTATATGTACCACAGCTTTCTTATCCATTCATCTGCTGATGGACATCTAGGTTGCTTCCATGTCCTGGCTATTATAAACAGTGCCGCAATGAACACTGGGATACACGTGTCTCTTTCAATTCTGGTTTCCTTGACTCTTGATCCCCTGACCAAAATGAAATTGCTTCAGATAAATGTGCTGACCCAGTTGAAAAATCTCTCCAGTTAAGAGCCTGGACAGGATCATAAGCTATCAAAGCTGAAAGGGGCTCAAAGTGTTCAGGTGTGATATTTATGCCTAGTGAACTTCAGAAGTAGAGAGTCTCATACTGAGCTTTTCAAAATAAGTCATCTGTTGCTACAAAAGAGAGTGGAGTGGCAGAGGTAAGGATGCTGGGAGATTAAATGGCCCATCACACCCTCAAATTTTGCTTTTGAAATGGTCTTACTTGAAGTCCATTTTAGAGTGTAATTCCTAGTGGGGAGTGGGCTGGCAACAAGCTTTTTTGTTGTTGTTGTTCTTTCACACAGCCAGAATAACTAGAGAAACCAAGTGCAAATTCTAACACTCACAGTATTACATGGACCATAGCCAATTCTTCATGGATTTGATTCCATGAAAGTGAATTTTGGCAACTCGGCTCAGTAAGATGTTGCTTCTTCGCTCTTAAAGGAGATTATATCTAGAGAAACCTTTCTTTTCTTCCCCTTCTAGCCTCCTTAAATTTCAGCCTCTATGTGATCGAGGACGAAATGCCTACATAGATTTGTGTCAAACCTCTGGGGTCATAGTTCTGTTAATTTCATTATTCTAACGAGGTGGCAAGGAGCAACCTTGTTCTGGAGTGAAAAATTCAGGTTTTCTGAAGTGTGCTGATCCATGGTAATAACTACCTAGCATTCTGGAGCTGGTGCTGAAAATTGGATACATTCCAGAAGGCTGTCTGGAGACACCATAATCCAGGTGTCAGTCCTGGAGGGTACTTCTGGGCTCTGAGAATGAAAGCAAGCCTAGGAATACTAGCTGATTTCATTGGAGAACAAGAGATTTTTCTTTAGGGAAAACGTTGAGATCTTATTCTAGATGGATATGAAACATAAAATGAGATCCTGAAGACCAGAAAAAGTGCAAAAAGGAAAAGAAAAATAGGTCAAACTGCTCTCGGGGAAAAAAGAAATGGCCTCATTATAACTGTATGAGGAAAAGTTACTGGAACCCAAAGATGTCTCACAGAAGAGGAGATGCAATGTCTCAGAAGCAGAGTCTGACATATTTGTCCAGATAGGGACCAAATCCAGATAACCATCGAAAGTTTAGGCTAGAAATAACAAATCAATGGTGAAAACAATTAAAGAATTGCCCTGTGAATGCCAGCAGTGATGTGTTAAGTGATTACAGAAATTCTAGACAGATATGAGAAGGGAGAGCCAGGACAATGAGAGAATACTCAAAGCCGATTTGTGAATTTCAAGGTATACAACAATTTTAAGTAGAGACACAGATATTGCCTAAGCTCTAAGAGAATCTGTCCTAGAAATTTATGGAATTGGACTCTAAGGAAAGACACGTATCCAAGCAATAAGCCACAGTAAAGGGGAACCAAGCAGAATTATGATAGCGCATAACCAGGCCTGTGTTCGGTGTTTGTTTAATGCTTAGAAGAGTGTCTCTTGTCATTGCTTTGCTTATAGCCCTCCCAAAGCTCTCACTTTTCAGTCCTCAGATCAGCCTATACTCCCTAGATTTGTGCCACCCCCTGATAAGTGCCTGGCTCTTCCTTTACCTCCGGTTAAAGGCTCCACTCAGTGACCTTAGATGAGTGAAATCTTACCCCATTGCCGTCTTAGGAGAGATTTTCTACACGAGAGTTGTGAGATCACAGATTCTGGTGACTGATAACCACCTCTGAAGAAACTGAAAACATTTTTTCTCTCAAATTGCCCTGAGTACTTGGCCTTAGCTGGGAATTAGCTTGTTTCCTGAATATGGTAGGTATGAGACCCCCTACAGTCATAAACTTCCCTGTCCTTGAATTCTCTTCAAAGGACAGCAATTTAGAGACATGTCTTCAGAGGTCCTGAAGGAACTTCACTCCAGAGAAACACAGGCCAGTCCAGAGAACGTTGCTGCACAATTCCAGCTACCCATCCGGCAAGTGAGAACCCCTCAGTTGAGAGCGGAATAAGAAATTGGGCAGGAGTTGAATTTTGGACTTAAAGTTTTTGGGGCCTGCCAGAACAAGGTAACTTGATATTGTTCTTAATTTCTTTGGACTTGAATGTTTTGAGTCTTTAACTTGCAAGAAGAATTAATTTGGGGGCTTTAGCTACTCCAAGGACAGTTGAAGATAAGAGAGTTTTTCATATTCAAATTTGGGGCCCTTCTATTAATTAGCATCTATTATTAACATGTATTCATGCATTTTTGGTATTGACCATCTTAATGTTCCATTTTGACCCTAACACACTACCTCTCATGCCTCCATTGAACACACACTGGAAATAATCTGGAATGGGGATAGTTAATGTGTTTTAGGTCTCAGATCCAACATAGCATGGTAGTTAATGCTCTGTTCTGACCCATTTCAGAGCTTTCTGGGACAAAATCTACTCTGTTCTCTAGAGATCCTACAGAGAAAGGGAGTAGCCTCATACAGGTAGAAGAAGGACTGACTTGGTAAATGCCCACCTCCTCTTCCGGAGGGAAAGCCACACCCCTAGTTGACCACACACTTGTTGGGTAAGCCAAGTGTGTCAACAATATTAAAACTTGGGGAACCTTGCAGGGAAAAACCCATTCCCAGTCTCTTTTCCATAAGAAGAGATTTCCCTGAATGCCTCAGGCCTGCTGCTTCCCCCTCCTCCACCCCTACTCTCTACCCTCACCTCTCCACAACCACCCCCAGCCCCCTTCTCCCCCGACCCCCCGCAT
>SJXQ01006837.1:65616-130777 GCA_006408695.1 Aepyceros melampus
ACCTGGTCTGTAATACCTGGTCACTAGCCATGGCTGGACCACATGGAGCTAATCTACTGATGATCCTGCAAACAGGGAATTTCCTCCCTCTCTCTACTTCAGTGAAAAGTGGTGGCCTGGTTGAGAGGGTTTGTTCTGCAGACTCAAACATTCTCTCAGATGAGTTTTTCCAAGATCTGGATAGGAAATCAGAAACACTATTTGGCTATAGTCCCAAGCTACCTCAATCAACATACCCTTTATCAGTAATAAAAGTCATACTTTGTCATTCCATCTTTTCCTGTATTTCTCTTCTGGTTAGAATCTCAGGCAGAGCATGATACATGGAGGGGGCCCAGGTTTATTTGCAAAGTATACGAAATAACACATAGGAAGCTCTTATCCTGGCATGTTGGCATATTACAAGTGCTCAGAATCTCTGATGACTGTTGCTGTTGACCTCCTGAGCAGAAGTATTCCATGTGCCCTGATCCTGTGCCTTTTGTATGTTACTTACCTCTTCTTGTTTTGTTTTCTAGTTATCTGTGTTTACGTTGTTAGAGATTTTAAATACCTGGAGGTCAGGGATCACATCTTAGTCATCTTTGTATTATCTGAAGCACCTAGCATCATGTGTTTCATGAAGAGAGTGCTTAATGAATAATTACTTTTTATTGGAGCATAATTGCTTTACAATGCTGTGTTGGTATGTGTTGTACAACTGAGTCAGCTATATGTATACATATATCCCCTCCCTCTTGAACCTTCCTCCCACTCCCCTCATCTCACCCTGCTAGGTCATCACAGAGCGCCAAGCTGAGCTCCCTGTGCTATCCAGCAGCTTTCCACTAGCTTATCTGTTTTACACATGGGAGTGTATATATGTCAATGCTGCTTTCTCAATTCGTCCCACTCCTTTTACAATAGACAAACAATGGAAAATCCAGTGATTACTATTAACTATTAAACCTAGATTTGCAGATGTAAATAGCCTCACCAAATCAGTGAGCTATTCTCTTCATTCCAGATAGAGTTTCTTCTCTAACAAAAATTTCTGAAGAAGTAGAAAATGTGCAGTTTAACACAGGGGTTATCCAACCACTAAAAATGAAACTAAATCCCAGTGGAACTGACATAGTCTTTTTCCCCAGAGAATCTTAAAACACTTGACCATCAGTAACACCACACAGGCTCACAGCAATCCTGTGAGTAACTGTGCAATCCTTCATGGATGCCTAGACACTGCATGCAATGTATTTCCCCGTTTGAGGTTTTCTTTCAATGCTGGAAGCCATGTAGATGCTTAAGAAATATTATTTTGAAAAATAAATATTATTTATATCATTTGTATATGTAATAATACAAAAAATTATTATATTTATTTGAGGTCCTACAGTGAAACGAAGAAACTGAACCCACCTAAGAATTATATCAATACTGCAGTCTCCTTCAGCAAAGCAAGAGACCTTTGTGATGACATTTTCACCTTGCCAGGCATTCAACACTATTTTCCGAGTGATGCCCAGACAGACAACCTCAAGGAAGGAAAACCACAAACTGGAGAAGGAATTTTTTTTTTAATATTGAAGAAAATATGGTTCATGGTCTCTCCAGTTGCTATCAGAAGGAAACAGAAAATCTTCCAAAAACAACACTGTATACCATCTGTAGGCTCTTGGCTGCGCATAGCTATAATATTACACAATGAAGAAGTCTCATGATCAGGAAACACGGGCTATTTGACCTTTACTTTGCTTTTACATTATCTGATTAGTATAGTTGTAAGCTTCTTGGTAGAGCAATTATAGCTTTACCATATACAGCTATGTAACCTGGGATTTCCTCTTCTTTTAGCCTCAGTATCACTATCTGTAAAATGGAAGTAAGTCTGGCGCTAGCATAATAAGAGCATTGTGAGGGTTAAAGAAATTTAATATAAAATGCTTGGCGCAGTACCTGTTACGTAGGAAGCTCTCAAAATTGCTCTTACTATCATTTATCTTCTTTTTGCATGTGTCATAAATCTGAATTTGTGGAACCTTGTTTATTTTAATTTTTGCATTCTGTTATCAAAGTAGTATGAATTAACTGCAGAAACTTTAATAAATATAGCATAATATAACTGAGAAAATAAATCTTACACATAATTCTACCATCCATAGATTTAAAAATTAGCTTCACAAAAAATTTCCAGTTTCTAAGGGTGGGGGCAATTTGTTTCATTTGTGCAAAGTATTTGGCACGAGTAGTAGGTGCCCAGTGAGTGAATGTTGGAATATCTCATAGTCAGGATCAAGCGTATGACAATATCACTTGGAAGAGTATTAAAAAGCAGAGACATCACTTTGCTGACAAAGTTAAAGCTGTGGTTTTTCCAGTAGTCATACATGGATGTGAGAGTTAGGCCATAAAGAAGACTGAGCACTGAAGAATTGATGCTTTCAAACCATGCTGCTGGAGAAGGCTCTTGAGACTCTCTTGGACGGCGAAGATGTCAAACCAATCAATCCTAAAGGAAGTCAACCCTGAATATTCACTGGAAGGACTGATACTAAAGCTCCAATACTTTGGCCACCTGATGCGAAGAGCTGACTCATTGGAAAAGACGCTGATTTTGGGAGGTTGCGGGCAGGAGGATAAGGGGATGCGGAGGATGAGATGGTTGGATGGCATCACCGACTCAATGGACATGAGCTTGCACAAACACTGGGAGACAGTGAAGGACAGGGAATCCCGCCACGCTGCAGTTCACGGGATTGCAAAGAGTCAGAAACAACTGAAGGACTGAACAACAGCAAAAAGAAAACTTTTCTTTAAGGATGATCTCTGGGCATCTTTCAAGGTTAAAAAAAAAAAAAAATCCAGAATCAGTTGAAGAACAATATAAAAACATATTCCTTAGGTTTTGTGTAGGACTCCCACTAAACCATCCTACCTGAATCTTCATAAGTATGAACATTATATTTGTTCTGTATAAACTGTAGGAATTTTCTCTCCTCTGTATAATGATTACTATATATCCCTATTCTTTTCCGTTTACTTTTAAATTCTTCTACACAAATAGATTGAAAACTACATAAGCAAGTATTATATCTTCTCTTTCTTTTGGATTCTCTGTTATCTCCTAGTTCCAGGCTTGGTACTCCATGATTACACTCTGAATTTTACAGACTGATAAACTGAGTCAGCACTCATTACAGATTCTTGATTTATCCCAATCAGATAGGGGCAGTTGTGGAAAGCAAAGTTTTTTTGTTTTGAGTCCATCTTCACTTCCACTTAATTTCATCTTTAAAAATGTAGGAGACAGCCCAGCTGGCCATTATTGGTCGCTTCTACAATATGTTGTCTCCTGTGTTGTGTTGAGAGCATCTCTTGAGAAATTGAATGGCTAAGCAAGTGCCTCATGTTGGATCTACAAAACCCCACTTTGCTGACTCTCTTTCATGATCAAGGTAGCATTAAGAAAGAACGGGGCCTTTGGAGCCCCATTACTGGGCTCAAGTCCAGGGCACACTGACTCTTCTCCAGTGTATGAATTACTGAACCCCTCCAAGTTGATTTCCTCATGTACCTGGCACATGGGAAGTATTGACATGAAGTGAAGTGAAAGTCATTCACTTGTACCTGACTCTTTGCAACCCTTGGACTATACAGTCCATGGGATTCTCTAGGCCAGAATACCGGAGTGGGTAGCCTTTCCTTTCTCCAGGGGATCTTCCCAACCTAGGGATTGAACCCAGGTCTCCCACATTGCAGGCTGCTTTTTTACCAGCTGAGCCATAAGGGAAGCCCAGAATACTGGAGTGGGTAGCCCTTCCCTTCTCCAGCGGATCTTCCCAACCCAGGAATCGAACTGGGGTCTCCTGCATTGCAGGCAGATTCTTTATCAACTGAGCTATCAGGGAAGCCCCTGATATTTAATGGAAGCATTAAATAAATGTAAATTGCCATTATCAGTACTAGTCAAAATAGTCATCAAATCAACTCCAGGGATTGGTGAGCTAGCAATGTCCCCAGCCAAATACAAGTGCGTGTAATCAAAGGTTACATGGGTATAATCTGAACCTCTACACGTTGCATAGCTAGTCACTCATTCATTTGGTCATACACATTTTTTTTTAAAAATACTGATGATATTCAGATCACTACATTAAGAACTACAGGGAACTAAGAGATGCATAAAACATACATCTTGCCTTAAAAGTTTCATAAGACAGTAATAGAAGGCCCAAAGACTCAAAATTCCACATTTCATTAGGAGATGTCTTTCTGAAATGGATAGTTCTATTAGTTCCATATGACAAGATATATAAAACACGACCTAAGATTAAAGTAATCAGGGAAACGGGCTCCCTTCCACCTCTGCAATAGTGGTCAATTTCCAACTCACTAGTGTCATAAAGTTTTTCACAAAAAACTGAATGCCCAAAGTGTTAAAAGCATACATGTGCTATAAAAAAGGACATAATCAACATTGTTATTAAGTGTGTTAAGAACAGACATATTCAGCACTGCCACATCAAAAGCGGTTTTTATATTTTTTTTCCCCTCAGTGGCAAGAGAAAAGAAACTAAGAACATGTAGTCACAGTGTATATATATTTAGATATGGAATACAGAAACAGTCCAAAACACACTGACACACACTGAGGGACTCATAAAACATTAGGCTCTGATGTCTCCGTGGGCTTCCAAGTCAGATTCACATGGTTTCAAATTTTAATCTTATCAGGTACAACCTTCTTGAACAAGTTTCTATTCCTGAAGTTCTCTGAGCTTTTCTTCATTTGTGCAATGGAAGACATGGGAAGATTGCAAGAGACCAGGTGTATGTAAGCAAATTACCTAAAGTAGTACATAGTGAGTCATTGTGCTCAGTCGTTCAGTTGTGTCTGACTCTTTGTGACCCCATGGACTGTGGCCCACCAGCTCCGCTGTCCATGAGGATTCTCCAGGCAAGAAAACTGGAGAGGGTTGCCATTTCCATCTCCAGGGGCACTTCCCAACCCAGGGATCGAACCAAGGTCTTCTGTATTGCAGGTGGATTCTTTATTGCCTGAGCCACCAGGGAAGTCCTGTAGCATTAGTCAGCCCTGGAGCGAGTCATTGAAGTGAAGTGAGGTGAAGTCCTCAGTCGTATCCAACTCTCTGCAACCCCGTGGACTGTATAGTCTACCAGTTTCCTCCATCCATGGGATTCTCCAGGCAAGAATACTGGAGTGGGTTACCATTTCCTTCTCCAGGGGATCTTCCTGACCCAGACAGACGCTTTAACCTCTGAGCCACCAAGGAAGCCTAGAGAGCGAGTCATCAGTGTTCAGTAAAAAGGAGCTATGATACTGATGATTTTATCATGAATGGTCATTTTCAAGCATTGACTCCAAAATGACTGGCCACTCTATTTACCTCATCCTTAGATCAGAGCAGACACGCTCAGGGGCTTCATCTCAGACAAGAGCAGCAATGTGGCCAAGATGCCCTGTGCTTGCATGAACACTCCTCTTCTACCTGCTTACAAATCAACTTCTAGATTCCTAAGTAGAGGTCTGAGGTCTGAACTTTTATTCCTGGTAATTACCCAGTTCCTACTTAGACTCCCTCTCTGTCCTACCCTCTCTGCTCCACATCCCAGGAGAAAAGACTACGGGAGGTTCTGATGGGATCCGCATCAGATAAAGCCCCATGAAATGGCAACTATTATTGCCAAGATAACCCAATGGCTACAGCCCTTGGGATAGCAAAGAGTCAGACTGAAGTGACTGAGCGTACACACAATGCTTGATGGCTTGACAACCTGGGTTCCTGTATTGCTGAAAACATCTTGACTGCCGGCTTATATTTGAACATAGACCCATTCCTAACCTTTTGCTCATTTCTCTGCACTTATGACCTTGCAACACAAAGGGGAAGGAAGTGATGGAGGGGGAACCCAGGCATAATTGGCAATTCCTGCCCAAACCAATAGACTCACACTGTTTGCTTTGGAAGGGAAATGACTTGAATGTTTTCCCCAGGGTCTGTATGAACCTACAAAGCATCTGATCCTTCCAATTTCATCCCATAGTGAAGGTTAATGGATATTAAAATTACATGGGTCAGGGCTCAAATACACGAGTAGTTTGCTTGGCTTGACTTAAACCAAGTATTTACTTGAGACCAAAAGTACAAATTGTGGGCTATTGAATCAGCTGGAGTGCTTAAATTAGAATTTGACCTGAATGGAGATAATTCCATGAAAACACTACTGGAAACCAAAAGGCTAATCTAATCTGTGAGTCTGGCAACATGTACAGCATTACTGATCTCTGGTATTGGTGAAAGAGTCTTAATTTTTATGTCTAGAGGAAATTAAGCCAAGAAAAAGAGGACCATTTAGTTCAGAGGAAAGATGTTCATACATTTTATATTTTAAGTGATTCCATTTGAGCACTTGGAAAATTAAAGGGCCTTTAGCCAAAAGCAGTTCTATGTCACTCGGCTATGTGGAGCTTAACTAAAGCTTGGCCTTATCTTACTTCTCAGAAATACACTAACCAGAGACTCTGTATAAGGTTCCAGATCTAGCAGATGCCTACAAGGTATTAGAGAGAAACCAAAGTGAAGAAAAGCAATTTACTCATAAAGGAGAATATAATGGTTATAGATACCAACTATGAGACAGCCCATTCCAGATTGTCAAAAAGAGCTTCAGGCTCACCACCACTAAAAGACCATTCCCAGTGTGGGCAGGAAAGAACTCTGGTAATTCCTAATAATAGCAAGAAATGGGATTCCCCTTGGGACTTGTAAAAGCCCATCTTTCTAACAGTGAGAATCACACAGTTCCAATGAAGAGAGCAGCTATTACTTTCCAGAAAACTATGGATATTCTTTGCCTTATTAACTGAGTCCCCAAACTTCACATTATTAGAGTGGATTTTTCAAACAAGCAACTAGCTGAGATGTATGACTTCAAGAATACCTTCAGTGCTTTCCTGTGCTCTCCATCCTAACTGTGTGGTGCATATTCTCCATCCAGGGGATCCGTGCCTAAAGTTCTATCCTACTTGAACTTAAGTTTCCCTTGTCTAAGTGAAAAAGGAAATTGGTCACTAGAAGGGGACCCTCACTGACCTTTATCAGTCATTTACACCCCAATGGGAAGGGCATTCTTGGCTGTTTTTGAAAGAGCTATGTGAGTTATGGAAAGGTAAGCCAGAGTCGAGGGCCATTGGTAATCTAAATTCAAACGTTTAAACTATGAGTTGGGGAAAGGGGGATTGAAAGGAGAGGCTGATAGATAGAAAACTAACACAGCCTTTGAATAATTCTGACAGAGGCCAGTGTACACATAGTTAGCTTGAAGCCAAAAGTAAGTAAGTAAGTGAAGTTGCTCAGTCGTGTCCAACTCTTTGCGACCCCATGGACTGTAGCCTACCAGGCTCCTCTGTCCATGGGATTCTCCAGGCAAGAATACTGGAGTGGGCTGCCATTTCCTTCTCCAGGGGATCTTCCCAACCCAGGGATCAAACCTGGGTCTTCTGCATCACAGGCAGATGCTTTA
Source organism: Aepyceros melampus (assembly GCA_006408695.1). Classification (NCBI taxonomy): domain Eukaryota; kingdom Metazoa; phylum Chordata; class Mammalia; order Artiodactyla; family Bovidae; genus Aepyceros; species Aepyceros melampus. Next base: position 73,141 of record SJXQ01006837.1, read on the forward strand.
TCCTCTGAGCCACCAGGGAGAATCCCATTATTCAGAAAAAGCTGCAAATCTCTAAACTACAAAGAAAATATCACATATATATAATAGACATGTATGTATATATATATATATATATATGTAGGTGTATATATATGTACACATAGATTCAAGGGATTAGATCTGATAGAGTGCCTGAAGAACATTGGATGGGGGTTCACGACATTATACAGGAGGTAGTCATCAAAACCATCCCCAAACAAAGAAATGCAAAAAGTAAAATGGTTGTCTGAGGAGGCCTTACAAATAGCTGAGAAAAGAAGAGAAACAAAAGGCAAAGGAGAAAAGGAAAGATATACCCATCTGAATGCAGAGTTCCAAAGAATAGCAAGGAAAGATAAAAAAAAGCCTTCCTACATGAACAATGCAAAGAAACAGAGGAAAATAATACAATGGGAAAGACTAGAGATCTCTTCAAGAGAATTAGAGATACCAAGGGAACATTTCCTGCAAAGATGGGCACAATAAAGGGCAGAAACGGTATGGACCTAACAGAAGCAGAAGATATTTTTAAAAAGTGGCAAGAATGCACAGAAGAACTAAACAAAAAAGATCTTCATGATGCAAATAACTGCAGTGGTGTGATCATTCACATAAGAGCCAGACATCCTGGAGTCAAAGGCAAGTGGGCCTTAGGAAGCATCACTAAGAACAAAGCTAGTGGAGGTGATGGAATTCCAGTTGAGCTGTTTCAAATCCTAAAAAAAAAAAAAAAAAAAAAAAGATGCTGTGAAAGTGCTGCACTCAATATGCCAGCAAATTTGGAAAATTCAGCAGTGGTCACAGGACTGGAAAAGGTCATTTTTCACTCCAGTCCCAAAGAAAGGCAATGCCAAAGAATGCTCAAACTACCACACAATTGCACTCATCTCATGTGCTAGCAAATTAATGCTCAAAATTCTCCAAGCCAGGCTTCAACAGTACATGAACCAAGAACTTCCTGATGTTCAAGCTGGATTTAGAAAAGGCAGAGGAACCAGAGATCAAATTGCAATATCTGTTGGATCATAGAAAAATCAAGAGAATTCTGGACAAACATCTGCTTCATTGACTATGCTAAAACCTTTGACTGTGTGACTCACAACAAACTGGAAAATTCTTGAAGAAATGGGAATACCAGACCATCTTACCAGCCTCCTGAGAAACCTCTATGCAGGCCAAGAAGCAACAGTTAGAACTGGACAAGGAACAATAGACTATTTCAAAATTTGGAAAGGAGTACATCAAGGTTGTATGTTGTCACTCTGTCTATTTAACTTATATGCAGAGTACATCTTTCTAAATGGATGATGCATTTCACTGGATGCGCTGGATGGAGCACAAGCTAGAATCAAGATTGCCTGAAAAAATATCAATAACCTCAGATATGCAGATGACACCACCCTTAAGCAGAAGGCAAAGAGAAACTAAAGAGCCTCCTGATGGCGGTAAAAGAAGAGAGTTGAAAAAGCTGGCTTAAAACTCAACATTCAAAAAACAAAGATCATGGCATCCCATCCCTCCACTTCATGGCAAATAGATGGGAAACAATGGAAACAGTGACAGACTTTATTTTCTTGGGCTCCAAAATCACTGCAGATGGTGACTGCAAGCCATGAAATTAAAAGACACTTGCTCTTTGGAAGAAAGTTGTGACCACCTAGACAGCATATTAAAAAGCAGAGACATTACTTTGCCAACAAAGTTCCATCTAGTCAAAGCTATGGTTTTTCCAGTGTGATGAAGAGTTGTATGGATGTGAAAGTTGGACCATAAAGAAGGCTGAGCACCAAAGAATCGATACTTTTGAACTGTGGTGTTGGAGGAGATTCTTGAGAGTCCCTTGGACAGCAAGGAGATCAAACCAGTCAATCCTAAAGGAAATCAATCCTGAATGTTTCTTGGAAGGACTGATGCTGAAGCTGAAACTCCAACACGTTGGCCACCTGATGTGAAGAACTGACTCATTAGGAAAGACCTTGATGTTGGGAAAGATTGAAAGCAGGAGGAGCAGGGGACGACAGAGCATGAGATGGTTGGATGGCATCACTGAATGAAAGCACATGAATTGGAGTAAACTCTGGGAGTTGGTGATGGACAAGGAAGCCTGGCGTGCTGCAGTCCATGGGGTTGCAAAGAGTTGGACACGACTGAGCAACTGAACAAGAACAAATATGTATGTATGTGTGCCTATATGTACATACGTGTATGTGCATTTACAAGTATAGAGACATATGAAGACATATACAATCAGTCTTTATTACTCTCAGAGTCCATATTTGCTAATTCACCTGATCACTAAAATTTATTTGTAATCTCAAAGTCAACACTCATGGTTCTTTTGTAGTCATTTGTGGACATGGGCAGAGCAGCAAAAAAAAAAAAAAAAAAATCAAGTTGCTGTACACACACTTCCCCAACTGAGATCAGAAAAGGCAATGCTTTGCTTTTTTGTTTCAATTCTCATATTGTCATACTGTAAACAAGGGTCCTTTTGCCATCTGTTTAACTAGTTTTTCAAATTTCTGTGTTTTTGTTGGTGATTTCACTGTTTAAAATGGCCTCAAGTGTAATGTTGCAGTCCTGTCTAGTGTTCCTAAATGGAAGAAAACTGTGGCATGCCTTAGGGAGAAAATATGTTTTTAGATACGCTTTGTTCAGTAATGAGTTATAGTCCTGCTGCTGGGAATTTAATGTCAATGAATCAACAATAGATATTAAATAAAACATCCTTAAGCAGAAATACATATAACACAAACTTCTGTACTGATCACTTGCTGAAATGTTATGACCAGAGGCCTGCAGGCACCTAAACTTGTACCTTCCCTAGGCACAATAGATCAGTATCACTAATTCAGGGTTCACGGAAAACTTAAAGAAGACAACTACTCCAAATGGTAAGAACTGGCCATATATAATTTTTATGCGGAAATAGTTTAAGATTAAAAAGAAGTTAAAAAATAGGAGCATCTGTGTGTACGCTTCATTCAGCTATCTCAAATGAATATCTTATTTTCAAAACCAGAAAATTAATGTGGAAATAATGCTGTTAAGTACAGACGTTATTAGGACATCACCAGTTTTTATATTACTTTATATACATATATAAGAAATTTTATGACATATGGATTCATGTAACCATCACCACAAAGAAACTTCCACTTAAAAATCACACTGCCCCCCTTATCCTAGCCCCTAACCCCTGGCATCCACTGATCTGTTCTCCATCATCAGCATTTTATTACTTTGAAAGTTTATATAAATGAAATTATAGTATGTAATCCTCTGATATTAGCTTTTTCACTCAGTGTAATGCCCTTTATGTCCATTCAAGTTGTTGAATCTATTAATGGTTCATTTCTTTTTTATTGTTGAGTGTTACTCTGTTGTATGGAGATACTTCAGTCTGGTTATCCATTCACGCACTGATGAATCCATTTAGGTTGTTTCCAATTTTGGGTTATTACATATAAACCTACTCACAGTGTCTTTTAAGGTCTAGTTAAAATTGGTTCAAACATCATTTCCAGTGTAGTAAGGAAAACCTTTATTTCTCCCCAGGGACAGTTGAGGTACAAGGTGCGACTCAGCACTTGAATTTCTATTAATTGCCTTTATCCCCAAGATTCTACTGATTTGTTGATTTTCTTCTCATATTTCTAATATACTAGTTTTCTTCATTTCATGTTGCCCTACTCAGTACGCAATACCGTTTTACTCTTCAAAGTATTAATACTGCCTGCCACTGAAGGCTGTTTGTGAGGGGACTTGGCTGGAGGTTCCAGGCAAGGATTTTATCACCATGAATGTTAGCAATAAGGTACATATCGAAGTCGTAAATGTCCTTGCATCATTTCTGCATGGAGGATGTTGAGTGGTCAAGGCTTTAATTCCTGTGTGTCTCCACGCAGGCCTCTTTCCCCCTCTCTGAAGTGAAAGATGTCTTTGGACATACAGGTTGGGATAGGGAGTGGTGGATGTTCAGAAGGCAGTCACATAAGATGGACACGTATTAAGGACTCAATAATTGTTAGCTGAATAAAGTACTGTTTAGAATTCTTAAGAGGACTGGAGAGATAACAGGAATGTGAAGATGCAAATATGATCAGTTTTCATCCAAGAAGCTTTTTGTCCCAAAATTACATCATAATCCTTTCCTTCTTATTTCCATGCCCCTTTACAAATCCTTCTTACCTGTGTTCAGGTGGCACTAGTGGTAAAGAATCCACCTGCCAACGCAGGAGACATAAGAGGCACATGTTCGATCCCTGGGTCAGTGAGATCCCCTGGAGGAGGGCATGGCAATCCATTTCGATATTCTTGCCTGGAGAATCCCATGGACAGAGGAGCCTGGAGGGCTATAGTCCATGGGGTTACAAAGAGTCAGACATGACTGAAGCAACTGAGCATGCATTAGGAGAATTCGTGGTAATGATACCTGAAATTCTTAGAAGTCACACAAGCATCTATAATTTAATTTCTTGTATTATTTTTATGTAACTGTACATCTCTATACCACTGCATTTTTAAAAATATTATGCTGAGAAAAACTGTTCTTGAACTTTTATTCCATTCTTATCTTTTCTCGATGAAGTTATTTTTATATATTAGAATCCTAATACAAAACAGTGGGATTTCTCCATCTATGTATCCTGTCTGTAGAAAATTCTGAAAGAGATGGGAATACCAGACCACCTAACCTGCCTCTTGAGAAATTATGCAGGTCAGGAAGCAACAGTTAGAAGTGCACATGGAACAACAGACTTGTTCCAAAGAGGAAAAGGAGTACGGCAAGGCTGTATATTGTCACCCTGCTTATTTAACTTCTATGCAGAGTACATCATGAGAAATGCTGGACTGGAAGAAGCCNAAAAAAAAAAAAAAAAAACCACCTGCAATGTGGGAGACCTGGGTTCAATCCCTGGGTCAGGAAGATCCCCTTGAGGAGGGCATGGAAACCCACTCCAGATTCTTGCCTGGAGAATCCTTGTGGACAGAAGAGCTTGGCAGGCTACTGTCCATGGAGTCACAAGGAGTTGGATACAACTTACAGGCTAAGCACAGTACATCACAGCATATGATGATATTGTAAAAATTAAATAAGTAAATCAGTCTGAAATCTGAAAATGACTCTGAAATGTGAAATCTAGTAGAGTGCCTAGAATGCAACAGCTGTTTGATAAATGTTAGTTCCCTTCCCACTTTCTTTCTCAATTTCTCACTTGGGCCCCATAGCTTTGCATCAAATAGAAGTGTTATTCCTTCTCTCCAAGCCAAAGTTACTTTTGTAGTAAACATAAACTTCATTCCACAAGTTTAGATATGCAGGGATATAGGATATTTTTGATATATACTCCTTGGAAGGAAAGTTTTGACCAACCTAGACAGCATATTGAAAAGCAGAGATATTACTTTGTCAACAAAGGTCCATCTAGTCAAGGCTACGGTTTTCCAGTGGTCATGTATGGATGTGAGAGTTGGACTATAAAGAAAGCTGAGTGCCAAATAATTGATGCTTTTGAACTGTGGTGTTGGAGAAGACTCTTGNTAGCGGTATAATATTGAACATTTCATTTTATTGTAATTTTTCACTCAAGTTCATGCTTTGAAGATATATGTGTGTTTCATATATAGTTTTAGTTATCCTTTTTAACTGCTGTACAATAAATATTTGACTATATGAATGTAATAAGCTTTGTAAACCCATTCCCTTAGTATTTGACATTTAGTTCATTTGCATAATTTTGCTACAAGTTATGCTGTCTATATTTTTGTATATCTGTGTACACATAAAAGTTTCGTTCAAGTTATGTACACAATTTCTTTACCATCCATATATCAGTTTTTTTCTTAAAATTCATTACAAATATCTTCAAGCTCATGGCATCCATTTCAACTGTGTTTATTGTTTCTTTTGTTTTATAGAGTGTTTAATGCATAATTTTTAACATTTCAAATATTTTCTTTTGTGGTTTGTGATTATTGTGTCACATTCATGAAATCCTTCCCTATTTCACCATCATAAAAATATTCTGCTACATTTTCATACAAAAGTTATAAACTTTACTTCTCACATTTAGTAAATGTAAAGATTTTTTTTTTTTTTGTATGCTGTGTGGTTAGGATTCAGTTTTTCCCATATACAGTTGAATTGTCTAGGACCATTTATGATATGATATTCCTTCATCTAAAATCCTTCTGATGTCATCTCTGTCATATTATCAAGTTCCTAGAATATGGCTGTTTTCAGTTCCTTAATTTGGTCTGTTGGCATGGTGATTCCACTCTCGTTTTTCTTCTTCCTATCTATACTTGAAACTTTAATTTTTTAAAAGAGTTTATTTTTGGAAAGTTATAGATTTATAGGAAAATAGAATAGACTGCATGAAGAGTGTCACTTTACCCACCCCAGCATACCTACAATAACTTATTCTTCTTCTACAATAAGAAATATCAATAACCTCAGATATGCAGATTGCACCACTATTGTTGCAGAAAGTAAAGAGGAACTAAAGAGACTCTTGATGAGAGTGAAAAGGGAGAATGAAAAAGCTGGCTTAAAACTTAACATTCAAAAAGCTAAGATCATGGCATTCAATGCCATCATTTCATGTCAAATAGATGGGGAAACAATGAAAACAATGACAGATTTTATTTTCTTGGTCTCCAAAATCACTGCAGATGGTGACTGCAGCCATGAAATTAAAAGATGCTTCCTCCTTGGAAGAAAAACTATGACCAACCTAGACAGCATATTAAAAAGCTGAGACATTACTTTGCCAACCAAGGTCCATCTAGTCAAAGCTATGGTTTGTCCAGTGGTCATGAATGGACATGAGAGTTGAACCATAAAGAAAACTGAGCACCAAAGAACTGATGCTTTTGAACTGTCAATGACAGATTTTATTTTCTTGGTCTCCAAAATCACTGCAGATGGTGACTGCAGCCATGAAATTAAAAGATGCTTCCTCCTTGGAAGAAAAACTATGACCAACCTAGACAGCATATTAAAAAGCTGAGACATTACTTTGCCAACCAAGGTCCATCTAGTCAAAGCTATGGTTTGTCCAGTGGTCATGAATGGACATGAGAGTTGAACCATAAAGAAAACTGAGCACCAAAGAACTGATGCTTTTGAACTGTGGTGTTGGAGAAGACTCTTGCAAGGCCCTTGGACTGCAAGGAGATCCAACCAGTCAATTCTAAAGAAAATCAGTCCTGAATGTTTGTTGGAAGGACTGATGTTGAAGCTGAAACTACAATACTTTGGTCACCTGATGTGAAGAACAGACTCATTGGAAAAGACCCTGATGTTGGGAAAGATTGAAAGCAGGAGGAAAAGGGAGAGGATGAGATGGTTGGATGGCATCACTGACTCGATGGACATGAGTTTAAGCAAGCTCCGGGAGTAGTTGGTGATGGACAGGGAAGCCTGGTGTTCTGCAGCCCATGGGGTTACAAAGAGCCAGACAAAACTATGCAACTGAACTGAACTGAACTGAGCATACCTACACGGGCTTCCCAGGTAGTGCTAGTGGTAAAGAATCCACCTGCCAGTGCAGGAGATGCAAGAGATGCAGGTTTGAACCCTGGGTCAGGAAGTTCCTCTGGAGTAGGAAAAGGAAACCCACTCTAGTATTTTTGCCTGTAAAATTCCGTGGGCAGAGGAGCCCAGCAGACTATGTCCATGTGGCCACAAAGAGTTGGATGCATCTGAGCCTGAGCACATATACCATATCTACACCGTCTCCCCTATTATTAAAATTTGCATTAGTTTCGCACATTTGTTACAATTAATAAATAATATTGGTGTTTATTGATACATTACTATTGATACAGTATTAACTAAACTCCATAATTTATTCAAATTGTCTTAGCTTTTTACCTAATATCCTTTCTCTGTTCAAGGATCTCATCCAGGATACAAAATTACATTTAGTAATCATGTCTCCTTAGACTTCTCTTAGCTGTGACAGTTTCTTAGACTTTCCTTGTTTTTGATGATCTTGACAGTGTTGAGGAATCCTGGCCATATTGCAGGATACCCAGATATTGTTTCTCTTTTTTTCAATTATTTTTTATTGGTATATAGTTTTGGTAAAGAATCTGCCTGCCAAAGAAGGAGATGCAAGAGATGTGGGTTCTATCCCTGGGTCATGAAGATCTGCTAGAGTAGAAAATGGTAACCCACTCCAGTATTTTTGCCTGGGAAATCCCATAGACAGGGGAGCCTGGTGGGTTACAGTCCAACGGGTCACAAAAAGTCAGACATGACTGAGCACACACACGTGTGCACACACACACATAGTTGATTTACAATGTGTTGGTTTCTGTTGTACAGCAAAGTGAATCAGTTTTACACACATATATATCCACTATTTTTTAGATGCTTTTCCCATAGAGATCATTATAGAGTACCGAGTAGGTGCCATACAGCAGGTATTTATTAGCTATCTACATTACATATGGTAGTGTGTGTCCATCCCAATCTCCCAATTTATCCCTCTCTTGCTTTCCCATTAGTTTGTTTTCTATATCTGTGACTCTATTTCTGTTTTATAAATAATTTCATTTGTACCATTTTTTGATATTTCATTTATAAGTGATATATGGATATTTGTCTTCACTCAGTATGAGAATCTAGGTCTATCCATGTCTGCAAATGGCATTATTTCATTATTTTTTAATTAAATTAATTATTAAATAGTTGTTTAGATTAACATTGTGACCTAGAACTAGATAAATGTTTATAAATGCTGTACCTGCATTTGTGTACTTCAGCCTTTCTATACGTGCTCTTTGGCAGTGATGTAGTATTTTTCAAATCTTCTAAACTTGCTAACTTTGTATTTATTATTTTTAAGAGAAGTATATTAAAATCTCCTATAATTTTGTATTGGTTAATTTCTCCTCATAATCTTTTTCATATTGAGACTAAATGTTTAGATGCATACAGATTCTGAATTTAATATATTCCTACTACATTATTCTTTTTATTATTAAATGATCACTTCAGCCCTGGTGATGTTTTTGCTTTAAATTCTATCTTAATATTATAAAAACATAATGCTTACCATAACACAGCCCCACTCATCAGCAGAAAATTGGATTGAAGGTTTACCGAGTGTGGCCTTGACTACCAGAGCAAGACCCAGTTGACACACAGCCAGTCCCTCCCATCAGGAAGCTTCCAAGTGTCTCATCCTCATCCAACAGGGCAGACACAATGAAAACCACAATCACAGAAGACTAATCAAACCGATCACATGGACCACAACCTTGTCTAACTCAATGAAACTATGAGCCATGCCATGGAAGGCCACCCAAGACAGATCATGGTGGAGAGTTCTGACAAAACATGGTCCACTGAAGAAGGCCATGGCAAACCACTTCAGCATTCTCACCTAGAGAAGCCCATGAACAGGATGAAAAGGCAAAGAGAACTGAAACTGAACGGTGAACTTCCCACATCGGTAGGTGGCCAAGATGCTCCTGGACAAGAGCAGAGAAATAGCTCCGGAAGGAATGAAGAGGGTGAACCAAAGCAGAAAGAACTCCCAGCTGTGGATGTGTCTGGTGGTGAAAGTAGAGTCTAATGCTGTAAAGAACAATATTGTCTAAGAACCTGGAATGTTAGGTCCATGAATCAAGGTAAATTGAAAGCGGTCAAGCAAGAGATGGCAAGAGTAAGCATCAACATTTTAGGAATCAGTGTGGACCGCAATGGGCAAATTTAATTCAGATGTCCATTATATCTACTATTGTGGGCAAGAATCCCTTAGAAGAAATGAAGTAGCCCTTATACTCAACAAAAGAATCTGAAATACAGCACTTGGGTGCAGTCTCAAAAATGAAGGATGATCTTAGTTTGTTTCAAAGGCAAACCATTCAGTATCACAGTCATCTTTGTCTATTCCCCAACAATTAATGCAAAAAAGCTGAAGTTGAATGACTCTACAAAGACCTACAAGACTTTCTGCTCTAACACCAAAGTAAAGATGTCCTTTTCATCATAGGGGACTGGAATGCAAAAGTAGGAAGTCAAGAGATACCTGGAGTATGAGGCAAGTTTGGCCTTGGAGTACAAAATGAAGCAGGACAAAGGCTAACAGAGTTTTGCCAAGAGAATGCACTAGTCATAGAAAACTCCATCTTCCAACAACACAAGAGATGACTCTACACATGGATGTCACAGATGGTCAAAGCCAAAATCAGACTGATTATATTATTTGTAGCCGAATATGGAGAAACTCTATAAAGTCAGCAAACACAAGACCGGGGTCTGACTGTGGCTCAGATCATGAACTACTTATTGCAAAATTCAGACTTAAATTGAAGAAAGGAGGGAAAAACACTAGGCCATCAAGTATGACCTAAATCAAACCCCTTATGGTTATACAGTGGAAGTGGTAAATAGATTCAAGGAATTAGATCTGATAGACAGAGTGTCTGAAGGGAAAAGGGCAGAGGTTGTAATTGTACAGGAGACAGTAATCAAGACCATCCCCAAGAAAAAGAAATGCAAAAAGGCAAAATGGTTGCCTGAGGAGCCCTTACAAATAGCTGAGAAAAGAAGGGAAGCTAAAGGCAAAGGAAAAAAGGAAAGATATACTCATGTGAATGCAGAGTTTCAAAGAATAGCAAGGAGAGATAAGAAAGCTGGAATCAAGATTGCCAGGAGCAATATCAATAACCTCAAATATGCATATGACACCACCCTGATGGCAGAAAGTGAAGAGGAACTAAAGAGCCGCTTGATGAAGGTGAAAGAGAAGGGTGTAAAAGCTGGCTTAAAACTCACTAGTGAAAAAATGAAGACCATAGCATCCGGTCCCATCATTTCATAGCAAATAGATGGGGAAACAATGGATACAGAACAGACTTTATTTTCTTGAGCTTCAAAATTACTGCAGATGGTAACTGTGGACATGAAATTAAAAGTTACTTACTCTTTGTCAGAAAAGTGATGACAAACCTAGACAGTATATTAAAAAGTAGAGACATTACTTTCCCAAGAAAGGTCTATATAGTCAAAGCTATGGTTTTTCCAGTAGTCATGTAGAGATGTAAGAGTTGGACCATAAAGAAGGCTAAACACCAAATAATTGATGCTTTTGTACTGTGATGTTGGAGAAGGCTCTTGAGAGTACCTTGGACCACAAGGAGATCAAAATAGTCAATCCTAAAGAAATCAATCCTGAATATTCATTGAAAGGACTGATCCTGAAGCTGAAACTCCAATAATTTGGCCACCTGATGTGAACAGCCAACTCATTGATAAAGACCCTGATACTGGGAAAGATTGTCAGCAGGAGGAGAAGGGGATGACAGAGGATGAGATGGTTGGATGGCATAACTGACTCAATGGACATGAGTTTGACCAAACTCTGGGAAATGGTGACGGACAAGGAAGCCTGGTATTCTGCAGTCCATGGGGTCATAAAGAGTCAGACATGACTGAGCCGCTGAGTTCGGTTCAGTTCAATCATTCAGTCATGTCTGACTCTTTGCAGCCCCACAGACTGCAGCACTCCAGGCCTCTCTATCCATCGCCAACTACTCCCTGAGCTTGCTCAAACTCAAGTCCATTGAGTCGGTGATGCCATCCAACCAGCTCATCCTCTGTCATCCCCTTCTTCCCCAGCCTTCAATCTTTCCCAGCATCCAGGGTCTTTTCCAGTGAGTCATTTCTTCAGATCAGGTGGTCAAATTATTGGAGCTTCAGCATCAGTCCTTCCAATAAACATTCAGGACTGATTTCCTTTGGGACAGACTAGTTTGATCTCCTTGCAGTTTAAGGGACTCTCAAGAGTCTTCTCCAACACCACAGTTAAAAAGCATCAGTTCTTTGTGCTCAGCTTTCTTTTTCTCAACTCTCACATCCATACATGACTACCGAAACACCATAGTTTTGACTAGACAGACCTTTGTTGGCAAAGTAACATCTCTGCTTTTTAATATGCTGTCTAGGTTGGTCATAGCTTCCGAGGAGCCAGTATCTTTTAATTTCAGGGCTGCAGTCACCATCTGCAGTGATTTTTGGAGCCCCCCCAAAAATAAAGTCTGTCACTATTTCCATTGTTTCCCCATCTATTTGCATGAAGTGATGGAACCAGATGCCATGGTCTTAGTTTTCTGAATGTTTAGTTTTAAGCCAACATTTTCACTCTCCTCTTTCACTTTCATCAAGAGGCTCTTTAGTTCTTCTTTGCTTTCTGCCATAAGGGTGGTGTTATCTGCGTATCTGAGGTTATTGATATTTCTCCTGGCAATCTTGATTCCGGATTCTTCCAGCCTGGCATTTTGCCTGATGTATTCTGCATATAAGTTAAATAATCAGGATGACGATATACTGCCTTGACATACTCCTTTCCCAATTTGGAACAAGTGTGTTTTTCCATGTCCAGTTCTAACTGTTGCTTCTTGACCTGCATACAGATTTCTCAGGAGGCAGGTCAGGTGGTCTAGTATTCTCATCCAAAAATTTTCCACAGTTTGTTGTGATCCACACAGTCAAAGGTTTTGGCATAGTCAATAAAGCAGAAGTAGATGTTTTTCTGGAACTCTTGCTTTTTCGATGATGTTGGCAATTTGATCTCTGGTTCCTTTGCCTTTTCTAAATCCAGTTTGAACATCAGGAAGTTCATGGTTCACACACTGTTGAAACTTGGCTTGGAAAATTTTAAGCATTACTTTGCTAGCATGTGAGATAAGTGCAGTTGTGTGATAGTTTGAACATTCTTTGGCCTTGCCTTTCTTTGGGATTGGAATGAAAACTGACCTTTTCCAGTCTTGTGGCTACTGATGAGTTTCCAGATTTTCTGGCATATTGAGTACAGTACTTTCACAGCATCATCATTTAGGGTTTGAAATGGCTCAACTGGAATTCCATCATCTCCACTAGCTTTGTTCGTGGTGATCTTCCTAAGGCCCACTTGACTTTGCATTCCAGGATGTCTAGCTCTAGGTGAGTGATCACACACTCACATTGTGGTTATCTGAGTTGAGAAGATCTTTTTTGTATAGTTCTTCTGTGTATTCTTGTCACCTCTTTTTAATATCTTCTGCTTTTGTTAGGTCCATACCATTTCTGTCCTTTATTGTGCCCATCTTTGCTTGAAATGTTCCCTTGGTATCTCTAATTTTCTTGAGGAGATCACTAGTCTTTCCTTTTCTGTTGTTTTCCTCTATTTCTCTGCATTGTTCATGTAGGAAGGCTTTCTTTTCTCTCCTTGCTATTCTTTGGAGCTCTGCATTCAAATGAGCATATTTTTCCTTTTCTCCTTTGCCTTTGACTTCTCTTCTTTTCACAGCTATTTGTAAGGCCTCCTCAGGTAACCATTTTGCCTTTTTGCATTTCTTTTTCTTGGGAATGATCTTGATCCCTGCCTCCTGTACAATGTCATGAACCTCTGTCCATAGTTCTTCCAGCACTCTATCAGATCTAATCCCTTGAATCTATTTGTGACTTCCACTGTATAACCATAAGGGATTTTATTTAGGTCATACCTGAATGGTCTAGTGGTTTTCCCTACTTTCTTCAATTTTGGCAATAAGCAATTTATGATCTGAGCCACAGTCAGCTCCCAGTCATATTTTTTTCTGACTGTGTAGAACTTCTCCATCCTTGGCTGCAAAGAATATAATCAATCTGATTGCTGTATTGACCATCTGGTGATATTCATGTGTACAGTCATCTCTTGTGTTGTTGGAAGAGAGAGTTTTCTAAGACCAGTGTATTCTCTTGGCAAAACTCTGTTAGCCTTTGTCCTGCTTCATTTTGTACTCCAAGGCCAAACTTGCCTCATACTCCAGGTATCTCTTAAATTCCTACTTTTGCATTTCAGTCCCCTATGATGAAAAGGACATCTTTCCTACGGTGTTAGAGTAGAAAGTCTTGCAGGTCTTCATAGAACCATTCAACTTCAGGTTTTTCAGCATATGGTTGAGGAATAGACTAAGATGACTGTGATACTGAATGGTTTGCCTTTGAAACAAACTAAGATCATCCTGTCATTTTTTGAGACTGCACCCAAGTGCTGTATTTTGGACTCTTTTGTTGAGTATAAGGGCTACTCCATTTCTTCTAAGGGATTCTTGCCCACAATAGTAGATATAATGGACATCTGAATTAAATTTGCCCATTGCAGTCCACACTGATTCCTAAAATGTTGATGCTCACTCTTGCCATCTCTTGCTTGACCGCTTCCAATTTACCTTGATTCATGGACCTAACATTCCAGGTTCTTAGGCAATATTGTTCTTTACAGTATTAGACTCTACTTTCACCACCAGACACATCCACAGCTGGGAGTTTTTTCTGCTTTGGTTCACCCTCTTCATTCCTTCCGGAGCTATTTCTCTGCTCTTGTCCAGGAGCATCTTGGCCACCTACCGATGTGGAAAGTTCACCATTCAGTTTCAGTTCTCTTTGCCTTTTCATCCTGTTCATGGGCTTTTCTAGGTGAGAATGCTGAAGTGGTTTGCCATGGCCTTCTTCAGTGGACCACATTTTGTCAGAACTCTCCACCATGATCTGTCGATCTTGGGTGGCCCTCCATGGCATGGCTCATAGTTTCATTGAGTTAGACAAGGTTGTGGTCCATGTGATCGGTTTGATTAGTTTTCTGCGATTGTGGTTTTCATTCTGTCTGCCCTCTGATAAGGATAAGAGGCTTGTGGAAGTGTCCTGTTGGGAAAGACTGACTGAACAACAACAATATAACTTTAAAATCAATATACTATAATTTAATATATAATATTGCAATAATCTAATACTATGTTTTAATATATATTGATATTAATATTGTAATCTCTCACTTTTTTGCTCCCTAATTGCCTGGCATATTGTTTTCATCCTGCTACTGTCTTTTGTTTTGACTCATACTTCCTTCTTATCTATTTTTTCTTTTTTAATTTCTTTTCTTTCTTTTGCTTTTAAAAATTATTTTTCTTTTATTACCTCTTAAGCTGAATATTTTTTCACTCTTCTTTATAGTGAGCATGAACTTCTATTGGCCAGGCTGCTCTCTCTTCTTTCTGAAAGAACATCCACCTTCTTTGGGAGAGCTTTATATCTGCTCCTACTTCTCTCAAGAAGTGTCCTGAATAGGAGTTAGAATGAACCTGTTTTCTCTCATGGTTGAGATTAGCCAAAAGGCAGGAATCTGACTCAGGCTAGCTCAGAGACCTGTTCAGGATTATTCAAATTGGAGCTGAAGAAAATGTTTAAGGGGAGTTTGGGGCAGGAGTAGGAATGACTTGGAGGGAGCCTTTCTTCTGTGGTGGGAAAGGTGAAAGCTTGATGCACCATCTGCCACCTCCTGGAGAAATTCACTCTGCAGTAGGCAGGAATGAAGCTGACACACAGATGGAAACGAGCACAGGACAAATACAGGGATATCCCGGGACAACTGACCCCTCCCTAGCAATGTCCATTCTTCCCATTTGCAGACCAATAAATATCTCTCATAGTTCCAGCTGGTTCAAATTGGACTTGCTCTCATCCAAAAGACGCCTGAATAATATTTATTTGATTGAGGGGAAAATATGTGTGTGATTGGGAGTATGAATACAGCTTTTGCTGAATCCTTTAAATTTTGTTACAAACTGTTTGCATTATTGTTAATTTCCAAATATTTGATTGATCTGTTTAGGAAAGCAGTTTTCTTCCCAAAATGTATGCCATTAGTTTCTAATTTTGTTGCCTTGTAGATAAAGAATATAGCCCATCAAAGCTTTTTTTACTTGGTATATATTGGGTTTTCATTATGATCTGAAATAAGATAATTTTTCATAAATGTTCTACAGGTGTATTTTTTGATGGCAGGGCACAAAGTTAAATTGATAACTTTTAATAATATTAGTGAAAAGTATATTATTAGTTAATAATATTTTATTAAATATTTAATAATACTTAAAATTATGTTTAGTTTACTTAATCCATCAACTTCTAATAGTGTATATTAAACTCTTTCATTATTATTTGTTTTCTGGTGATTTCTAATAGCATATGCAAATTTTTTCTGATTTATTTTTACATGTGTTTTTTGGTTATATTTCAACATTGTTAAGTTCAAAACCTCTTCATGAATGTAATATTTTTTTATTTATTTAAAGCTTATCAACATAAAATGATTTGTGTTCCATTTGAAGTTTTTGAAGTTAATTTGTCTAACATAGATAATTTTAAATGAATTAATTTTGGTTTATCATTGTGTTATTTCTCCCCTTCAGTTACATTTACCAACTTTTTATTATTTAAGTCATGTTCAACTGTTTGCAACCCCATGAAGTACTGCATACCAGGCTTCCTTTCACTATCTTCTGAAGTTTGCTCAAATTCATGTCCAGTATGTCATTATACAAAGATTTTATGTACTTACTGACTGTATTTCTCACACTGTACATTATGATACTGGCACAGAAACAGACACACAGATCAATGCAGCAGAACAGAGGGCCCAGAGCAGAACACACATGGATATGTGCAATTAATCTATGGCAGAGGAGGCAAGCATGTACAGTGGGGAAAGAGCCTCATCGATAAATGGTTTTGGAAAAACTGGGCAGCAATATGCGAAAGAGTCAAACTGGACTATTCTCTCACATCATGCACAAAAATAAATCCAAAATGGATTAAAGATTTAAATGTAAGACCTGAAATCATAACACTTCTGGAAGAAAACATAGGCACTAAGCTCTTTGATATCAGTCTTAGTATTTCAGATATCTCTTCTCAGGCAAGGGAAACAAAAGCAAAATTAAACAAATGGGACAACATCAAACTTAAAAGCTTTTGCACAGCAAAGGAAACAACAGTACAAAAAAGGCCACTTACTAAATGGGAGAAGATATTTGCAATTAACACATCTCATTTAGGATTAATATCTGAAATATATAAATAACTCATACAATTCAACATCAGAAGAAAAAAAGCCAACCTGATTAAAAAATCGGCAGAGGATCTGAATAGATGTTTTTCCAAAGAAAACATTCAGATGGCCAAAGGGACATGAAAACATGTTCACCATCACTAATCATCAGAAAAATGCAAATCAAAACCACAGTGAGCTATTGTTTCACACCTGTCAGAATGGCTATTATCAAAAACACAATAAATAACAAGTTTTGGCAAGCATGTAGAGAAAAGTGAAGCCTCATGTACTATTGGTGGGAATGTAAAGTGGTGCAGACTCTATGGGAAACAGTATAGAGGTTCTGCAAAAAATTAAAAATAGAACTACCATGTGATCCAATCATTCCGCTTCCAGGTATTTATCCAAAGAAAAGATATACATACCCTATGTTCATTGCAGCATCATTCACAATTGACAAAATATGAAAGCAACCTAAGTGCCCATCAAATAGATGAGTGGATAAAGAAGATGTATATACTACAATGAAATGTTGTTGTTTAGGCACTAAGTCATGCCCAACTCTTTTGCCACCCTGTGGACTGTAGCCTACTGGTCTCCTCTGTCCAAGGGATTTCCCAGGCAAGAATACTGGAGTGGGTGGCCATTTGCTTCTCCAGGAAATCTTCCTGACCCAAGGATCAAACTCACATCTCCTGCGTTAGTAGGCAATTTCTTTCCCCCTGAGCTACCAGGGAAGCCCGCAGTGAAATGTTGCTGCTA
The DNA here is from genome assembly GCA_006408695.1 of Aepyceros melampus. Classification (NCBI taxonomy): domain Eukaryota; kingdom Metazoa; phylum Chordata; class Mammalia; order Artiodactyla; family Bovidae; genus Aepyceros; species Aepyceros melampus. The sequence continues at coordinate 90,795 of SJXQ01006837.1, forward strand.
AGTCGCTTCAGTCGTGTCCGACTCTGTGCGACCCCATAAACGGCAGCCCACCAGGCTCCCCCGTCCCTGGGATTCTCCAGACAAGAACACTGGAGTGGGTTGCCATTTCCTTCTGCAGCGCATGAAAGTGAAAAGGGAAAGTGAAGTCGCTCAGTCGTGTGTGACTCTTCGCGACCCCATGGACTGCAGCCTACCAGGCTCCTCCGTCCATGGGAGTGTCCAGGCAAGAGTACTGGAGTGGGTGTTACTCAGCCATTAACAAGAATGAAATAATACCATACGCAGCAACATGGATAGACCCAGAGGGTACTATTCTAAGTGAAATAAGTCTGACAGAGAAAGACAAATACCATGTGATTTCGGTTACATGTGGCAGATTAAAAAAATAAAAGAACAAACATAGCAAAACAGATAGAGAGAATACACAGGTGATTTCCAGAGAGGACAGAGCTAGGGGTAGAAAAGAAATAGCTGAGGGAGATTAGGAAGTACAAAATTCCAGTAGTCCATATAACTTAATCAATGTTTAAGACTCAAAGATTAAAACAGTATCTTATCAAATACCCCAGAAAACTCTACATGTGTTTCATTCCAGTCCCAGCCCCTAATCTCACCTTCAAAAGATAATTGCATCCAGACTTTTATTATAATAATTTTCTTTAGGATTTTTCTCACCCAAGTGCACACTCTTTTTTCTTAGCCACCATCTGTCTTTTAAGTCTTTTTAACTTCATTTTCTCCCTTCATTCTTTATTTTCCTTATGATCAATGGGATGAAAAACCAAAGATTTTAAACTACGGAGTTTCCCACAGCCTGTTTTTGCTGGTCACATACTTACTGTGCAGTTCAACATGTTTTCCATCCTTTGTGACTCCTACACATGAGCAGCTGGATCCAGAGGCAAATTCAATCCCTCTGGTAAGACAATTAAAATCATATAAGGCCTGATTTTATCCTCTTATGATGTTAGTAGCCATTTGTGATCAGCATTATAGGTTGAAATATGGTAACATTAAATTCTAACATTTTGTTTTCACTTATTACCTGGAAATAATTTTATAAGAAGGTGTTTGCCCTCATTCACCATTTGATTACTCTGTAATACAACTGATACAGAAAGAAGCAGTTCCTACAAGATAAACTCTTCATTCCTTTCTTTTATTCACCTAGTTTTCAAATTAATGAACTGGTTCCCTGTCATCTTCAGTAGGTGACCAATTGGTTTGTCAAAAATATTCCAAGAATTTAGAAATATTAGATGGATTTTGATCTATTACAATTTTTATCTTTAATAAAACTAAATTTTATATGCTAATTATATCTCAATAAAGTGATTTGGGGGCTTCTCAGCTGGCACTAGTGGTAAAGAACCCACCTGTCACTGCAGGAGACACAAGAGACGTGGGTTCTGCCGGGAAGATCCCCTGGAGGAGAGCATGACAACCCACTCAATTATTTTTGCCTGGTGAATCCCATAGACAGAGGAGCCTGGTGGGCTACTGTCCATAGGGTTACAAAGAATCAGACATAACTGAAGTGACTTAACACTCATGCATGCAAAATGGTTTTTAAGAAACTCAAAATGTTCTAATTTTGACTAATAGGATTTTCTTCTAATTGACTGTGAAAGTTATTTTTATATTCTACTAACTTTTGACAGTTTTCTTGCTATCTAGAATGATATAAAAAAACAATTTTACATTTAATTATATGTGTATATTCATTCCAATCCCAAATAAAGGCAATGCCAAAGAATGTTCAAATTACCATACAATTGCACTCATTTCACATGCTAGCAAGATTATGCTAAAAATCCTTCAAACTAGGCTTCATCAGTATGTGAACTGAAACCTTCCAGACATACAAGATAGGTTTAGAAAAGGCAGAGGAACCTGAGATCAAATTGCCAACATCTGTTGAATCATAGAAAAAGCAAGAGAATTTTAAACAAACATCTACTTTTGCTTCACTGACCACGCTAAAGCCTTTGACTGTGTGGATCACAACAAACTGGAAAATTCTTAGAGATGGGAATTTCAGACCACCTTATCTGCCTCCTGAGAAACCTGTACGTAGGACAAGAAGCGACAGTTAGAACTAGACATGGAACCACAGACTGGTTCAAAACTGGGATAGGAGTACATCAAGCCTTTATGTTGTCACCCTGCTTGTTTAACTTATATGTAGAGTACATCATATGAAATGTTGGGCTGGATGATTATATCAAAAACCTCAGACATGCAGATGATACCACTTTAATGGCAGAAAATGAAGAGGAACAAAAGAGCCTCTTGATAAAGGTGAAACAGAAGAGTGAAAAAGCTGGCTTAAAACTCAATATTCAAAAAACTAAGAACATGGCATCTTGTCCCATCACTTCATAGCAAATAGATGAGGAAAAAGTGGAAACAGTGACATTTTATTTTCTTGGGCTCCAATTCACTGCAGATGGTGATTGCAGCCATGAAGTTAAAAAACGCTTGCTCCTTGGAAGAAAAGCTATGACAAACCTAGATAATGTATTAAAAAGCAGAGACATCACTTTCCCAAGAAGGGTCCATATAGTCAAAGCTATGGTTTTTCCAGTAATGTACAATGTGAGAGTTGGACCATAAAGAAAGCTGAGCAAAAAAGAATTGATGCTTTCAAACTGTGATGCTGAAGAAGACTCTTGCAAGTCCCTTGGACAACAAGTAGATCCAACCAGTCAATCCTAAAGGAAATCAACCCTGAATATTCATTGAAAGGACTGATGCTGAAGCTGAAACCCCAATACTTTGGCCCCCTGATGTGAAGGGCAGGTTCATTGGAAAAGACCCTGATGCTGAAGGCTGAGGGCAAGAAGAGAATGGGGAAACAAAGGATGAGATGTTTGGATGGCATCACTGACTCAATGGACATGAATTTGAGCAAACTCAGGGAGATAGTGGAGGACAGGGAAGCCTGGTGTGCTGCAGTTCATGGGGTCACAAAGAGTCAGAAACAACTTAGTTTCTGAACAACAGCAATATGTGTATATTTTACATATATTAAAATGCACTTAAAGAACATACTGGTATTTATCATTCAAATTTAAAACCGTGAGACTTTTGCTTAACCTCTTCTATATGATATCTGTATTTCTTTTACTCCATTCTAACAATTCTAGTTCTCAAAAATACAAAGGATTATAGAATATCCCACAGTTACTCATTTGCTTTACCCACTCTTCACATACAACAGTCTTAGAATAACAACATGCAAAAATACTGGAGTGAGTAGCCACTCCCTTCTCCAGGGGATCTTCCTAACTCAAGGATCCAACCCAGGTCTCCTGCATTTTAGGCAGATTCTTTACTGTCTGAGCCACCAAGGAAGCCACAACATAATATTACCATCACCAATCATAATTCCCGAAAACAGTTAAGAGTTTCTGTTTGCCTCTTCTCCTCCACGTTTTAAATGATTGGATGATTGATTATCTGTATTCTCATATCGTCTTGCATTGTGTAGTATAATTTCTTCCTTTTAAACCTCATTTAGTCTTATATCTGTAAGTAAATAAGTGTTTAATATTTACTGTGAGTCTTTAGGTTGAAGTCTCACTAGTCATATTGCTTGTCTGACACTTGTTTTCTTGTAGATTCCTTAGTAAAATCTCATGGGAACAATATTTCCTGAGTTCTTGAATGTTGATAACAGTTTCTGTATTCTTTATATTTGAAAGCCAATTTTTTTGGACATAAAATTCTTGGCTTGTATTTCTTTCCTTGACTATCTTAAATATGTTACTTCATTTATTCTGACATAAGTGTTAATGTCAAAAAGTCCAATGATAATCTAGTTTCATTTCCCTTGTAAGTTACTTACTATTTTTGTCTAGATTCTGAAAGGATTTTTTCTTGTCTGAAATTTTTAATAATTATATTAGAATATGTCTTGGTACAGGCCCCTCCTCTTAAGAATAAAATATATTCTTTCAATGTGTTATTTAAAATATTTTATTTCAGCAAAATATCCTTGAATTATAACTTCATTATTTTTCTCTTCCTTTCCTTCCCTTCCCTTCATTAGAGACATCTGCTATCAATATTTTAGATCCTCTTTTCCTAACTTTTATATTTGCCGTTTTCTTTCAACCTTTTTTTTTTGTCTCTTTTTTCCTCTTGATCTTTATGTTTCCTCCTTTTCATGTTTTGTTTCACCTTAGACATCTGTTGTGTTTATTCATTCGTGTTTTTCTTCTAGTTTAGTCATTTCTAAAATGATTTTTTTCCTATATTTTTAATTCTTTGGTGAATCTGTCATCTCTTTGTTTAGGTTTTCTAATTCTTATTAATGTTATTCTTTCATGCCTGTATCACTTTCTTTATCCTTTTAGTTTGTTTTGAAATAACTCATTACAATTTTATCTGTTTGTTGAACATGTCTTTCTGGCATGCTTGCTTTGTCTGTGGGATGTTATTCTACTTTTTAATCTCTTTTTTTTTCCTATAATATTTTATATACCATTTGGCCCTGTACTTTTCTATTGCTCATTTTCACATGAATTTAGTTTTCCTGAACTTTTAGAAGGAGGCTTAGTTCAGAGATTTCTTCTAGCTGCACAAAACCAGCACTTCTATTATTTTTATATAGTATTTTAAAATATGGTGGCTCATTTTCTAAACCCTCCTGGCTCTATTGCTTCTACATTTCTCTCCCCTACAGTTTGTCCTTGGTGTGGAGTTCTAGCCTAAAAAGGAGTCCAGGGGGTCTGTTTTGAGGTTCCATGAGGCACCCTGCTTCAGGCACTTTAGGCTTACAGCGGGCTTCCCAAGTGGTGCTAGTGGTAAAGAACCTGCCTGCCAATCCAGGAGACATGAGACCTGGGTTCGATCCCTGGGTCAGCAAGATCCCCTGGAGGAAGGCATGGCAACCCAGTCCAGTAATCTTGCCTAGAGAATCCCATGGACAGAGCAGCCTGGTGGGCTACAGTCCATAGGGTCACACAGAGTTGGACAAGACTGAAACAACTTGGCATGCACCGACGCATGAGCCCCTCCTACTCATCCATTACCATGGTGCACAGAGTCTCTCCGCTTTCATCTGGCTTCTCAAATCAGCTGTACTGCCCTCTCTGTGAATGACTTGGGCTGTGTGTTCTCCCACTCACAGATACATCTCTTTGCTCTCTAACACAGATGTGGCTGTGACAGTTTATTATCACTTACTTATGAAAGGTTGTCACTGAGCCATGACAGATGCCAGGATTCTTGGCCTTCAAAGGAGAATTCCATCCAGGGCCAGGGATGAGGCTTGATCACTCAGAGTTTCTGTGTAATAAAGTTTTATTAAAGTATAAAAGAAATAGAGAAAGCTTCTGACATAGACATCAGAAGGGGGCAGAAAGAGTGCCCCTTTGCTAGTTTTTTAGGAAAGACTAGGGCTTCCCTGGTGGTGCAGAGGTTAAAGCGTCTGCTAGCAATGTGGGAGACCTGGGTTCGATCCCTTGGTTGGGAAGATCCCCTGGAGAAGGAAAGGCAACACACTCCAGTATTCTTGCCTGGAGAATCCCATGGACGGAGGAGCTTCGTGGGCTACAGTCCACGGGTCACAAAGAGTCAGACATGACTGAGTGACTTCACTTTATTCCTATTAGCAAGCTACTAATTAGAAAAAGGAAATGTCTCAAAACTCAGAGAGTGGCACCAGGCCCCTCACCCACAACATGCATTTTGAGATAGCATTGGTGCAAAATGAGTCATCCCAGGCCATAATACAATTGACATGAATCTTGAAGCAAGGCAGATTTCCAAGGAAATACATAGCTTCACCAATATAACTTAAGAGAACATTTCCACGAGTAAAACATACTGGTTTTTTGAGCCATCATCGGTTCTGAGTCTTAGGTGAAACCGACTTGAAGAAAGACAGAGTCTAAGGTAAATACATAGTTCAATAACATAGCTTAAGAAAAACATTTCCATAAGAAAAACACATTGGTTAGCTCAAGGTTTGAGAAAAGTTAAGTTCGGAGGGAACCAGGTGTCATTATGGCAACACAGAAATTTAAAAGAAACCTCCTTTTAATTCTGTATCAGTTCAGTTCAGTCGCTCAGTCGTGTCCAACTCTTTGCAACCCCATGGACTACAGCACGCCAGGCCTCCCTGTCCATCACCAATTCCCAGAGTTCACTCAGACTCACATCCATCGAGTCCGTGATGCCATCCAGTCATCTCATCCTCTGTCATCCCCTTTTCCTCCTGCCCCCAATCCTTCCCAGCATCAGAGTCTTTTCCAATGAGTCAACCCTTCGCATGAGGTGGCCAAAGTACTGGAGTTTCAGCTTTAGCATCATTCCTTCCAAAGAAAACCCAGGGTTGATCTCCTTCAGAATGGACTGGTTGGATCTCCTTGCAGTCCAAGGGACTCTCAAGAGTCTTCTCCAACACCACAGTTCAAAAGCATCAATTCTTCTGCACTCAGCCTTCTTCACAGTCCACCTCTCACATCCATACATGACCACTGGAAAAACCATAGCCTTGACTAGATGGACCTTTGNTTCAGAATGGACTGGTTGGATCTCCTTGCAGTCCAAGGGACTCTCAAGAGTCTTCTCCAACACCACAGTTCAAAAGCATCAATTCTTCTGCACTCAGCCTTCTTCACAGTCCACCTCTCACATCCATACATGACCACTGGAAAAACCATAGCCTTGACTAGATGGACCTTTGTAGGCAAAGTAATGTCTCTGCTTTTGAATATGCTATCTCATAGAGAAGCAGAAAAAAGCATCTGACACTTGTAGTTTGTTTTGCCTGCCAATTAAGAGAGAGAAAAAGAAAAGTTTGACATTTGCAGCCTAATTCCTCCATTTGGAGACCCCTAGCCTTCCTGCCTATAACCCTCTCATTTATATTTGATTTTTAGAGATATGTTGTCACTTAGTTTTTCTGTAAATTATTTCCATGACTTTGCTTTTCTATCTACATACTCTGTTTTTATGTGGGGATTCAAGAAGATTCAAAAGCTATGCAGCCACTCCCAAAGCTATCATTCCTAATTTACCCATTCTTGAGATTTTATTCTTATACTCACTTGATGATCTCAACTATATCTTCAATTAATGTTTTTGAGTGTTTCTATCTGGAAGATACATAAGTGATTTATTTTCCGTGCTCTTTTTCATATTGGAATTTCTTTCATATATGACAATTTGCTGAATACAGAATGCTTAAATCTCAAGCATATCCTTTTAAGTCCTGTATTCCATGTTACACTGTCCTCTAGTTTTAGCATTGCAAAAGAGAAATTCAATACCAGGCTTCTTTCTACTTTTATTTTAAAGAAATTTTTGTGTTTTTGTTGTTGCTGTACATTTGATAGTGAAATGTTTGCATAATTTAAAAATTACACTAAGACACATCCAAATTATGTTTGTCAAAACTGCTGTAGTGATAGTCAAACTAACGTGCACATAACCTTGGTTGTATGGAAACACTTTTCAATATATTACATATGTATGAGAGATGAATGGTTTTAACAGAATCAGTTTCCAGAAGCTCAGCTTCTACATGTAAATTTTCCTAAAATTGATCTACCTAGGAAAAGACATACAGTCAAGATATCATAAGGTTCTTCTTTCTTTTCATAATTGCCTTTCTCCCACTTTAGAAAAGAAACAAATCTCTCACTCTTCCAAATCTTAATAAGGTGTCATGGCAATCTTTTTAAATGGCTACAAGTTCATCAGCATTTCTTCCATAAAGAGGTGGAGTCTTCATCTCCTCTTAGATCTGGGCTAGATTATAACAGCTTTGACCAACAGAGTTCAGTAAAAGGGGCAACTTCCAATGCGAGGTCATAAAAGACAAAGCACCTTCTGTTTTGTTTGCTGCAATACCTGCTCTGGCCCTTAGTAAGAACTCTCGCTGCTCAGGCCCAAGGAGCATGTTTTGTAGCTTGTTGTAGCCTAAGCACACACAAGCATATTGTAGCCCAAGCCACATGGAGAGGCTGTGTGCGAGCCCTCTGACGGACATTGTCGGCGGAGCTCATACTTTAGTCATCCAACCCAACACTGGACATGGAAGCGAAGCAACTCCCAGATAATTCCAGTCCCAAGCCTTCGAGTCATTCAAACCTTTGATCTTTGATTCTTCCCATCTGAAACCCCAGACATCATGGAGGAGAAATAAGACCTTACTGCACCCTGACCAAATTCCTGACCCACAGAATCTGTAAACACAACAAAGTGATTGTTTTATGTCTCTGAGTTTCAGGGAAGTTACTCAGTGAAACAGGCACATTGGCTAGAATTTAAAAACCTCCAAGGTGACAAACAAGGCAGTCATTTGAGATGCTGGTGTAGAGGCCGGCACAGGGAGGCGCTTGAATGCCTGGGTAGCACATCATGCTGCCTGGCGTTTGGCCTCTGATTCTTTGTTGTCAACAAAATTATGTGAAGACATTATGGATTTATCAGATGCTAGATAATTCAAGTAAATTTTATTTTTTGTAGTTATGGGACCTTTTGGTGTACAAAACAGAAGGGATTGAAAGCATACATGACATTGGTATAACAAAAATTCTTCTATTATTATTGATGCAAGCAAAAATTTTCCTCATTTTCATCTATACAAATAACAAATGGAATGATGCTGAATTATTTATCATTCTAACAATAAGTAACACTCATCCATGATCATATGAACTGACTGACAAAAGATAAATAGCCTTAACCATCTCGTTAAAACTGCATTCCAAATAAAATCATACTTCATATGGTTAACAACTATCAAAATGTGTGATACACTTATATTATTTTGATCTGTTGTAAATCAACAACTTAATGACAGCTGAAACTAGAAAATATTTGTGTAACTTTCAGAGTTTGTGGTTATAGAAAAAATTTTAAGTTTAAGTTTAAATGTATATTCACATTTCTAGTATTAAAGATTAACTGAGAAAATCCATGCATAAATTACATTATATTGCTATAAATCCTATAGAAAAGGGAAAAGTGAACTGAAAATGTGTGGAACTATTTTAAATTTCCACCACTTAAAGATGAGTTTGTTCAAGTATTTTTTAAAGTAGACAACGGTCATCACAGAAATAATTAAGCCATTTAAATCACATTGGACACTTTTTAAATAATGATGACATATTTTTGTTTTAAAATACAAATGTTCATAGAACACTATAAAGAAGATCTTTTACAACTGTTTAACTTTATGATAGCAACTTAGAAATGTATGAAGCATCTACATTTCTTTACTACCTTTATCTTATTGAGCTTCTTAAATCTCTTCCTACAGCCTACGCAGCTCTCTTTCATCTTCGTCTATTGTCTTATCATCTTCTCCTTCCTCTTTTGTGTGATAAAGGACACATTTTTGAGAATTTTATTGAGAACACAAAACAGATGCTTTCAAAGATTTACTTTGGATCCCTTTAGTTAACTGTTTTTAATCTTACACAAATTTTTTCTTTTTATCTTTAATGAACCATTTACCATTTCTTATATTTCACAGTATTTTCTCAAGCCATTTGTTGACTTTTTTCCTTTGTTGATTCACATGCCTCTGATTGTCCACTTCCTCCTTAGACGCTTGGTGACTGTATTACCTGTGAATGTAGGCAGTAGAAGTAGTTGAGAACTCTCAATGTACTTCGACCTCGCTATAGCTGTAAGGATTCTTCTGTGATTAGGTTAATGAAAATTCTTCCCATAGAATAAAAGACCTTGACCCACATTCCTGCTGACATTATTGGAATATTGCCTTGCTTTCAATAATTTTAATGAGTGTTACTACAATAAAGCAAATTGGAAATAATTAACCAGTCACCCTCATAATCTTCAAGCTAAGAATCAGAAGCTTTCAAACAGGTAGAACCAACAGGGGCATCTTTGTTTGCAGAGAGTCAGAGGGGGAATGGAGTGTGTTGAGAACATAGTCTGTTGGCCGCACTTTAGTGAAGACAGGAACAGCAGAGGGCAATGACTCTCGCAAGTCGCAGGAAGAGGTGTGTGGCAATGAATCCCAGCTCACGGTTCACTGAGAATCAGCGTGCTACGAGATGCTGATCTTTGATTCGAGCATTTTCTCAGCCCAGCTGCTGCCTGAGAGCCTTTAATTAGAAGAAACACAATACTCTTCAAACCATGATGTTGGCTAGCATTGCTTGTATTTGATTCTTACTGAGGCCTGTATTTAATGCCATCAGAGCTCACTCTGGGGAGAGTGTGAGCCTAACCTCCCAGAGCCAAAAATATCCCCCAGGCACAAACACAAATGTGGGTTCCACTCCATAGTGAGTCAAAGAAGCATATTATTTTCCTATAGCCAGCAAGTTGTAAGGAAAACAAACACTGAAAGGCAGCTCTCCAAACAGTGTTGAACTCTGTTGACCACACCTATTTTCTGCTCCTCTTGAAAGTGAAAGAGGAGAGTGGAAAAGTTGGCTTGAAGCTCAACATTCAGAAAACGAAGATCATGGCATCTGGCCCCATCACTTCATGGGAAATAGATGGGGAAACAGTAGAAACAGTGTCAGACTTTGTTTTTTTGGGCTCCAAAATCACTGCAGATGGTGACTGCAGCCATGAAATTAAAAGGCGCTTACTCCTTGGAAGAAAAGTTATGACCAACCTAGATAGTATATTCAAAAGCAGAGACATTACTTTGCCGACTAAGGTCCGTCTAGTCAAGGCTATGGTTTTTCCTGTGGTCATGTATGGATGTGAGAGTTGGACTGTGAAGAAGGCTGAGCGCAGAAGAATTGATGCTTTTGAACTGTGGTGTTGGAGAAGACTCTTGAGAGTCCCTTGGACTGCAAGGAGATCCAACCAGTCCATTCTGAAGGAGATCAACCCTGGGATTTCTTTGGAAGGAATGATGCTAAAACTGAAGCTCCAGTACTTTGGGCACCTTATGCGAAGAGTTGACTCATTGGAAAAGACCCTGATGCTGGGAGGGATTGGGGGCAGGAGGAGAAGGGGACGACCAAGGATGAGATGGCTGGATGGCATCACGGACTCAATGGACGTGAGTCTGAGTGAACTGCGGGAGTTGGTGATGGACAGGGAGGCCTGGCGTGCTGCGATTCATGGGGTCGCAAAGAGTCGGACACGACTGCGCGACTGAACTGAACTGAACTGATTTTCTGCTCCGTCTTTTTGAATCCACACGCTTAATGTGGGAACTTCCGTGCAGTATGACCCCTGGCCGCCTCAGCCAGCGGATTGACCCAGGGGTTGGCGCCGTCCCATCTCTCTTGGTACAGCTGGTCGTTCTGAGGTGAGCACCTGCGTCCGTCAGCCCCACCGTGCACATCTGGACGTGGGACTGGAGGAGTTAGATCAGCCTCTTCTCAAGGTGAAGGAGGGGCCCTCCTGCCACTGTTTCTGCCACGTGGGCAAAAGCAGACAGCACGAGAGATGACCCCAGTTGTAATGGGGCGCCATCTGCATCCTGGCCTCTCCTGTAGCTGAAGCCTTTAACTCTTCCTTAGATTCCCTGAGAGAGCCAAGAATTTTTAAAATAAATTCCTATTGTTTTTAATTAACATGGTTTGAATTTGGTGTCTGGACTTGCACACAGTGGATTCCTGACTTTAAAAAAAAAAATCAGGTTTATCGAACCGGACTGCCACTGAGTAATTGTTGTTACTTTTATGAACTAGAAAAGCGTACCATTCCTCTTGGTCATTGAGTCATTCCTTTTGTCCGTTCCTTATCGTCTTATTTTGTGCTCTACTTGGGGTTGGAAAATCCTTTCCTTGAAATGGCTTCTTGTGAACAGTGATTGCTCTGAGAGTTTATCTAGATAGGCCTGTTTCCATATGCACCGGGTTTGATTGATACACGCAGTAAAATATCCAGCACTGTGACTTTCGCTGCCAAAATTCTCTCAGAAATGGAAACCAGAACAGCCTTTTTTTTAAGATAGGCCATATGCCAAGGTTTTGTTTTTTTTTTTTTTTCATTTAAGGAAGAATATAGGAAGTAAAATAAATGAAAGAAAAACAAGTCACGGCCCCAAGAACGGTGCCCTGCTTTGCAGCAACTGCTCCACAGGGACGGGGCACTAGGCCACCACACAGCACGAGTCAGCCAGCCAGTTCAGTCACTCAGTCGTGTCCGACTCTTTGCGACCCCATGGATCGCAGCAGGCCAGGCCTCCCTGTCTATCACCAACTCCCGGAGTTTACTCAAACTCATGTCCATCGAGTCAGTGATGCATCCAACCATCTCATCCTCTGTTGTCCCTTTCTCCTTCCACCTTCAATCTTTCCCAGCATCAGTGCTTTTTCCAATGAGTTAGTTCTTTGCATCAAGTGGTCAAAGTACTTGAGTCTCAGCTTCAGCATAAGTCCTTCCAGTGAATATTCAGGATGAACAGCATGTGTAGGGCTCACCAGGAAGGCTGAGCACCGTCCCTGCTCCAAAGTGGAGGCCAGGAGAATGAGCGTCCCTGTAATGAGAGGAGACACTGTGTGTGTGTGTGTGTTTGTGTACGTGTGTATTCAGTCTCTCAAACAATTGGAATTATAAATAAAAAGAGAAATTTCTTCCAGGGGATGCCTCTACAATTAGCAGAATGCCTCTAATGAAGGCAGTGGGAAGAGGGATTGGTGGTCTCTCTCTCATAAATAGCCAGCCATATCTGGCTTTGGCATAGCTCCTCTTCAATATGCTTGCCTTGCCTTTTCAGCCTCTGTTCTCAATTCCTCAATGTTACTCTTATGCAACACATGCTACAGGAAACGAATCCTCTCCTGGGGATTCTTTCATGTTCACAGGAATTCCTGCTGCAAATGTGGTTCTCTAGAAAGGCACACACATGAACAGAATGGAGGTGGTCTTTCGTCCCACTCCCTCTGAAACATACCAGGTGCTGAGATTTCCATCTCCATCTCGAATTTGAGGATAGACATAATTAAAGCTTTCCTCCTACTCTTCCATACATCAGTGCTGGTTAGCTCCTACCATCTGAGAGATTTTTGCATACACCTGGAAATAAATATGAGTCCTTCGATACACAGCCATGAAGCCTCTGCACCAAGATCTCAGATCCTTTCCCCATCCGCTTCTTTTCATTTCTTCTGTTTATCCAGAAGATGCTGCTCTTGCTGCAAATGTTGATTGCAACTTCTAACCACATGGACTTAATTAATTGCCAATTTGGTCAAAACAAGCAGCCTTACTGTATCTGTCTTAGATTCTTCTCCTCTGTAGTTATTTACAGCAGAGGAAACCATGAACTTAGGCATTGAGGAGCAGTTTTCCTATAAAATGGACAATCACAGCAACATGTGGGACACAACAGAAGTTTGGCATCACCAATTATAGGACTGGAACTCAGGAGCTGAGCTCCATACCCCAATAAGGGTTTGGGGTAAGTTATCAGATCATGCTAGGAATCATATTAGGAAATTACTTTCTGAAATGGTGACCACCACAGGTCTGTGGTCCTTTGCCCGAAAAGTTCCTAAGTAGAAGACCTAGAGATGAGACCACAGATGACTGGCAAGGGAAATTCTTAAAGGACCTCTTCTTTTGCCAGACTCCTCTGTTTGGGCTGTTAAATGAAAGAAGATGAGAAGGGTTCTATGGGTTTTGGCCTCTCTATAGGATCCCACAAAGTTGCGGACATGGACCTGTTCCCACATTAGCACTGCAGCATAAAACATGATTTGTGACAGGGTATTAGAAATCAGCTCAGGTCTAGTTGAGGTTTCGATTAGGAAAGGTCTTGATCATCCATTATTAAAAAATCAGGCAATACTGATGAACACGTTAGCCTGGGTAAAGTTCCTTTTGAAAAGCTCTAATCTTCTAGCAACAAAGTTCAGTGGTCTTGTCAACCAGCGGTGCAAATTTTAGAACCAAGTCAGAACGTAGGAGATCAGTTCCTACAAATTTGTTCATGAGGAAGGACAAGCTGTATGCAGCACATGCTCCGAGGCAGTGACTACTCCTAGGCCCTGACTACAGGTGTGCAAACCAGCAGGGAACCCGGGAAATCCCACACTTCCTTCAGGTAAAGCAAGGTGCATGGAGATGGGTTAGTCACAGTTAAGACTTATTCAGGGCTCTTTAACAAGCAGAGCTGAGGGCAAGGGGAACCTAACCAGGCTTCAGCTGTATGGTCTAGTACATATCATTTATTCTTCTGACACTTTCTTTAACATAAAAGGAGGGGGTTGCATTAGGTAATCTCTAAAGGCTCCTTCTGAGAGGAAAATTTTATGACACTCAATTAAGATACTCAATCATCCTTTAGATTTCAAGGACCTCAGGGGCATACGAGGTTTTTCTTTTAATTACTTCTGTGATACTGTGATAAATAACATACTTGGAACATTATTAGTTCAATAACCATGTGCTGGACAACACAGAAAATACTCCTAGTATTTTCTCTCATGTTTTAAGAAGTATGTGGCAGAGATGGTCATTGTGCGAGGTAAGTCCATTATTGAAAATGTGATGTGTGTTTTAGACACCCCTGTTTATGACAAGGTACATTTTGGTCACATCTCTTACACTGGCTCTTAGCCAGAAAAGAAATACAAAGGTTAATTAGATATTGTAGCAACTTTAAGTGAAGTCAGTACTTTAGGAATCAGATGAGTATTTAAATAATTTTAATGTGACCACTGAATCATATCTATACACCATCATACATACATATAAAGATTCTTTTCCATTATAGCTTGTTACAAGATATTGGATTTCAGAAGACTGGAGCTGGACAAATGGTTACTGATATGGAAAAAAATTATAAAACTATATCTTAGCACACGCAATGCACAAAAGTAAATTCCAAGTCTAACAAATGGCATACCTTAGAGCTAAATGTGAAGAGCAATTTTTAAAACTTTGGGAAGAAAATATAATGTCTTTATGATTTATGGTAGGGTCATATGAGAAATCATTTTAAATTGAAATTTCAAATTTCTGTTTAACAAAAGACATTGCAGAGAAAGTTAGAGGACAATTACAGTCTAGGAAAATTTTGCAACAAAGAGTTGCTTCCAGATAATTTGGGATGAAGTAGAGGGTAGAATTGACAGATGTGAAGATGGATTGGTTATAAAGCACAAGGAAGAGAGCGAAGTTAAAAACCTGTTTTCCAGTGGAAACAATTTGTATTTGTTCCTCTCATTCTGCACTCTATTGTAGAACTTGTAGGATAAAACTATTTTTTGCTTATAAGTCTGTCTCTCCCACTAGACTGGGCTCCTTTTAAGGTAAGACTCAAGTCTTGAATTGACAGCCTCAATAACAAAGGGGCTCCAGAACAGTTCTAGAACCTGAGCTTCTGCCTGTCTCAATTATCTGTTGGGCTTGGGAACTCATGCAAGTTATTTCACTGCCCTGGGCCCAGCTTGCCCACTTGTGTGATGATGAGAGTAACAATAATAAAGCCTGCTTCAGTGGTCAATATGTCAAATGAGTAATACACATAAATTGTTGGACTCAGTAGTAAAGAATCCTCCTGCCAATGCAGGAGGTGTAGGAGATGCAAGTTTGATCCCTGGGTCGAGAAATGTCAGTAAGAAATGGCATTCCTGCTCCAGTATTCTTGTCTGGAAAATTCCGTGGACAAAGGCGCCTGACCAGGCTATGGTCCATGGGGTTGCAGAGAGCAGGACAGAACGTGGTAGAGCACCCACTGCTTTTAGAACAATGCCTGAACACAAGCATTTGTGGAGTGAATTAGCCATACAACTGACATGGGCAAACTTTTCTTTATGTTTGGCAAACTTTACTTCTCCCTGAAGGAATTTGAATTACACAATCTCAACTGCATTTCACCCGCAGCTCAAAGCAAATAAGTACTTGACAAATATTTCTTTTCTTTCTTTCCATCCAAAAATCACCACAGATGACAAAGATGATACAGAGGGGCTTTTTTCTTCAGAATTTTGAGGAAGAAGTAATAAACAATGAGCATGGTACCTGGAGTTAGCTAAACTGTGAGGTTTGGGGTCCAGTCTTCCTAACTGCCAATGCTAAATAAGACTTCTGAATGCAAAGGCAAGGAGTTAGGATCCAGCTACAAGGTTAGAGAGAAGAGTGCATAAGATCATTCTCATTTCTGAAAACAACTGAGTTCAAAGGTTTCCCAAAACCATCCTCAGACTCCATAATTCACTAGGAAAATTCACAAACTCAATCAAAGCTCTTACATCCATAGTTGAACTTATTACAGGGAAAGAGTACATTAAAATCAGCTGCATCAGGCAGAGTCTGAGAAAGAAGAGAAAGTGTTAGTCACTCAGTCTCATCCAGCTCTTTGCGACCCCATGGACTATAGCCCACCAGGCTCCTCTGGTCATGGAATTCTCCAGGTAAGAATACTGGCATGGGTGGCCATTCCCTTCTCCAGGGGATCTTCTTGACCCAGGGATTGAACCTGAATCTCCTGCATTGCAGGCAGATTCTCTACCATATGAGCCACCAGGGAAGTCCCAGGGAGAGTCTAGTTCAGTTCAGTTCAGTTCAGTCGCTCAGTTGTGTGCCTGACTTTGCAAACCCATGGACTGTAGCACGTTAGACTTCCCTGTACATCACTATCTCCCAGAACTTGCTCAAACTCATGTGCAGAGAGTCTAGGAGAGTCCCAAATGTGACCTTGCCATTGTCCACAGGAGGTTCTAGCATTGGTCTGTGACAGTACTTACTGAATGTTGCTTGGAAGCTCACCTGAGCTTCTGTGTCCAGAATTGTATTGAGGCTTCATTACATAAGCATGATTGGTTGATTGATTGCCCACATGGATAAAGTTAACCTCTAGGGCCACTGATACTATATCAAAGTGAAAGTTGCTCAGTCATGTCTGACTCTTTGCAACCCCATGGACTGGAGGAATTCTTCAGGCCAGAATACTGGAGTGGGTAGCCTTTCCCTTCTCTAGCGGAGCTTCCCAACTCACGTCTCCTGCATTGCAGGCAGATTCTTTACCAACTGAGCCACCAGGGAAGCCCTTGATACTTGATGCTATATCAACCCCCACCCTAAATCATAAATTGACCTTTCTGGTGCAGCCAGCCCCTGCCCCAAGTCTATTAAGTGTGGCCTACCAAAAGAAGAAGGGTGAGGAGGGGAGGGAGGAAGAGGGATTAGGTGGAAGAGGGGAGAAGAGACAGGACAGGACAAGATGTTTTGTGAAGAAGAAAACTTCACTTCCCAAGTTCATGAGCACCACTCAGTGTTTCTTTGCCTCATAGCCACCCTATGAGATGTTCAGGACTGTGTAGCTGAGAAAACTGAGCCTTAAGGAGGCCAAGTAAATGGCCCTAGGTCCCCCAAGTTAGAAAGAAGACACACTAGGTCTGGAACCAGGTCTTCTGGCCCCACGTTCCTGTTCTCTTCAGTACCAATTACAGTCTGTTTCCAGCACTTATATCAGTCTTTTTGTTTTTTTACCTTTTAAAAAAATTATATAGTAAATAGAGTAAATTTACAATCTTGTCTTTGTTTCAAGTGTACAGCAAAAGATTCAGGTATCATATATATACATCATACACATATATACACATATATCATATATATATCATACACGTACACACATATATATGCATATATCATGCATATATCATATATATCATACATACATCTATGCATACATATATATTATTTTTCAGATTCTTTTTCATTATAGCTTATTACAGGATATTGAATATAGTTCCCTGTGCTTTACAGTAGGTTTTTGTTTGCCTGTTTTGTATACAGTAGTGTGCATATGTTAATCCCCAACTCCTAATTTACCTCTCCCTCAGGGATACAGCTTAGTGACTAACCAACACCCCACCCCACTATCCCCTTTGGCAACCATTAGTTTGTTTCCTATGTCTGCAAGTCTATTTCTGTTTAGTGAATAAGTTCATCTGTATCATTTTCTTTTTTTAGATTCCACACATAAGTGATGTATCTATCTTTGTCTGACTTCACTTAATATGATAATCTCTAGGTCCAGTCTTCACTTTATTCCAACCCTGCACATTTTAAACTTTTCCTTAAAGTGCTTACAGAAGGCTCTTTCTTACATTGTTAAGTTCTCACAAAGTTTTGCAATAAATTAAAGGGATGAAGATTAGCAACTTTGGAATGTGGGAATAATGATCTTGGGCCAAAATGTATTATCAAAAGGATATGCAGTTTTTTGCTTTGTCCTGAAATTTCATCATGATGAAGCAGTTGTTTGTCTGAACTTCCTCCTTAGTGGCCCTCCGCCTCCACAGGTGAAATTGGCACCTGTGTCAAAGAGCTAAAAACAGATCTTCTTTACAGGCCAAACTGCATACAAACAAAGATTTAATGGGTTTGGACAGCGTGGCAGGCTGGTAAGAGGTAGGATGGGCCAAGGGCAAGCCCTCAACCCCACTTTAGACTTTGCTGTCATCTAGTTCCTAAGACTGTGCTTTTTGCCTGTTGCGCCAATAAAAACTTAACAACTAGCAGTTTATCTAATTATTATCAAATGTTATTGAAAAATATAATCAACAGAAAATAAAACTACTGTATGTGGTAAAATGTATTACAGATGAAAAACTGAAAAATTGAGAGTGGAAAACAGACTTGGTAGAAATAGTTTTTTAAAACAAACTAGCAGTATCTAAATTTGCATATGATCTAGAATGCTTATTGGCCAAAAGTGAATGGAAGAATCAAATCTTTAAATATATATAAATTAGACCTGAGGAATGACACTGGTAGAAATCACTTCTGCAAAGAAAACTCATAACCACAGAATGTACAACTAGGTAAAAGTTGAGTCATAATAAATTAATCAAACCAGAAACTTAATTGATCCTAGTGATAATCTTTTTATTCAAGCAAAAATAAAAATGGTGTAACTGGTTTATGGAAATATTATCAAAGGATCAGTTGATTTAACAAAGATTAATCCTAAATTTTTTTTCAATAAAATCCATCAATTTTGGTATAATTTATATTAAAATATTTATGTACATAAACAGAGATAAAACATCTATGAGATCAACATGGAAGTCCAAAGCAGTGGGATTGAAATATTTTTTACTCTTTCATTCTTTTCTGCAGGACTGATATGAGATTATATAACCATTAACTTTACCAAATGCAATTTGGCTGCATTGAGAATTTTACAAAGGTTTACAAAAAGATTCCAAAGCAAATAATTTGAATTTGATTCGCGTACCCCCTGAAGTGTACGAAAAAGTGTTTCAGCTCATTGTGGGACCTGCTTTGACTTGGGAACACTGAAGCAGAGAGGAGACAATGAGGTAAGCGGTTAGAGCCTCTTCCTCCCCTAGTTCTCACCATGACCTCCAAGGCCCCGCCTGATCTAGATACCCTCCTTCCACGACCTCATCTCCTTCCACTGCTCTGAGCCCTTTCCAGCTCTACCTGCGGCAGAGGAGGGTAGGGAAAGGAAGAAGAAGGGAAAAAAGCAGTGTGTTACGTCATTCTAGTCTAATTCATAGACAAGTCCAGCAACAGTTTACCTGATTTTGAAACTCAGTTTAACAGAGGGCGCATCTGTTAGAACCAAGTTCCCACTGAATTCTGTATGAATCCACTCTGGCTCCAGCACCACCTTTACCCTCCCCTCCTACCCAAAGTAACTTTTAACCCAAACTGATCAGAATCCTGGCCCTCAGCTCCAGCCCCGTGGCTGGGGCAGCCATCTGCTACCAGGCCAAGCTGGGCTGACTGCTAAAATGCCAGTCTGCGGCATGGTTCCACTTGCCTAAGGAAGTCCCCGTCTTTGTCACCTCTCTTTGTCTGGGCTACCAGCATAATCTCCAGTGAGCGGATGTAGTACATACGACCAAACTTCTATTATCATCTTTGCCAACCCAGTGGACACGTCTGACTCAGAGTCCAAACCCTTCCTGTCTGCCACGTCCCTGCCCTTTCTCATCCAGTTGCAGCAAGCAAAGCCCCAGGCTGGCCTCCTTCTCATCGTAGTGTTCCCTGTCAAGCCAGCCTAACTCAGTCAGGCAGCGGTCCAGCAGGCCCAGACGGACACATGGTCATATATAAACGTCTGCAACGCTCTTGTCGGGGCTCTGAATGAAGTTCAGGACACGCAGAAAACTACAGATGACATAAGTTGAAGAGGCCAGTGACCCATTTGTACCACGCACACACTGTGTCCAGACAATGCCTGAGCAGCAAACCTTCCTTTTTTAAAGCAAAACAGAGCTATCCCCTTCTGGCATCCAGCTCCTACCCTCAGCTATTCCTCTCTCCTAGCTATTCCAATCAGATTCACGACAATTGATTTCTCACCAAATTCCAGTTAAATCACTTGGTCCTGATTTACCTGGCAATCCTAAACCCACAAGTTGAGCTAGCTTTCCAAAGGAGTTTTGAGTTTCATAGTTAATAGACATGTTACAAAACAAAAACAAAGCAGAACATCACACTGGGTTGAAGCCATTGTGGGGATTTTTTTTTTTTTTAAACCAGAAGTGCGGATTTGTGATACAAGCAGCTGCTACAAAACCAAACAAATGACAGGACTCAGCTCAGAGTTTGAGCCTACCCAGGGTCTGAATTATGTTTGCTTTGAGGTTTGTGAAAGGTCATGAAGCCTAACAAAGTTCAGATGAGACTTGGCTGCTTCTCCGTTAGGCTCTGGCTCAGAACTTGCGGCGTTTCATGTGGTTTGGAGTTTTCAAACACTGCGCTTTGCACAGCGCTAATAAATGATTCTTGCTCAGCATGGAAAGCAATTAAATGTATGGCCTCTTGGGTTTTTGGTCTTAGAATCAGTATTTATTTATTAGGAGCTGCGAGAAGGGCTAAATGGCCTAGAAGAGGGATCACACATAATGAGAGGGCTGAATTTGCTGAAGACACCACATTTTAGATGACTAGAGGCCTGAAAAGCAAGAGAGGAACTCCTGAGGAACCAATAAAATTAGGCCACTGGGAAACTTGCTAATGAATTGAATTTAGCATCAGCCTACAAAGAACAAGTTAGAACTGCTTGCAAAGCTCCGGGAAAGGCCACATGAAAGGACCAGCACTATCTGTCTTCAGCCTGCAACGAGCCATGCTGAAGGGATCCCATGAGTTTCCCGTACATGCAACACTTGGCACTTCATCTGTGGGCAAGCCTCTTCCAGGCTGTCAACTCGTATTCCTCTGACTCATATCGGGAGTGGGTTGGGAGAGTCCCTCCAAACAAACCTCACTCCAAATAAACTGTTCCCTTGTAAGAAAGGGGATGTATTAATTTGTTAGAGCTGCCATACAAGGTAGCTTAGACTATGTGACTTAATAGAAATCGATTTTCTCACAATTCTGGAGGCTGGAAATCTAAGATCAAGTATTTGCAGGGTTCCCCCTGAGGTCTCTCTCCTTGACCGATAGTCAGCTTCTTCTCCCTGTGTCTTCACGTGGCCTTTTCTCCATGTTATGTCTGTGTCCCAATCTCTTCTTGTAAGAACACCAGTCATATTGAAATAGGGCCCATCTACATGAATTCTTTTTAGTTTTATTACCTGTTTAAAACCCCAAGCTTTAAATGCAGTCATATTCTGACATACTAGAGGTTAGGATTTCAACACATGAATTTAGAGGGGACCCCATCCATAGCAGAAGTATCATATCTTTTAGTTAGTGATGTCATCTGTTCAAGCTGGGAGCTTCCCTGGTGACTCAGACCATGAAGAATCCACCTGCAATCCAGGGGACACAGGTTTGGTCCCTGGGTTGGGAGGATCTCCTGAGGAAGGGAATGGCAACCCACTCCAGTTTTCTTGCCTGGAGAATTCTATGGACAGAGGAGCCTGGTGGGCTCCAGTCCATGGAGTCGCAAAGAATTGGACATGACTGAGCGACTAACACTTTCACTTTTCTGTTCAAGCTGTGCAACTGAGCCAACTTCCTCGGCCCTAGTGGCGAGTGATAAAGTGAGACAGTGCCTGCACTGAGGGACAGCTTTCCCTTGACTAGATTCACCTCACTTTATCAAAACCTGAAAAAGAGAAAGTGAAACAGCAATACAGCAGGTCTAACCGTGCAGGCGTGCATGCGCGCCCAGTCGCTCAGTTGTGTCTGACTCACTGCGACCCCATGGACTGTAGCCCACCAAGCTGCTCTGTCCATGGGATTCTCCAGGCAGGAACACTGGAGTGGGTTGCCGTTTCCTTCTCCAGGGGATCTTCCCAGCCCAGGGACCACACCCGTGTCTCCTGCATTGCAGGCTTCAGTGCAACTTTACTGTGAGCACATGTCTTAGAGCCACTGGAGGTACAGCTGTGCTCTGCAGGGCTGACAGTTTAGTGGGAGATTCTGGCCAGAAACAAATCCATAATTTGATAAATCACTCTCTGTTGCCTGGGTTTAGGCACCCGACAGCGATTGGCAGATGAACTGCCACAATGGCACCAGTTCTTTATTGGCCCTTCTAGCCACGTCATCTGGCACGTGACTCTGCAGCTTCTCTCACAAGAAGAGGAGTCTGTTTAGTCACCGACTCGCTTTGACCAATAGAATGATGGCAGTCCTCACACAAGCAGAGGCTTGGTCAGGAGCCTGCACGTTTCGGATTCTGCTCCTGTGCCTAGGCCAGTCTGCTCGGAACCAGCCCAGGCTAGGCCCCTGGAGGGGAAACATGGGGCAAAGAGCAACATCGGAAACCATTTGACCACCAGCCAGTG
The DNA here is from genome assembly GCA_006408695.1 of Aepyceros melampus. Taxonomy (NCBI): domain Eukaryota; kingdom Metazoa; phylum Chordata; class Mammalia; order Artiodactyla; family Bovidae; genus Aepyceros; species Aepyceros melampus. The sequence continues at coordinate 113,429 of SJXQ01006837.1, forward strand.
GTGTGGATATTCAGCCAACAGACTGCATGACCCCCAGATATATGAGCAAGCCCAGGTGCGACCAGAGAAATTTTCCAGCCTAAATCACCAACCCACAGACTTCTGAGCTAAATAGACACTTATTATTTAAAGTCCCGGAGTTTGGAATTAATTTGTAGTACATTTTCATGGCAATAACTAACTGATCTAGGGATTGAAGGCTCCCAATGAATTTAAACATGTCTGGAAAAAGTGGCACATTAAGGCATTGCTGGCCATTCATATCTTGGCTAACAAAGTGTGCCAATCAGCTTGTCAAGGCTCTCAGAGATGGGGTAAAGATAAGAGATGGAGACTAGATAAAATCTCTACCCTGGGATGAAGGTAATGTGGGGCATGGGAACCTATACAAAGATTCAAACGGCCATGGACTGACCCTTGATTCAGCTTGCAATACTTCCTAGGTTCTCAGTATAAATTTCAGATTCTCTATTCACAACATTCAATGTCCTCCTGTCTGGTCCCTCCAAAATCACTTTCTTCTGAGTCACATGGGGCTAAATTTCACACACAATGTTCACCAAACTCCCCCACCCCCTGGCTTCTGGTTGGATTAATCGGCGAAAGGCAAGAACAGCAGGTTGGAAGGAGGGGACGTCAGAACTTGTATTCCTCTGGACCTCTCCCTGCCAGGATGTGGTTTGACATTGCTGTGTTTTTCTATCAAAGGCCACAGCTCCCAGAGAGGAGCTCCCCCTATGGTCACAACTCCCCACCATCTCACAGTGACTCACTGCCCTCAGGCCTAGGGAGGGTGACACTTCTGGCTGTTGCCCATCCTAGGGTACTTCATCACTCCCTGTTGCTTTCTCTTAACCCAACCCAAACGTTGCAAAAGGCTCCCTCATTCAAACATTTTTAAAAGGTTCTTTAATTACCCTCTTTGAAAGTGCCATGTGTTTCCCAACAGAACCTTCCAGCGCATGACTTTTCAGTCTCCTGTGTCTCCACCACTCTCTTCCCCAAACCTACTCTCCAGCCATAATTTCATTCCCCGCTATGCGGCATATCCTTGCTTCTGTTGTACCCTTCTCCCTTTTCTGAAAATGTCTCTTCCCCTTTCTTGACCAGACTCTCACTCGAGCTAAAAATCTAAATTCAAATGTCACTTTTTCCAGAAACACCCCCTCATTGCCCCCCCGACCACATCATCCTTTCAGACGGGATTAGGTGCTCTTATCAGCACCCATAATTTTCTCCTCTCTCCCCCAGTCAGCGCACTAATCACAGAGGAGTGGGTAGCCGTTCTCTTCTCCAGGAGATCTTCCCAACCCAGGGATACAACCCAGGTCTCCTGCACTGCAGGCAGATTCTTTACCAGCTGAGCTACCAGGGAAGACTCTAATGATTACCTATGAATATGTCTAAATCTGCGAAGTGAGCACAATGGCCTCCCAAAAATGTCCACTTCCTAACCCCCAGAACTTATAATTAGGTTATGTTACATAGCAAGGGGGAATTAACTTTGCTAATCAGATGGCTTTAAAATGAAGAGATTATTCTGGATTACTCAAATATGCCCAATATTATCACAAATGGCCTTAAAAGTGGCAGAGGGGAAAATGGTACTGATGAACCTATTTGCAGGGCAAGAACAGAGATGCAGGCATAGAGAACAGACTTGTGCACACATCCAGGGAAGAAGACGGTGGGAGGAACTGAGGGAGTAGCATTGGGGAAAAAAAAAAAATATATATATATATATATATATATATATAAGCATATGTAAAATAGCTAGTGGGGCATTGTGGTATAACACAGGGAGCTCAACAGTATTCTGTGACAATCTAGAGGGGTGGGATAGGGGAGGGGGTAGGAGGGAGGTTCAAGAGGGATGGGACATATGTATACTTATGTCTGATGCACATTGTTGTACAACAGAAACTAACAACATTGTGAAGAAATTATCCTCCAATTAAAAAGAAAAACTGGCAAAGGGAGATCGAAGAGTGAAACCAGGAAGGGGATGATGGGAGAAGCACTTGACTGGCCATTGCTGTCTTTGAAGATGGAAGAAGAGACCACGAGCCAAGGAATGTGGGTGGCCTTCAGAAGCTAGAAAAAGCAAGAAAACAGAATATCCCTCAGAGCCTCCAGAAAGAAGACAGACCTACCAGCTTGTGTGCAGTTCAATGAGCTCCATTTTGGACTTCTGACTTCCAGAAGTGTAAGATGACACAGTGAGCTGTTTAAGATGCTAAGTCTGGAGGAATTTGTTAAAGCAGAAGTAGGAAATGGATGAGGAATTTGTTAAAGCAGGAGTAGGAAATGAATAGGATCCACCAACAGAGTCAAATCCTTGAGGACAGGGACCATGATTGTGTTTTGTGTCCTTCAAGCTCCTCTCACAAAACTGCTGTCTTGGAGTCATTCTCAGACATTTTTGTTGAAGAAGAGATGGGATACGAAATTATCTTGCTTGTCTATATCTTTTGGATTCTTCTAGGTCTATGGCAGCATGTAGCCATAGTCTGTCTGAATGTAGAGATTTACATTTACCCATCCAATTGTTTTATAATCACTTTAAAGGAGTGCTATTATCAGCCTACCATATTGTCATTGGGAAGAATAATGTAACCAGCTGCCGAGGAGAACAAGGGTGCAGGAATGTGGGGGTGCTCCCAGGGTCCTCCCTCTGGGGAAAGCAGCTGCGCTAACTGACGGTGGCCTGTCTCAGGACATGCCCAGCTTCCCGGATGGGCAGGGAAAGAACAGATTGTTCCATCCCCTGGAGCAGCTGGCCTTGGTTTGGGCTGCATTTAGATTCCTGGGCACTGGTTACTACAGTTTGGCAAGAGCACCCTCCAACCCTGCATTTCCAGAAGGGCTGTTCTATTACTAATCTGGAGCAGACACCTCCTAATCATCACCGTGATCTTGTTCTTACAACAGTACAAGCAACAGGATGATCTGCAAATCCCACAACCTCTTGATGAAATCAGACCTGGTGCCTCGGTTTAAAGCCTTATTGACAATCTCCCAACATCACTGAGAATTCAGGACAAGAAGCCGTAGAGCCCTGGGGTCTAGTCTGGCTCTGCCTCCTTCCGTCTTGATTGAGTCACTTTCCATTCCTCACCTAAGATGTCAAAGGGGTGGACTTCTGTGGTCGCCACAGGCAGTGGCATTCTGAGTCTATGACAGTTACACAGATTCCCCAGCTCAGTTATGCTTGGGAAATGCCAGTGACAGTCTGTCCCCACTAGGGAGAGCATTTCATTGACAGAAACAAAGAAGAACTAGAGCTTGAGAAAAAGAAGGGAAGAAGAAGAAAGGAGGGAAACAGAAGAAGGAGGGGAGAGGAAGAAAGACAAGGAAGGGAGGAGAGAGACGGAGGGAAGCAGGGAGGAGTTATTGAACCATCTCGACTCGCCCACACCCCAGGCCAGAGCCTCACAGAGTTTTCCACCAAAGTACCTCTGCCCTCAGAGGACAGTGACAAAAACCCCCAGAAATCCAGTCTGTACCAAGTAGGAAAGCTGATATTTCACAATCTTTAAAGTAAATGTGAATTGCTTATTCTGCTCCACCTGCAGAGGTTTTATAACCGAGCAGGATCCTATGGGGCCTTCCCAGAACAAGACTCCCCCACTTCCTCCACAAAATTTGTACCAAACCAAACTTGGGTCCATTTGCCCACATGCAATAAAGCAATAAATCTACTAATCCGGGTGTGATGAAGGAAACTGTAGCGTTTACTGCAGGGCCCCAAGCAAGGAGTCCAGGGCAACTAGTTCTGAAAAGACCCTAACTTCTTGCTTGGCTAAGTGCTGAGTGCTAAGTCACTTCAGTTTTGTTAACTCTTTGTGACCCCATGGACCATAGCCTGTCAGGCTCCTCTGTCCATGAGATTGTCCAGGCAAAGGTACTAGATTGGGTTGCCATTCCCTTCTCCAGTGGGCCTCCCTGACCCAAGGATCGAACCCCCGTCTCTTCTGCCTCCTGCATTGACAGGTGAATTCTTTACCACCAGCGCCACCTGAGAAGCCCACCCAGCATAAACAGCACACTTTGCTTCACAGCCGGGTGTCTACAGATTGGCTCTCCTGTGTGTGGGAAGGTGGACACAAGCTTGGTTCGGTAACAGTTTCATCTGTGGCTGTGGGGCAAACCTGTTGTTACAGTAAGATGCAGCATGTTGATGAACCTTGTGGTCTACAAATCCCATTTCTCTCTGAGATGGGACACTCCGGGTCCAGAGACAGAGACCTGGGAGTTCAGAGGTGGGACTTATTCACCAACTCCACCCAGGCCATAAGCAGACTGGGAGGTTATCCAGTTTATTACAGCTACAGAAACCAAGCAAATAAAAGAAAGTTCGACTAGTCCAGAAATGTTTGTCTCCAGAAAATTGGGATGAGAGGTTTACTGGGACAGGCCTGCCTCCCAGGCAGTCTGGGCCAGAAGAGGCTGTCTCTGTTTATGACTCTATTTATGATGGTGAGACACATTAATACCCCATGTGAAGCACTGTCAGCAACTTGTTAAGGCAGATTTGGGGGTGTTTATTTTCAAAAGCAGTAGAAGTCGGGGGTAAAAGTCCCATGGGATAGAGACCACATGCTTGGGGGTCAGACAGCAGGGCCCAGGCTCAGAGAAAATCTCATCTGCCAGCAGGAGGGGGACCAGCTGGGACTTAGCCATGAACCCAGCAGGGAAGGGAGTCGACCGCATGTCAGAGTCCTGGAAGGTCAGCCGGGGCCAAGTTCAGATGCAGGAGTACAGCAAGCCCTGCTGATGATTTGTAGAGCTGCTGGATAAAATGAGCTACCACATGCCTGACACAAAATAGCTGCAACTGTTTGCTAGTATTATTATTATTATTATTATTCAAAGGTGAGGTCACCTGACTTGGTGGCAAAATCGACCATCAGGAGAGGAATCCATAACCATTTAGCCCACGAGGCTCCTCTGGCCATGGAATTCTCCAGGCAAGAATACTGGATTAGGTAGCCATTCCTTTCTCCAGGGCATCTTCCCAAACCAAGGATCAAACCCAGGTCTCCAGCACTACAGGCAGTTTTTTTTTTCACCATTTGAGGTACCAAGGAAGCCCATTTGGTGGACAGGAGGCAGGAAAAGTCATAACAGACCCAGCAGCCAACACGCCTTATTGAAGCCACAGAAAAAGGACTTGGAAAGGGACTTTTTCTCTCAAGCTAATAGGAATTAAGACTTGAAGGATTCAAAGAGGTGCTAGGTACAAAGGGACTTAACATCACTGCATTGTAACTGACAAGGGGAGTAAATGATGGGGAAGGGAAGTGTGACGCAGGTCTGATTCCTGACTACTCATCTGGTGTGTGGCTTTTGGCAAGCCATGGAAGCTGTCTGGGCCTCTTTAAAATGGAAGTTACTAGAACACCTCCTCCATAGGATTTGGGGAGGTTCCAGTGGGGTAATTCATGGAACTGAATGAATGCTGTTATGTAGCAATTGCAAAGTAAGTAAATGACGCTTTGTCTGTGTTAGGATTCTGAGATTGGGTCGGGAAGATTTTATAGGAAAGCAAAATGCTGCTTCATTATCTCTAGATTTTATTTTGGAATAGTCAAAACTTAAGAAAAAAGGAGGACGAAGAGAAAGAGAGAGGATGGGAGGATGGAGAAAGAGGAGAGGATGAAAAGGAAGAAGAAGAAATGGAAAAATAAAAATTGATTCCGGAGGAGGAGAGGAAAGAGAGAGAAGGAAGAAAAAGAAAAAAGGAAGCATAGTCCTGGTAATTATCAAGATAATTTAATGTGAGAATATCCCAGAACAAATCATCAGTTGACCCCTTGTTCTCCATTTCCCTTTCTCCTCTATTCATAGCTTACATGGTAAAGTCCTACAGAGTCCTGCCTTTGGCTCTACTCTCCTCTCTTCTTACAACATCTTCTTGGACATATCATCCATTCCTATGCCTTCAGTTACTACCTGTTTTTTAATTCTGAAACTTTTCTTTCCAGCCCAGATATCTCTCTTGACCTCCAGATGCTTATTTCCAATCACCAACTGAACATCTCTACACAGACAGGTCCACATCAACAAATACAAACACATCTGCACCTCCCCACAACAAATCCCCTGCCTTTCAACCTTTATCCCTTATTGGGGTTGAAGGTACTGCCACCATTTCAAGTCAGAAATGTGGGACTCATGCTGGACTTCCCCATCCCCCCATCCTAGCCCTCTGACACTTCTTCCACTGTAATTTTCTTTGAAATCAGTTTCCACTTGGTACTTTTTCCCTTAATCCTTAATCATCTCCCAACTGGTCTTCCTGCTACCTGGCCCATGCCCATGAAATCATCCTCTATAATCAGACAAATGTGATGCAATCCATGACATTCTCTGTTAAGCATTTCAAGGACTCTTCTTCTAATGCACAAGATAAAGCTAGACATTCCTTAGACCAACATGCAAAGCGCTTCTCCTGACACCTGCCTGTTTTTCTGGCTTCAACCATCTTCCTCTTTTGTATTCCCCAGCTCGCATGCACTCACACCCACATTCCATTCTTGTTTGAAGATGTTCTTGAGCTACTTGTTTGAAAATGTTCTTCACTCTTGCTAGAAATTTTCTGATTATTCCATCTGCCTGCCAAACCCCTGGCCAACCTTTGCAACTCAGCACAAATATTACCCTCCTAAGGGAAGCCTTCTTTGACTGCTAGATGTACAATTAATCATTCCTTTTTTTCCTATAACTTTATTGCAGAATTTAACATGTTATGATTATCTAAAATACATGTTTTCCAAATGTAGTGAAGTCTTCTAGAGGCCAGGGATGGTGCAGTATGCATCAGGGTACCCTCACTATCTAATAAAATGCCTGAACAGAGTGGGTCATCAATAAGAAGTTGTTACACAGAAAACTGAAGGAATGGATAAATAAAAAAAACATTTAGAACATAAATATGAACTGATCTCCAACTAACCATAATTTGAACAGACTTAAACTAATATTTAACTCTTATACACTTAGGGAAAATGAGATAAAGAGCTCAGCTACAGAGTTCAGCAGCCAGCCAGGTCCTGCCACCATGGAGACAGAGTCCAATGAGGTCACGACCGGCCATCCACATCTGTCTGTAATCCTAGAACTTCCACTTGGCCTCTGTGCCTCATGGTGCTCAAGCTTGGGAGAATGCCAATTTGCTAATTAATCATAAAAATATAACTGCCAAAGACCTTCACTGCCAGCTTTCTATAGTCAACACTTTCTCAGTAGGAAAATCTACAGGGGAAATAAGATTATAATCAGAAGGTTAGCTTGATAAGCTTGAAATAAGCAATGAGTCCATCCAATTTATTCATCCATTCAGCCACACAAGCTCCCTATTCTTGATGACTGAAGACCAAACAGAGTGCCATCTTCTCTGATAGAGATAGAGATGCTCTGGAAGGTTCTACCTCTTTAGCTTCTCATTTTCTAGAATTTAACACAGCCTATCCCCTTGGGCTGACAGGGGCAGAAGCAATCGACCAGGTCTCAATTTTCAACAGACTAGTAAAGTCACACACACTTCTAAGGCTTCACTTAGGTAAATTAAACATTGTAGACACTTATGTTCAAATTATTCCTTAGGGAAAGTTGATGTTCTCAGAAGAATGATCTCACACAAAGTAAGTTTTTCTAAGTTTTGAGAGAAGCCTTTTTGTTATGCCTTTGTGCTGAATTTACCATTTGGGGAGATAAAAGCATTCTGGGTTATCAAAGCTTTACATTAGTGGAAAACATTTAACACAGACCAAGAGGCTATATAGAAAAAAAGATACTGGTAAGAGTAATAATATAAATTTGTCTGATTCCTTCTCTTATTTCACAGAGGCTCAATTATAGAATGGAAAGATTTTAAAACTTCTAACAAGAGGAACTTACCACAGTAGAATAGGATTTGTTCATCTCTCAACCTGGGTGTGGTATCTATCTTTTCTGAGCATCACATAGAATTGGTTCACAGGCTGGTTTGGAGGAACCAAGCTGGCTTGGGCTGGACAATTGTGGGCAACTTTTTCTACAGGAGGATCTGGGTAGCAAGACGGTGAAGCAGGACCACTGGAAAACGGAAAGCCCCCTTGGCTGTGACACACCTGTGAGTCTGAATATACACAGGTGGAAACCCCAGGGCTGCTCACGGTTTGGACACTCACATTCGAAAAGTAATTCCTAAGAACCCCCAAAGGAAACAAAGTTTGTGTTGAAGCATCCTCCCAAGAAACTCAAAGCAATTTCCTCTCTCATTGAGAGATAAGATAAATGAGGAACTTTCTTTCCTTTGGGTTTTGTCTTCTTTTCTACTTGCAGTTTTTCCAGATGCTTGTAGTCACAGGATCTACTGTAAGTGAATTGTGACTGAGGAGTCAACTGGGTGGATCCAGGTTTTGTGGGGCCTGAATACAATTGAGAATTCTACTTCACTAAAAATAATACAGTTGTCTTATACAGTATTAAATGTTAAATAATATTGTTTTTATTTAAGAAATATTTTGTGTTTATTTGTAAAATAACATAACATTTATAGAATAGCGAATATTTGTATAGAATGAGAAATATAATTCTAACAAATCACAATTTTTAAAAGGTGGCACATACCACAAGCATCTCAGACCTGGAAAAATAATATAATGATATTCCTACATCATTATTATATTAGATAGTATTAAATCTTATTAATATTATAACATTAGTGCTAATTAGCTTCTGATGTAAACTTTGGGCAACGAAGAGACAGGACAAGATTTCAAGAAGAGCAATCACCTAACCAGATTTACATTTTAGAACTACCTGGAGTAACAAAGCAGAAATTCTTCTTGAAACTAAATCTTCTGCTTGTGGTTCTTTTGTTGAGGATGTTTTGTGGCAAAACTTACTGAAATTATTGCATTATATTGTCACTTGAAAATGAAGGAAACTTTTTCAGTTAGACATACTTAAAAATAACTTCAAGACACATCTTATTTTCCAAGATCTTATTTAGGAAAAAGTCTTTAAAAGCAGAATAGGTGCAAAGCACTGACCTTCTTACCAAGAACTGGTGAGAGGGTCACATTGGATTAAGATCCAAGTTGGCTCCAGACAAAAGCATGTGGGAGTCTGGCCTTTAGACCCAGGAGAGACATCTGCGGTGGGATTCAAGAGACAGGCCTTGGTTCTCTGAAGAGCTTCTGTAGAAGAGAGAAACACAGCATGCTCTGTGTGTGTGTGTGTGTGTGTGTGTGTGTGTGCGTGTATGTGTGTGTGTGCGTATCTTCTGGGTCTTCATCTGCCATGTTAGCTGAATCCTGAAAGGAAAATTGCCTAGCAGAGAATGCAGATGGCCAGGCCATGCCAAGTCAACAAACAGAGCCCTTGCATACTCAGTCTTCAGATAGCAGTTGCCCCAGGGGGAGACTTCCACCACCAAGGAAAGCTTCTATCACCCTGAGGCTCCTAACATGGGAAGCCTGGTATTCCAAGGGCACCACAGGAAGAAGATTCCATCTACATCATCCAGACTTCTTGGAAGATCTATGCTCTCTTTTTCTCCTAGACTTTCTTCCATCAGTTCAGACCATCTCTAAACAGGATGAAATTGATTGCAGACTTCTGTTTCTAAAGTTAATCATACTTTTCTATCCAGTGGCTATGTATCAGCTCTAAGTACTATGCCCTTCAAGGCTGTTTTCAATTCACTCGTGACCCACTGTTTATCCACCCCCTTACAATTGTTGGGCATTTTCACATGAAATTAATTATAAGAGAGAGTTCCAGTTCTTACTTTGTTTCTGTTAGAAACAGAACAGCAAGGAGAAATACATCCTGCTTTTTACTTGAATGTCATTCATTTCTACACTTCACAACAATGGATTCTTTATGACAGTTATTGCCTCCCAAATGATGCCCAAATACTCCCATAAACTGAATTCAAATTGAGAACTTTGGGTTCTCACTGCACCATAATATGCACAGAATAATACATTTTACAAACTTCAATGCGTAACTGAGGATTTTGATTTCAAGTGTAAGTCCTATTACAAAACTAATATGAAAAGGATTCATATTATAGTCCATGTGGAGAAACGTGCTCAAGAAATAATGCTACAACATACATAAAATGTATTTCTAAAGTTTAGACATTTACATATTTTTTATGAAACTACTCCATGCACCCTGAGAACGTGATCTCATAAGACAGTCTCATCACTTATTCACATCAGCCACACATTTCACAAATTTTACAAGTTTATCCTGGGTTTATAGCTACTTCCAAGGCAATTATCAGTCTGTGACATCAACAGAACAGACTTAAGCTGGGGACTGGGGGTTGGGGGAGGGGAAGTGAAGCTAGTCTTCACAGAACCCACTGGGATCCTGGCCAAAACACTTGGAGGTTAAAATAAGAAGGGAATTGAGAAAGTGAAGAAAGAAATGTGGCTTCATTTTAAGTTGCTTTTTTTAAAAGATTTTTATGATTTTTTTAAAAATATAAATTTATTTATTTTAATTGGAGGTTAATTACTTTACAATATTGTATTGGTTTTGCCAAACATCAACATGAATCTGCCACAAGTATACACGTGTTCCCCATCCTGAACCCCTCTCCCTCCTCCCTCCCTGTACCATCCCTCTGGGTCGATCAGTCTGCTTGGGTGAATTCATGATGAGTTTAAAATTAAGGTAAATAATCTCTATTTTCTTATTTCTGGAAAACAAGAGTCTCCTTTTCCACCTTCCCTATATTCGTCCTTCTTTTCCTCTTCTCTCTACAAAGCAGGAGACTCTGTGAATTTTTTTTAACTGGCCTTAGTTAAAGGTCAACTTCCTGTCTGGCTCTTTCACTGTTGTATAGAGGACTTTCACACTCCCGACTTAGAGTGAATTATGTAGAGCAACCCATTCATTTGCCCCCAAACCACTATCTCAGTCTGTTCAGGATACTATAGCAAAAATGCCACAGACTGGGTAGCTTAATCAGCAAACATTTATTTCTCCTGGTTCAGGAAGGTGGAAAGTCCTAGATAAAGACACCAGCAAATTCAGTATCTGTTGAGAGCCCACTTCCTGGTTCTAGGACGCTGTCTTCTCACTATGTTCTCACATGACTGAAGGGGTAAAGGAGCTCTCTGGGGCTTCTTCTATCAAAGCACTAATTCCACTCATAATGGCCCCACCCTCATGTCCTAATCACTCCCAACACCATCACTTGAGAGTTAGGATTTCATCATATGAATTTGGAGGGCAATCAGATATTCAGTACATAACCCTGAACAAAATCTTAGCTGGCTGACAGTGAATCTCAATACTAAAGTCTTTAGAACTCTGGATATGAGCTCTGGAGAGCTTACAAAGTAGCAGTGCTGTTCTATAGCATGCTAGTCATCTCAGCGGCCTATCTGAAGCTGCACAGCGTTCTCTAGTTGGGAAGAAGACCCAGCTGACCACCAAAGGCCTCTTTCTCCTTTGAAGCCAATGCATTATTAAGCAGCCTGATTTACGCACCTCAAGGTAAACATAGCACTCAGTGTTCAGTAAAAGAAATTAGAAAAAAGACAGTGGATCCTGCATAGATCACTCTCAGAAATAAACTCTTTATTACAGAAGGCAACAACACATTTTGGAGAAGGCAGTGGCACCCCACTCCAGTACTCTTGCCTGGCAAATCCCATGGACGGAGGAGCCTGGTAGGCTGCAGTCCATGGGGTCGCTAAGAGTTGCACACGACTGAGCAACTTCACTTTCACTTTTCACTTTCCTGCATTGGAGAAGGAAATGTCAACCCACTCCCGTGTTCTTGCCTGGAGAATCCCAGGGATGGGGGAGCCTGGTGGGCTGCCGTCTATGGGGCCGCACAGAGTCGGACACGACTGAAGTGACTTAGCAGCAACAACATATTTTATTAAATTTTAAGTTATAAATGTGTTGTTTTCATCATAGAAATTTTGAGAAATACAAAGGAACACAAAGAAAAAAGCTTAAAATGAACCATAATCCCACATCTCAGATAAAGCCATGATTCAAGTTTTGGTGAACCTTATATCTTTCAAAGTTTTTCTGAACATACAATAAATATGCTACTTTTTAAATGGATTATTAGTCCATTGTGTCTTATAACCTACTTTTTTCAGTCAATAATATATTGTGGCTAGTTCCACCATACTGATTTCAAGTAACATTTTACCATGTATATTTTAATAGCTGTAAAGTATTTAAATATGAATGCAGCATTGACTGTTTATACATTAATTCCCTCCTGTTGGACTGAGAAATTGTTTCCAGTTTGGAGCTAACATGATGCTACAACGAACCATTCCTCTAGCATCTCCTTGTCTGCTTCCGTAAACTTTCACAAGTACAATTTCTGGATAAATGAACATTAAAGAGTTTAAGGGTTTGCTACTCATTCACTTGTACAACAAAAATTTATTAAGGGCAAACAGAATCCCAGGCATTCCAGCCTCTGGGGATATAGCTGTGAGCCAGTCAGATAAGATCTCAGCCCGCATATAGCCTATACCCAAGGGAGGAGGCAGACAATTCACAAGTGAGAAATTAAGCTCATCAAGTGGTTTCAGAGAACGATGAACACTTTAAGAAAAACAGAGAAGGTATGAGTACAGTGACAGACTCGCATTTTAGAGACGATGGTCAGGAGGTATCCCAGAGGATATTAGATTTGAATGGAGTCCACCTTCCAGGGGGGCTTGTTCCAGGCAGAAACAGCAAATACGAGGATCTGTTAGGTGGACTGAGCTGCGCAGATCTGAGGACTTATAGAGCTGAGGTGGCTGAAGAGGAGTGGGTATCAGAAAGATACGGGGAAGGCAGGCAGAAGTCAGATCATGAGGGCTCTACCTGGGCCAGGAATCCTTTTGCACAGTAGGGGGACCTGATTGTGGTGACCTGCTAAGAAAGTCCAGAGAAGGCAATGGCAACCCGCTCCAGTGTTCTTGCCTGGAGAATCTCAAGGACAGAGGAGCCTAGTGGGCTGCCATCTATGGGGCCGCACAGAGTCGGACACGACTGAAGCGACTTAGCAGCAGCAGCAACTAATTTAGTCACTGGCTGCTAGGTGGAGACTGGATGATGGGAGGCAGGGATTCAGTTAGGTGTGTATTATAATTGTCCAGACAAGAAATGAAGGTGGTTTGCACTGGGAGAGGTGGGTAACAGGGTGGTTTCAGAATGTGTATTTCAAAGTAGAGATGGCAGGAGTTCAAGAAGGAGTAGGTATGAGCATGAGGGAAATACAGGCACTCACGGATGCCCACCAGAAAAGTCATGGAACTCAACAGCGTGTCATAAATCATTTTTCCCCACAATCTTTCCAACTTTATTTTTTACTGTTTGTCAAGCAAAGAGGAAAGCAAAAAAAAAAAAAAGCAAAAATTATTAAAAAGCTTTATATTTCTTCACCACTACTGAGGTTAGAAGTATGTTTGTGTTTATGTACCATGTCTGTTTCTGCAATCGTGAAAACAATACTTTTAGCTAAAATTGCTCTTTTTGATAAACAGTAAGAATACGTGTCTATCTTCCCCATAGAATATGAGTTTCACAAAAGCAAAGGAGAAAAGGATTTAGTTTGCTTGCATCATTATTCTGTTGATGGTACCTAGAGTAGTGTCTATCATATAGGCACTAACCTATGGATGCCTTTGGATGCAACCTGCTAACCTTTGGATGTCTCAGTATGTTCCAGGCACTGTCCTAAGTGCTTTTTACATAAAAATTCACTTATAAAAACCCATTTACATATCAAGAAACTGAGCTATTGAGAGGTTATGTAACATGTCCAAGGTACAGGCAGTCTGGCTTCAGAGTCCAGCTCTGGACTTACCCACTGTGCTCTAATGCTTTTTGATAGCAAATGCCAATATAGACTTGCGTATTGATTAGTTAACTTTCCAATCTACAAAAGGTGAACAGCAACACATGTTTAAACATAAGTGTTTGGAAGAGAAAAGCAAAAGCAATAAATAAAACTAAGCTAAATTTTAAAAACTCACTATAGAAATAGAGGAACATTTACTACAGAAGAAAAATCATTTAAAATCTATTTTGTGAGTAAATTAAGAAGAGGATTAATATAGTATTGCACTCTAGGATAATGCTTCAAATTCTCAACAAGAAAATCCATCCATGGTTAATGACCTGGAGGTGTTAAGTGAGGCTCTAGAATGAACATTAGTCTCCAAGCTGTCTCCTGGCCTTGACAAAGCTCAAACCCATTCCATACTCCCTCCTAATTAATCTTCTGAAACATGTGTTCTTGCTGAACACACGTCCCTGTCATCTTCTCCTTAATAGCCCTTCATTGTAGAACTGAAATTTTCTTGTTGAAAGAAGTGTGGTATGCAGGGGAAATAACTCCAGCATTGGCTCCTGGGAGTGCTGAGGATGACTCTCAGCTCCTGTAGTGATATTTTCCCTCTATCATCCTCCATATTTCAGCTATAAAATAGGAATCATAGGCAGTGGTGAGAACTGAGTGAGGCAAGGTGTGTCTGATGGTTAATATGTATCAACATGACTGGATATTTGGTGCTCAGATATTTGGTCACATGTTCTGGGTATGTCTGTTAAAGTGATTTTGAATGAGATTAACATTTGAATCCAGAGCCTGAGTAAAGCATATTAACCTCCCTAAAGTGGGTGGGCCTCATCCAATCAGTTGAAGGGCTGAATAAAACGAAAAGGCTGATAACCACTAAGAAAGAATTCTTTCTGCCCAGTGGCCTTTGACTAGGATAGTGATACTTTTTCCCTGCCTTTCAGACTCAAACTGGATGATCTGCTCCCCCTGGCTCTCAGCCTGTCAATCTTCAGACTGAAACTACACCATCAGCTCTCCTAGGTCTCCAGCCTGCGGACAAATTCTGCAGATCTTTGGATTTACCAGCCTCTGTATTGCATGAACCAACTCCTTATAACAAAAAGTAAATGTTGGTTCTCTATCTCTGGAGAAGCTTAACTAATACAGTGTGCTATCTATCACCACTGCATGCAGTAACTGCTTAGCAAATGTGCTTTGTGGTCAGATGTTTCTCAGTTTCATTCCTGCTATGCCATTTTTAGTTGTTAATTAGGACAAGTTAAGGTCATTTGTCTATGCCTCAGTTTTCCTTATTTTTAAAATGAAGCAATACATAGTAATTAATTCTGCTAAGAAGATTAAATAATAAATTACATAAAGCATCTAAAATATGGTAAGTACTCAATAAATGGCATATACTATTATTATGTCTTTCACAGGAGTCTGAAATAGGAATGTCTCAAGGGTCACAGGAATAATATAAATGAGTGAAGGAAGGCAGGCAATATTTTTCCTTAGATACAAAGCTGCATTTTACAGGAGCAACATTTTGTTCATTCATATTCAAAGACAATTATTGAAATATTGGTCTTTTTCAGTTCAATAAGCTTTTTATCCATCCACAGGACTGGAAAAGGTTACTTTTCATTCCAATCCCAAAGAAAGGCAATGCCAAAGAATGTTCAAATTACCACACAGTTTCACTCATCTCACACGCAGTAAAGTAATGCTCAAAATTCTCCAAACCAGGCTTCAGCAATACATGAACCATGAACTTCCAGATGTTTAAGCTGTTTAGAAAAGGCAGAGGAACCAGAGATCAAATTGCCAATATCCGTTGGATCATTGAAAAAGCAAACGAGTTCCAGAAAAACATCTATTTCTGCTTTATTGACAATGCCAAAGCCTTTGACTGTGTGGATCACAATAAACTGTGGAAAATTCTGAAAGAGATGGGAATACCAGACCACCTGACCTGCTTCTTGAGAAACCTGTATGCAGGTCAGGAAGCAACAGTTAGAACTGGACATGGAACAACAGACTGGTTCAAATAGGAAAAGGAGTACGTCAAGGCTGTATATTGTCACCCTGCTTATTTAACTTATATGCAGAGTACATCATGAGAAACGCTGGATTGGAAGAAGCCCAAGCTGGAATCAAGATTGCCGGGAGAAATATCAAGAACCTCAGATATGCAGATGATACCACCCTTATGGCAGAAAGTGAAGAGGAGCTAAAAAGCCTCTTGTTGAAAGTGAAAGAGGAGAGTGAAAAAGTTGGCTTAAAGTTCAACATTCAGAAAATGAAGATCATGGCATCTGGTCCCATCACTTCATGGCAAATAGATGGGGAAACAGTAGAAACAGTGTCAGACTTTGTTTTTTTGGGCTCCAAAATTACTGCAGATGGTGACTGCAGCCATGAAATTAAAAGGCGCTTACTCCTTGGAAGAAAAGTTATGACCAACCTAGATAGTATATTCAAAAGCAGAGACGTTACTTTGCCAACTAAGGTTCGTCTAGTCAAGGCTATGGTTTTTCCTGTGGTCACGTATGGATGTGAGAGTTGGACTGTGAAGAAGGCTGAGCGCCGAAGAATTGATGCTTTTGAACTGTGGTGTTGGAGAAGACTCTTGAGAGTCCCTTGGACTGCAAGGAGATCCAACCAGTCCATTCTGAAGGAGATGAGCCCTGGGATTTCTTTGGAAGGAATGATGCTAAAACTGAAGCTCCAGTACTTTGGCCACCTCATGAGAAGAGTTGACTCATTGGAAAAGACCCTGATCTCAGGAGGGATTGGGGGCAGGAGGAGAAGGGGACGACCGAGGATGAGATGGCTGGATGGCATCACAGACTCAATGGACGTGAGTCTGAGTGAACTCCGGGAGTTGGTGATGGACAGGGAGGCCTGGCGTGCTGCAATTCATGGGGTCGCAAAGAGTCGGACACGACTGCGCGACTGAACTGAACTGAACTGAATTCATAACTCTGAAAGTGTCAGTTGAAAGTAAACAGGACTTTCCAAGATGGTGGAGGAGTAGGAGGATATGGAGTTTGTCCGTCTCCACAAACACATCAGGAAAACATCTACAAATGGAACGTGTCTTACAGAGCACTGCTGAACACTAGCAGATGTTCAGACACCTTAAAGAACAAGATCCCCACATAACAGGTAGAACAAAAGAAAGAAGAGAGGAAGCTGGATGGGACCTGTGCCCTCAGCAGGGAGCTCTAGGTGAGAAGAGGTTCCTGCATCTGGGGAAGCCCCCTCATAAGCAGGGACGTTAGATGGGACAGAAGGGAGATTTGGGTGTGAGGAAAAGGCAGCAGAGAATGCAGAGGAGAATGCAGCGGGACAGAGTGAGGCCTGCGCAGATGGTCCCCGCCACAGCCCTGCGTGCCCCAGCTCAAGACGGGCATCCACCAGCGCAGACGGTCCCCGCCACGGCCCTGTGTGCCCCAGCCTGTGCCCCAGCTCAAGATGGGCGTCCACCAGCGCAGACGGTCCCCGCCACGGCCCTGTGTGCCCCAGCC
>SJXQ01006837.1:131103-163796 GCA_006408695.1 Aepyceros melampus
CAGATCTGGCAGGATGGGACGGGGGGAATGGAAGGGTCTGGGTGCTGGAATGTGGAGTTTGGAGAGCAACCCAGGGAAGGAGACTGCTGTTGATCATGAAGAGACGGGAGTGAGGAGCCCCACAACCAGAAGTGCTCATGGAGTCCAGTGCCATTAGTGAGTGACATGCAAATGGCGGGGCTCTCCTCCTGCACCGGCGCTTGCCTCCATGGGCACAAGAGAGGGCTCCCACTGGAGCTGACCTGTGGCCCCCCCTCCATCGCTTCCTCCACCCTGTCCCTACTCACTCTGATCCCCAACTGATAGGCTTTGGAGGTCCAGCCGCTACCCCAGCACCCTCCCACCTGGGCACCCCTCCCGCCTCAATTGTCAACTTGGTTCCTTCCTGCCCAATGGGCTTCTGTACTCCAGCAACCTCTAGGGCAGACTCTCGGGAATGGTCCACACTCAGAGGTGGGGCTGAAACCACAGCTGAGCCCCAGGGGCCATGTGACCGAAAAAGAAGAGCCGAAATCTCTCCTCACAGCTGTGTCAACTGTGGAGCTACACCTCCGCTGAGGGCTTCCTAAATTTAGTGCCTGCGAAACATCTGAAAGGACAGCAAGTGCTCCTGCAGCTGGGAAAGGCCTGACTCTAGCAGCCGTGGGCTTTATCGGCACGTACACGGGGGGATGGGCAGGGTAGAGTCTGAGCTGCCTCCACAGCTCCCACAGCAGATCCAGGCGCACGATTGCAGCAGTCCCGGGACCTGACGCAGTGACTCTGCACTGGTGAGCTGGTGGAAAAACGCCTGAGAGTCACCAGGGTCGATTGCCACCATTCCCATGGTGAGACCAGGAGCAGTGCCAGAAACAGTGTACTCTGTGAACCCGCACAACCAGCCAGAGGGAACACAGCAGAGCATATTCACAGGGGAACAGCTCCACAGGAGGAGTACTCAGTGGCTTCTCTCCCAGTGGGAGCACTCCAATCCCACCTGCCTCACACCACAGATCAGAAACTCATCTAAGAAACACATCTGGGGATGTCTGCTCCAGCAACTAGGGAAGAGACCCCACCCCTGACAGAACAGTGAGAACCACAGAGCAAAAGAAGGCCCCACTCAATATCCAGGGCAGGCTCTGGTCACACCACCAGTCAACACCCCCTACCAAGGGAATAATGGCACAAGCCTCTGGACCAACCTTACCCACCAGGAAGCAGACACCAGAGTAAGAGGAACTATGATCCTACAGCCTGCAGAAAGGAGACCACAAACACAGTAGCTAGACAAAATGAGACAACAAGTTGTTGCAGAGGAAAGAGCAAGGTAAAGATCTACAAAGGACAAGTAAGTGAAGAGGAGATAGGCAATCCACCTGAAAAAGAATTCAGAGTAATGATAGTAAAGATGATCCAAGATGTCTAAAAAAGAATAGAGGCATGAATCGAGAGGATATAAGACATGTTTAACAATGACCTAGGAGAACTAAAGAAGAAAAAAAGACATGAACTATACAATAACTGAAATGAAAAATATACTAGAAGGAATAAATAGCAGAATAATTGAGGGAGAAGTGCAGATAAGTAAGCTGGAAGACAGATTGGTAAAAATCACTGACACAGACTAGAATAAAGAAAGAAGAATGAAAAGAAAGGACAGTCTAACGGACCTCAGGGACAACATTAAATGCACCAACATTCCAATTATAGGGGTCTCAGGACCCGACTGAG
Source organism: Aepyceros melampus (assembly GCA_006408695.1). Classification (NCBI taxonomy): domain Eukaryota; kingdom Metazoa; phylum Chordata; class Mammalia; order Artiodactyla; family Bovidae; genus Aepyceros; species Aepyceros melampus. The sequence goes on from SJXQ01006837.1 coordinate 132,817, forward strand.
CGACTTCACTTTCACTTTCACTTTCTTCATGCATTGGAGAAGGAAATGGCAACCCACTCCCTGGAGAATCCCAGGGACGGAGGAGCCTGGTGGGCTGCTGTCTATGGGGTCACACAGAGTCAGACATGACTGAAGCAACTTAGCAGCAGCAGCAAGAGAAGAAGAAAAAGAGGCAGGGCCTCAGAAAATAGTTGTGGAGATGATAGTCATAAACTCCCCTAGATTGGACAAGGAAATAGTCACTCAAGTCCAGGAAATGCAGAGTCTCATATAGGATAAACCCAAATAGGAACACATTGAGACTTATAGTAATCAAACTAACAAAAATTAAATACAAAGAAAAATATTAAAAACAAGAAGAAAGAAAAAAGCAACAAACAATATATGGGGGATTCCCCATAAGGTTATCAGCTGATTTTTTAGCAGAAACTCTGCAGGCCAGAAGGAAATGATATGTTATATTTAAAATGATGAAAGGGAAAAACAGACAAACAAGAATATTCTACCCAGCAAGGCTCTCTTCAGATTTGACAGAGAAATCAGAAGCTTTATAGATAAGCAAAAGCTAAGAAAATTTAGCACCATCAGACCAGCTTTGCAATGGATGCTAAAGGAACTTCTCTAGGCAGCAGGGGGAAAAAGAAGCCAAAACTAGAAACAAGAAATAACAAATGGGAAAACTCACTGGCAAAGGCAAACATACAGCAAAAGCAAGAAATCACCCATACAAATATGATATCAAAACCAGCAACCATGAGAAGAAGACACTACAAATGCAGGGAATGGAACTGAAATTAAGACATCAGTGACTTAAACAAATATACATAACTTTATCAAAATCTCATGGGAATACTTGTTGATAAATAATTTCTTTGGTTTTGTATAAATATATTTCTGGAAGTATGTTTTCTTCACTGTTTTACTTTGACTAAAGCAAAAAAGGAGGCAGCTTTAAATCTTTTGATCGAGGTTACCCATATTGTTAAACAAAATTTTAAAAGTACACTTAACTGTTTGAGTATTGAAGGATAGATTTTTTTAATGGAGTATAATAGCTTCACAATGCTGTTAGTTTCTGTGGAAAAACAAAGTGAATCAGCTATATGTGCACAGCTCAAGGGGTCCCTGTTGAGCTTCCCTCCCACATATCTCCATCCCACCACTCTAGGGCCTCACAGAACACAGAACTGAACCTCCTGTACTTTATAACAGGCTCCCAATTGTTGCTGTTTAGTCACTCAATCATGACTGATTCCTTGCAACCACATGGACTGAAGCATGCCAGTCTTCCCTGTCCATCACTATTTCCTGGAGTTTGCTTAAACTCACATCCATTGAATCAGTGATGCCATCCAACAATCTCAACCTCTGTCTCCTCCTTCTCCTCTTGCCCTCAATCTTTCCTAGCATAGCGGTCTTTTCCAATGAGTTGGTACAGGTGGCCAAAGTATTGGAGCTTCAGCTTCAGCATCAGTCCTTCCAATGAATACTCAGGGTGGTTTCCTTTAGGACTGACTTGTTTGATCTCATTGCAATCCAAGTACTCTCAAGAGTCTTCTCCAGCACCACAGTTCGAAAACATCAATTCTTCAGCCAATTGTTCAACTCAGCCTTCTTTATGGTCTAACACTCACATCCATAGATGACTACTGGAAAAACCATAGCTTTGACTATATGGACCTTTGATGGCAAAGTGATGTCTCTGCTTTTGAATGTGCTGTTTAGATTTGTCATAGCTTTTTTTCCAAGGAGCAAGCATCTTTTTAATTTCATGGCTGCAGTCACAATCCACAGTATTTCTGGAGCCCAGGAAAATTGTCTGTCACTGTTTCTATTGTTTCCCCACCTATTTGCCATGAAGTGACAGAACTGGACATGATTTAGTTTTTTGAATGTTGAGTTTTAAGGTTTCCACTAGCCATCCATTTTATACTTGATAGTGTATACATGTGAATCCTAGATTATTGTTTCTTTACATCATTATGAAAAATGAGAGCATTGTAATTCCAAGACAGTGTGCTTGTAATTGATCCCAGTGGTCATTAGATGACTATTATTATAGAATTCAGCCTACAGAGGTCAAAAGTTAAAGGATTACACACATAATTTGACATATTGGTTTCCATTTTGTTTTCACGTGAAGTGCTCCATTTTCATCCAGACTTTTAGTCATCAGTTACCCTGATGTAAATAAAACACAGTGAATCTTACAAAATTTTGCCATAAAGGACTCAGTCTAGGTTCACATAATCTTTTTATGATGCCATGTACTATATTGTGTTTTTTTTTAATGTACATTATATAAAGAATGTAAAACTCAAAGGCAAAGACTATACATTTTTAGTAAAGTACTTCAATGACACACTGTCTGTGCTCAATACATTTTAAATAGCAAGTGAAAAAAAAAATCTCATGGGAAGTACAAACCAAAAACCTACAATAGATGTGAATCTTACAAAATTTTGCCATAAAGGGACTCAGTCTAGGTTCACATAATCTTTTTATGATGCCATGTACTATATTGTGTTTTTTTTTAATGTACATTATATAAAGAATGTAAAACTCAAAGGCAAAGACTATACATTTTTAGTAAAGAACTTCAATGACACACTGTCTGTGCTCAATACATTTTAAATAGCAAGTGAAAAAAAAAATCTCATGGGAAGTACAAACCAAAAACCTACAATAGATACAAACATAAAAAAGAAAAAGCAGTTTAAACACAACACTAAAGAGGCAATCAAACCACAAGAGAAGAAAACAAAGAGGAAGGGAAGAATAAAGACCTACAAAAATAAACCCAAAACATTTAAGAAAAATGGCAATAGGAACATATATATTAATAATTATCCTAAATGTAAGTGGATTAATACTCCAACAAAAAGACAGACTGGCTGAATGAATACAAAAACAAAACCGATACATACATTGTCTATAAAAGATCTCTTTAGACCTAGGGACAAATAGAGACTGAGAGTGAAGGGATAGAAAAAGATATTCTATGCAACTTGAAATCAAAAGAAAGCTGAATAGCAATACTCATATCACACAGGGAGGGAGATGGGAGGGGGCTTCAGGATTGGGAACACGTGTACACCTATGGTGGATTCATGTTGATGTATGGCAAAATCAATACAATACTGTAAAGTAATTAGCCTCCAATTAAAATAAATAAATTTAAATTTTTTTTAAAATAGACTTTAAAATAAAGACTGTTACAAGAGATAAGGAAGGACACTGCATAATGATCAAGAGATCAACCAAAGAAGAAGATATAACAGTTATAAATATATATGCCTCCCAGTATTGGAGCACCTCAACATATAAGGCAAATGCTAACAATCCAAAGGGGGAAATCAACAGTGACACAATAATAGTGGGGATCCTTAAATACCTCACTTACACTAATGAACAGGTCACCTAGACAGAAAGTCAGTAAGGAAACACAAGCCCTAAATGACATATTGGACCAGTTAGACTTAATTGCTATTTATAAAGCATTCCATCCAAAACCAACAGAATGCACCTTCTTCTCAGTTGAACACAGAATATTCTCCAAGATATATTACAAGTCAAGCTTTGATAAATTTAAGAATACTGGGATCATATCATCTTTTCCAACAACAACACAATGAGATTAGAAATCAATGACAGAAAAAAAAAAAACATAAAAAACACAAACANGGAGAGGGTGGGATGATTTGGGAGAATGGCACTGAAACATGTATACTATCATGTAAGAAATGAATCACCAGTCTATGTTCGATACAGGATACAGCATGCTTGGGGCTGGTGCACTGGGATGACCCAGAGAGATGATATGGGGAGGGAGGTGGGAGGGGGGTTCAGGATTGGGAACTCATGTACACCCGTGGCGGATTCCTGTCAATGTATGGCAAAACCAATACAGTATTGTAAAGTAAAGTGAAATTTAAAAAAAAGAAAGACTGGGTTTTGGAGGTGAGTTACACAGTGGTCTGAAAGCAACAGGGACCTCACTGATGGTGGCATTTGGGGTAGTGACAACCCTTGGCTAACAATAGCATCACGATCATTAGGAATTTTGCCTGTGTTTAGTTGGAATGAGTAAATATTAATACAAATAGCAGCATATATAGGTGGTAACATGTTGAATTATTCAGTACGTGGCACTTGAATAATATGCAAGCAATTAGCATAACAGATTTGTGCAGGGTTGACTTTTGGTGATTATATTGGAAGCTTTGAAAATATAAATTGATAGGCTTAGGGTCATTTCAGTTCAGTTGCTCAGTCGTGTTTGACTCTTTGCGACCCTATGAATCGCAGCACGCCAACGAGAAGGCCTTTATGGCTGCTTTAAGGAGACTCTCTTCTCTTTCAGTTTCTGCCTTTCAGACTGTGCAGATAATTAGGCCCAAGATCCGATTGGAGTGATGACAGAACTGCAATAGAGACCAGAGATGTAGCCTTGACAGGTTTCTCCTGTCACAGTTAGGGTCCTGAAGGGAAATGTGGTAACTTAAAATATGGAATAGAGATATTTGCATCAATAAGACAGAATATTCAAACCCTCAATTTCTCTGCAACCCAGGCCAATATAAGTATATTCCTCCTTACTGCCAGAAGAGAGAGTTCCTCTTGCCTAAATATCAGGTGATGAGTTCAGCTGAAGTGGGTGCTTCACAAGGTGATACTTGGCCTCGCCATGGTGTTGTTCCCATCATTCTTCATTGCCTCCAGACTGTTAACAGGGTTAGACCTCAGAAGACTGCAACAGGGATGGTATAATCCACGGAGGATGAAATGTCTTTTACACCAAAAGAATTGCAGAACTTGCCTAATATATATGACCAAAAAAGGGAGGATATGTTTGAAGGTAGATTGGGGAGGATGTTGGATTTGGCAGTGGACTCTAAAGCTTAGTAGTTGAAAATTCACTGATAGAGGGTACTAACTTTTGACTTGGGATTCAGTGTTTGGCAAGGATACTCGAACTGGCCCTAACTCTTTACAGGGATAGTTACTTGGTTATGATAGCTGCCTGGATATATTAGGTAAAAGTGGTAGGATTTCCCTGGCATGGCAAGAGAGATTCTCCTTGACCAAACTTTAGTCAGGCTCCTCTAAGCCTTTTACTCAACTAGTCCTTGGCCTTTGGCCTCCGGCCTCCATGTCTATCTTTGCAAGTCCAATTTTAGCAAAACTTCTGCTGATTCAGTTTAGCAAAAATCCTCCTGCTTTGATACTTGATCAAATTCTTTATCCTCCATCATAGATATTTGATCATCATAGACTGCCTTCATCAAGAATCCTATTAAGTCACTAGGATGAATTCTCCTACACTTGATGTCTCCTTTGAGTAAGTTTCCATCTGCTGACCCCTTCATTCTGCTTGCTGGCTATAAATCTTCAGCTGTCTTTGCTTTATTTGAAGGTGAACCTGATCTCTCTTTCTCATTGCAACACTTTTATTGCAATAGTCCTGAATAAAATCTTCCTGGCCATTTAAACAAGTGTCTGAATAATGTTTTCTTTAATAATGGTAGAATTGAGAAAGAATTCAGATGGCTGAAAGAGGTGGGATGTAAGAATGTATTATTTACAGTCAATTGTTTTTCAACAAGCATACTTTGTTGAAACTTTCCAACAAATGATGCTGGAACCACTAGATATACACATGTAAAAGAATGAAGGTGAACTTTTATCTGATGTCACATGCAAAAATTCATTCAAGATGGGTCAAAGACTTAAATGTAAGAGTTGCCGCTGCTGCTGCTGCTAAGTCACTTCAGTCGTGTCCGACTCTGTGCGGCCCCATAGACGGCAGCCCACCAGGCTCCCCTATCCCTGGGATTCTCCAGGCAAGAACACCTGAGTGGGTTGCCATTTCCTTCTCCAATGCATGAAAGTGAAAAGTGAAAATGAAGTCACTAGTCGTGTCCAACTCTTCGTGACCCCATGGACTTCAGCTTGCTAGGCTCCTCCATCCATGGGATTTTCCAGGCAAGAGTACTGGAGTGGGGTGCAAAATGTAAGAGTTAAAAGTTACAGAATTCTTGAAAGATAAGTGTAAATCTTTGTGATATGGGATTAGTCAATGTTTCTTAGATACAATACCAAATGAACAGGCATCAATAGGAAAATGGATAAATTGATAGTATCAAAATAAAAAATATTTGCACTTCAAAGAACACCATCATAAAAGTAGAAGACAATTCAAAGAATGGGAGAAATTTTTAAAATTATATATCTGATAAGGGATCTAGAATAGTCAAAGAACTATTAGAACTCAATAATAGAAATAAAACTAAATAACCTAACTTAAAAATTAGCAAAGAATCTAAATAGACAGTTCTCCAAAGAAGATATACAAATGGCCAATAAAAGATAAAAAGATGCTCAACCTCATTAGCCATCAAGGAAAGGAAAATCAAAAACGATAATGAGATACCATTTCACACTCATTATAATAATGATAGTTAAAAAGATAATAATGAGTGTTTCTGAGGATATAGAGAAATTGGAACTCTTCATACACCACTAGTGGGATGCAAAATGGTATAGCCAGTTCAATAAAGAATTGAGGTTTCCTCTCACACTTGTATATAGAGTTACTCTATTATCCAGCAATTCCAGTCCTAGGTAAACAACTAAGAGAAATGTAAACATACATAAACACAAAAACTTGTACATAAAAATGTTCAGAGGATCATTATCCATAACAGTCGAAAGTGGAACCCTCCCAAACGTCCATCAACTGAAGAATGAATAAGTAAATAAAATGTAGTATATCCATACAATAGAATATTATTCAGAAATGATACATTCTACAAAATTAATGAATGACCTTTTAAGCATTATGCTTAAGTAAAAGAAGTCAGTTACAAAAGACCAAATGTACAAATTCCTTTTATACAAAATGTCCAGAATATGCAAATCAATGAAAAGGGAAAATTAGTGATCACCTAATCACTCCTAGGGCTAGTAGTATTGAGATGATTAGGAGGTAATGGCTAAAGGATGCAGATTTTCCTTGGGGGGGGGGGCAATGAAAATATTCTAAAATTGATTGAGGTAATATATGCATGTGAATACACTATGTTAATATAATAAAAGCTATTGAATTATATACTTTTGGTAAATGTATCTTAGTAAAGCTGCTTTAAAAAAAAAAAAAGAATGTATCAATGACACTAATATTACCTGAGTTACCTGATAACTCTACATGAAGTGTTGCTGGCAGAGTCCAGAGAATATTCAGTTCACTAAAGCATTAAGGAATGTTTTGATAAGAAGGGGCATTGTCATATCATTGCGTAATCAGAAGTAAACAAGGGAAGATAGGCAGAAGGGTTAACAGCAGCCGCCGTAGGGAAAAACACAGTTTTTACATTTCAGTCAGTTGACAGACTGAGTCCACTGATTAAAGAGGGGCTGAGGTGGGTGGGGTGGGGGAGCCTAGATTCCCTTCAAAAGGGACAGTTCAGTGCAACCGCAAATATGACCAGTCAGTAATACTCGAATCCTTCTACCAGAGTTGACTATGATCATTCTCCAGGATAACTGCATTAGGGGAAAAGGAAGATGCAGACTTTTCTTGAGGATTTTTAGATGTCCTGAGATGATACTAATACCAGAAGACCCAAATACTAATACCAGAGGACCCATCGTGGTCCTCCAGTTGAGTGAGAGTTTATGGGGATCATACCAGAAACAGAATTTTGATTCTGGTCCTTACTGCATATTAAGGTAGAGATAATCAACAGCTGACAAAATCCTCAGGTTTGTTCGCTGGTTTTGTAGGCCAATAAACAGCTCTAGGTCCCTTTGCCTCTGCTTCCCTGGAATTGGAACTGTGTGTGTGCTCAGTCATGTCCAACTCTTTGTGACCCCCATAGACTGCCAGGTTCCTCTGTTCATGGAATTCTCCAGGCAAGAATACTAGAGTGAATTGCCACTTCCTTCTCCAGGGAATCTTCCTGATCCAGGGATCAAACCCAGATCTCTTGCATTGGCAGGCAGATTCTTTACCATCTTAGGCACCAGGGAAGCCCCTGGAATTGTACTTATTAATAAAATAAGCTATTGTCTCAGGCTCTGATTTCTATGGAACTCAAGTTAAGACAGGTATATTCTTACGCTAAGAAAGAAACATGCAACTTTCTCTTTTTTTTTTTCTTGAAACGTACTATTCTCTAAATCTTGATCATTTTTGACAAATATGTGAGTATAAGAAATATTACATCCCCTCTAACTCCACTATAAAAAAGACAACCTCAATACAATGATCAGTGACAACGGGTACTTGGCATCTGATTGGGAAACAACCAGAAATGGTAGATTTGGGTAAACTTGAGATCAAGTGCCCATTGGTAGGGGAGAGCCAGGACTCAGCTCCCACTGGTCACCTGGGTGAAGAGCATCAATCAACACTACCAGAGCTTTCTGCTTTTCTAAAGAGGCCAGAATTCCAGCTTTTCATGTAGAAACTATTAATTGAAATATTTTGACCGGCAGGGTGTTTTAAAAACATACTAGAGGCCAAATATAGCATATCTCTTGGGTGAATTTGGCCCAGGAGTCCACAAATACAAACATTTGGACTAAGCAGTAAAGTCTTACTTCTTTAGTTTTGTTGGGGGTGGGGTGGTATTTATTGGTTCAATTTGCTGTTTAGTTGCTAAGCGTGCCCGACTCTTCTTCAACTCCATGGATTGTTGCCCTCCAGGCTCCTCTCTCCATGAGATTTCCCAGGGAAGAATACTGGAGTGGGTTGCCATTTCCTTCTCCAGAGGATCTTCCCGACCCGGAGCTCGAACCTGGGTCCCTTGCTTGGCAGGCGGATTCTTTCCCACTGTGCCACCTGGGCTCATTGCCCTGTGCCTGTTCTCTAGTACAGTGCCAAGCTCACAGTTGGCATTCAAAAGATACTTGTTGAATGACTAAACATTATTTAAAACACCTATAAGAACCAATCTATATAGTTATAATATGTTAAAAAGAAAATAAAGCCCACATTTTTTGACCACAATAATACAACTGCAGAATTCCAAAGTGGATAAAACTCAGCTAATTTTTCAGTTAACCTAGTGTCTTTAGAAGGATGCTAAAGCTGAAACTCCAGTACTTTGGCCACCTCATGTGAAGAGTTGACTCATTGGGAACGACTCTGATGCTGGAAGAGATTGGGGGCAGGAGGAGAAGGGGATGACAGAGGATGAGATGGCTGGATGGCATCACTGACTCGATGGGTGTGAGTCTGAGTGAACTCCAGAGTTGGTGATGGACAGGGAGGCCTGGCATGCTGCGATTCATAGGGTCGCAAAGAGTCGGACACGATTGAGAGACTGAACTGACCTGAACTGAGTGTCTCTAGATTTGAGAACCTGGTAGGTCTCGAGATGGAGCTTTCATCAGCATCATCTGGAGGGTTTGTTAAAATAAAAATGGTTAAATCCTACCCTCAGAGTGTGTTTCAGCAGGTCTGGGGTGGGGCCCAGGAATTTGCATGCCTAACAATTTTTCAGACAAGGCTGATACCAATCAGGGGCCCACATTTTTGAAGTGCTGCTGAAAAATCCTCTTATAAAATCTCTTTATATTGCAGCAGAGCCTTACCTGTTCCAAAGGGTCTTTGCTGACTTTTGCTACCCCAGGAGACTTCAGCCCTTTCCCAAGCCTCACCAAGTGGCAGAAAAAAAGTTAAATAAATCCAAGTCAAGCAATGCTGTGCTCTGAGACTTCCCTTTCTGGAGGCCTCTGAAGAACAGCCTATTTCTGTTTCCAGCTTTAAAGGTTGAAGCTCTTAGTTGACGTGTCAAGCCTGTCTACCTTCTGGGGCTTACTCGTAAGAGGGGTCAGAGTGCACAGAGGGCAATGCAGCCCTCCTCCTGGAGCAGGACTGGTGCTGCAGCCCCCCACCATGCACATCTCAGTTGTGGTCCCATTCCCACAACAGAGAGGAAGCACACACCTGCATCCATCCCGAAGGTCTATTATCCTCACCCTTCTAACTAAACCAGGCTCTATGCACAGGCAAATCCTTTTTACTCCAAGTTCCTTGACAAGCATCAATAAACTGCTAATCCAGCCTCTTTATTATAGGTGAAGCTGGAGAGTGCAGTCTGAGTGTGAAGGTACCATATGGTACCTGTTATGTTGCTGGCAGAAGGAATGAAGATGTGGACATGGGCACTGGGAGACTTACCACGGGAAGATTGCTGAGGCAGAGTAACATTGGATTTTAAAATGTCATTTTTCCACAGTTCACTGACAATTCCTATGTACTTAAATTCCTGCATTCTCAAGAACAAAATCTAAACAAAAGGAGGTGAAACAGTAGTAAACAAATTTTTTAAAGAAATTTTTATAACTCAAAGTAAAAGAACAAAACTAAAAAAGCAGCAAGGTAAACATCTGCTCTGATATAAGTCTCCCAAGGTAATATTTAAGATTTTGAAAACATATATTCTTAGGAGCTCAATAAAGATAATTAGTATGCAAAGTCCAGAAGAATACCAGAAAACATGAAATGCATGAAAAATAAGAACATAAATTCAACATGTAACCTATAAAAGTCAATGATGCCTACGATTAATAATCAAGGTATGATTTTTCAAAATCTAGAATTTTTGAAAGAATCTCTGTGTGTGCTCAGTTGCTCAGTCCTGTCTGACTCTGTGACCTCATAGCCTGCCAGACTTCTTTATGCATGGGATTCTCCAGGCAAGAATACTGGAGGGGGTTGCCATTTCCTCCTCCAAGAGATCTTTCTGACCCAGGGATCCAATCTGTGTCTCTCGTGTCTCTTGCATTTGCAGGTGAATTCTTTTACCACTGAATCACTTAGAAAGCCCCTTTGAAGAATGAAGACTATGAGTTAAAACAACCAGCACTGTCTCAAGTTAAACAGAAAGTGAAAGTGAAAGTCACTCAGTTGTGTCCAACTCTTTGCAACCTCATGTACTATACAGTCCATGGAATTCTCCAGGCCAGAATACTGGAGTGGGTTCCATTCCGTTCAGTCGCTCAGTCATGTCCGACTCTTTGCGACCCCATATGAATCACAGCACGCCAGGCCTCCCTGTCTATCACCAACTCCTAGAGTTCACTCAGACTCACGTCCATTGAGTCCGTGATGCCATCCAGCCATCTCATCCTCTGTCGTCCCCTTCTCCTCCTGCCCCCAATCCCTCCCAGCATCAGGGTCTTTTCCAATGAGTCAACTCTTCGCATGAGGTGGCCAAAGTACTGGAGCTTCAGTTTTAGCATCATTCCTTCCAAAGAAATCCCAGGGTTGATCTCCCTCAGAATGGACGGTTGGATCTCCTTGCAGTCCAAGCGACTCTCAACAGTCTTCTCCAACACCACAGTTCAAAAGCATCAATTCTTCAGCACTCAGCCTTCTTCACAGTCCAACTCTCACATCCATACATGACCACAGGAAAAACCATAGCCTTGACTAGACGGACCTTAGTCAGCAAAGTAATGTCTCTGCCTTTGAATATACTATCTAGGTTGGTCATAACTTTTCTTCCAAAGAGTAAGCGCCTTTTAATTTCATGGCTGCAGTCCCCATCTGCAGTGATTTTGGAGCCCAAAAATACAAAGTCTGACACTGTTTCTACTGTTTCCCCATCTATTTCGCATGAAGTGATGGGGCCAGATGCCATGATCTTCGTTTTCTGAATGTTGAGCTTTAAGCCAGCTTTTTCACTCTCCTCTCTCACTTTCAACAAGAGGCTTTTTAGCTCCTCTTCACTTTCTTCCATAAGGGTCGTGTCATCTGCATATCTGAGGTGATTGATATTTCTCCCAGCAGTCTTGATTCCAGCTTGCAGCAAAGCCCAGGAACAGAATATGTTCTCTCTTTATTAATGTTCCATGTCAGTATATGAAGAACGTGTTTTATTCTGTTGTTGGTTGAAATGGTTGATAGATGCCAATTATATTCAGTTAATTGATGGGGATATTTAGTTCAACTACATTCTTACTTTCTTTTGCTTACTGAGCCTATACATTATTGGTAGAAACGTGTCCAAGTGTCCAAATATGTGGACTTGTCTGTTTCTCCTTGAAGTTCTATCAGCTTTTGCCCCAGGTCAGGCCAATTTTCATGCTCTGTTGTAAAGTACAAACACATTAAGAATTGTTATGCTTTCTGTAGAACTGACTCCTTCGTCATATGTAGTATCCTCTTTAACTCTCATAATTTTCTTTGTTCTAAAATCTGCTTTGTCTTAAACTAATATATAATTAGCCTAGCATACTATATCTTTCCTCTTTCCTCTTCCCTTTATTTTTTGTACCTGGAACTTTATACTTCAAATAGATCTATGGTCATATACTGTTGGGCCTTGTTTTATTTGTACTCTTACAGTTTCTATATTTTAATTGGTGCATCAGACCAATCACATTTTAAATTATTATTTATATAGTTAGATTAATATCTACCATACTTTGGAAGTATTTTCTATTCATGGTTATTGTTCTTTGCTTTTCATTGAGGTGGGTTTTTTTTTTTTTTTTTGGTATTCTACTCTTTCATCTTTGGTTGTAACTGAACGTTTCATATAATTCCATTTTTTCTATCTTAATATTAATTACACATCTTTTGAAAAAAATTAGTGGTTGCCATAGGACTTTCAGTAGGCATTTACAACTAAATTAAATCCACTTTCAAATAACACTACACTGCTTCATGGGTAGTGCCTGCACCTCATAACAGAATATTTCCAGTTCCTGCCTCCTATTCCTTATAACATTGCTGTCATTCATTACATTTATTCATAAGGTATAATCACCTAACTGTTGCTGTTATTATTTTGAACAAAGTATTTTAAAAATCTATTAAGAATAAGAAAAATAAAATATTTCACTTTACCTTCATTTATTACTTCTTAAGCACTTTTTTCTTTACATAGATTAAAATTTCTGATCTATATCAGTTTTCTTTTCACTGAAGAACTTTTAAAAACATTTCTTGTAAAACAGATCTACAAGCAAGAAATTCTATTGGTTTCTGTTTGAGAAATTCTTTTATTTTTTCAATTTTGAATAATACTTTCATTGTATACAGAATTTTAGTTTTGTGGTTTTAATTTTCAATACGTTGTATATTTCACCCACTCTCTTCTTGCTTGCATGATTTCTAAAGAGAAACCCAGTGTAATTCTTATCCTTGTTCAACTGTAGATAATCTGTGTCCCTCCCTCCCTCCATGATCTTCTATATTCATTGTCTTTGATTTCTGCAATTTGAATATGATATGCCTAATTATGGGTTAGCATGTGAGATGAGTGCAATTGTGCAGTAGTTGGAGCATTCTTTGGCATTGCCTTTCTTTGGAATTGGAATGAAAACTGACCTTTTCCAGTCCTGTGGCCACTGCTGAGTTTTCCAGATTTGCTGGCATATTGAGTGCAGCACTTTCACAGCATCATCTTTCAGGATTTGAAACAGCTCAACTGGAATTCCATCACCTCCACTAGCTTTGTTCGTAGTGATGCTTTCTAAGGCCCACTTGACTTCACATTCCAAGATGTCTGGCTCTAGATTAGTCGTCACAGGGGATGTTCTTGACCCAGGAATTGAACTGAGATCTCCTGCATTGCAGGCAGATTCTTTACCAACTGAACTATGAGGGAAGCTCTAAAACGTAAATACCACTTGTGCGACCTGGAAAGCCCAATAAAGCTACTGAGTTCCACACTGAGCTGTGACATCCATTTTTATGATATCTATTTGGCTGCATTTGGTCTCAGTTGTGGCATGTGGGATCTAATTCCCTGACCAGGGATTGAACCTGGGTCCCCTGATTGGGAGCATGGAGTCTTAGCCACTGGACCGCCAGGGAAGTTCCTGAACTGTGACATCTTTACTTAACTTTTAGAAATTGTTAAATTTTAAGAATAAAGATTGAACAATTTTAAATGTCACAATTAAAATTTCTTCTGGTTTCCTTACTGCTAACCTAAGATAATGGAGTCAGAGCTTTAAAATTCTTAAAGACAAAAGACCAGTCTAAGAACACAACACACAGCCAAACTCTGAATAATAGGTAAAGACAAAAATCTTAAATGGTCAGTCTTCTAGAAAATGTACTGAACATCCTCTCTGCAGAGGTCACATGGACTGTCAACCAGCTCATCAAACCCTATAGTAGGGGTATAGGAAGAAATCCTTGAATGAGAAAGTTGATGCCGAAAATGATGTACAGTATCCAGTAAAACCAACTATCCTCTTTTTCTTTAAAAAAATAAGCAAATGTTAATAGGAAGAAGGAGTGACACAATACTGATAAGAGTAAATATGTTAAAAAAAAAAAAAAAGAAGAAGAATGATAGTGCTGAGACACCTAACTAATTGGCATGATTGTTTAAACAAAAGTAGAACAAAATAAATCAAAAATAATGAAGGCATAAGAACCTCAGATTAAACACAAATGATGAATAGAAGAAAGGGGAGGGGCAGGCCAGGAAGCACAAGAAAGTGTCATCCTCCAAAGAGGAAGACCAAAGTAATTACGTTTAAATGCGCAGATCTAAATTAATAATTAGAATACTAAACACTTACTAAAAATAATTGTGACCAGTTTTGTAGTAATTAATTAATGACTACTGCAATTAAGAATGTTTATGACCCATTTTAAAGTAATCATAATGATAAGTATAGGATAATTAACTTATAAATTATTCTACATGAAAAAAATACATTACAGTCCATTTATCTAAATTGATAATATAAAGGAAAAATGGAAGGTCTACTTTTAAAAACAAAATAAACAAAGGACAGAACAAATAAAGAATATTAAAAAATAAAATTACTTAGTTCATTCATCAAAAGACATGCTCCTTGACTATTTAAATCCATGTATGAATTTAGAAAAATATATAAAGCATAAAAGTACTGAAGAGTTTAAAATATAATATGGACAAATATTATTAATAATCTCTTATAATTCAAAAGAAGATCATTATGTTTTGATAGCAGATATATTATTTACAAATACATGACTTTTAAGGAAGTTTTGTATATATCTAATTTACAACCAAAAAACTACAGAAGAAAAATGTTAAAAAGAGGATAATTAATAAAAATCATATTAACTTAGACATTTTCATTTTTATAAATACACAAAATCAAAATTTTAATTAGTATTTTTAACTGTCAGATATAATTCCACAGAAATTTAAAAGAAAAACATTACAATCAACTAATTACCTCAGAAATTTAACTATGACTCAATATTTTAAAAACCTAATCAAATAATCACATCAAAAATCTTTTATATGTATATGTATGGCTGACTTGAGTTGTTATACCACAGAAACCAAAACAACATTGTAAATCAATCTTCCTCCAATTAAAAAATAAATTTAAAAAATTTTCAGACAAAACTTATTTGTTCAGCAGATGCTGAAATTGGTCACTTTTATTCTGAATGGTGTACTCAAACTGAAGAATAAAGCAAAG
Source organism: Aepyceros melampus (assembly GCA_006408695.1). Classification (NCBI taxonomy): domain Eukaryota; kingdom Metazoa; phylum Chordata; class Mammalia; order Artiodactyla; family Bovidae; genus Aepyceros; species Aepyceros melampus. The sequence continues at coordinate 148,273 of SJXQ01006837.1, forward strand.
AAGCTCACCAGTACCTTTTTTAAATTTTAATATATTGGAGATTCTGACTAATGCAAAAGTTAGAATAAGATGAATAGGTATTGAAAGGGAGAGACAAATTAATAGTTGAAGATGACATGATTTAAATATGTGTTAGTCAGTGTTCTCCAGAGAAACAGAACCAATAGGACGTGTACCAGTTCAGTTCAGTTCAGTCACTCAGTTGTGTCTGACTCTTTGTGACCCCATGAATCGCAGCACGCCAGGCCTCCCTGTCCATCACCAACTCCCGGAGTTCACTCAGACTCATGTCTATCCAGTCGGTGATGCCCTCCAGCCATCTCATCCTCTGCTGTCCCCTTCTCCTCCTGCCCCCAATCCCTCCCAGCATCAGAGTCTTTTCCAATGAGTCAACTCTTCGCATGAGGTGGCCAAAGTACTGGAGTTTCAGCTTTAGCATCAGTCCTTCCAAAGAACACCCAGGGCTGATCTCCTTTAGAATGGACTGGTTGGATGTGTATAGACATACATAAAAGGAGATTTAACATCAGAATTGGTGCATGTAGTTATGGAGTCAAAAAAATCATGAGAAAACCCACTATAAGTTATTTTAAGTTAGGTAAAAAGAGCAAAGTTCAAAATAAATTCTGAAAGAGCCATATCACTCCTTTGTACTGGCAATAATTATTTAAATAACAAATCATTTTTAGAGAAAGGTAGATCAAGATCCTTTTAACAATAATAAGGAAACAATACAATAGGAATAAATTTAAAAGAAAGTCAGAGAAAAAACAGAAAGTTTGGGAGTTTGTTTTAAAGTCTAAATATTGTAGTATTTTTCATATTTTTAATATATAAAGAGTTTATCATACAAGTATACAGTATTAAAAAATGACAAAAAATGACTTTTCTGTCCATATTATTTTGTCATTAAAAGCAATAACTATGAATTTTGAAAAAATACTGACATTTTACAAGGAAAAATAAAGTAAGAATGACAAAAAAAAATGAACCTGAAAAAGAACAATATGGGTATTTACCTCTATTGTTAATTAAAACCTATATAAAAGAAATGATCATTAAAATGGGGACTTCCCTGGTGACCACTGGTTAAGAAACTGCCTATCAATGCAGGGGACACAGGTTCGATTAGTCCAAGGATATTCCACATGCCTCAGGTAACAAAACCCATGCGCCAAAACTACTAAGCATGTGCCCTTGAGCCTGAGCTCTGCCACAAGAGAAGCCACTGCAATCAGAAACCCACGCATAGCAAGTAGAGAATCCCATAGACAGAGGAGCCTGGCAGGCTACAGTCCATGGGGTCACAAAGAGTCACACAGGCACACATCTGTAGAAACTCAATATGTGATAAAGCAAGCATTCTAAAGTTATAAAACAATTTTAATAAGTGATTTGAATTTCAAACATTTAAGTAATTTGTAGGGAAATGTATTAGAGATGTCTGAATGCATGTGCCAAAATAAGCTAGATAGGATTAAAGAGTTACATAGAAAAAGATGAACAAAGTAGACGGAGAATTGTTAATATTCACCACCACTACCAGGATAAAGAGACTTAAAAGCTGTTGACAAGATAAATTTTTACATAATAAAAAGCAATAGATTATACAAATGGCTCCAGTTCTTTCAACAAGTGGAGTCTATGTCTCCACGCTTTAAATCTGGGCTTGCTTTAAAACTTGCTTTGGGCCAGTTGGACTTCAAAATTCCTCTAGCTTTTGGAATCCTTGCTACTGCTGCCATGTGAGCAAGCCCAGCCTCGCCTACTGAATGACTGGGCACCACGTGGAGCAGAGACAAGCCATCTCAGCTGAAACATCTTAGACGGGCCAATCCCCCAGCTGACCAGGCTGGTACCAGCAAATGTTTAGGCAAGCTCAGTCAGCCACCCAGCTGAGTCAGCCTAAACTGCTGATGTATGAACTAATCGTCTGTGTCAAGCTACTAAGTATTGAGATAGTCTGTTACATAACAATAAATAGTTAATATTCTAAATATGTAGTTGTTCTCTAAGAGTAAGAAGGAGGATTATGAGCGAGGCAACCCCGAGGGACAGGTGGATTTATTATACAGAGAAAAGATCATTCAGAAAATGAGCAGAATCCTCAGATTATCTCAAAGGTAGAAAAGGCATGGTTTACACCCAGAAAGTTTGCACTTGAGGAAAGCCAAGTTCAGGAAAGGGGGTGGGACAATTGATTATAACATCGGTTGGGGTACTAACATGACAATAGGAGTAACCTGACCTCTGAATATGTCCCTATTCCCAAGCGCCAGTTAATAGCTGAAAGAATAAATGATTCCTGACAGCAGCCATGTGTAGAGCAAAGGGGTTGAGAAATACTACTGCATGGCTAGCTTTGCCCAAAAGTAATAGGGAGCATCCAAGACCAGAGGAGGTGCAACCCAGGTGCCCTGCCCAGCAGCAACCTCATCAACTCCCCACTCTCACTTTTCAGCTGTTTCCACCCAGCGGAGAATAAGACCCTGCAACTCTTCTGTCCACTTTCTCAGTAAACTTCTGAAGGAAAAGGAAACGTTCTGTCTGGCAGAGAACCTCTAGCTGTTCTGACATTTCATATACTATCTACAGTTTTCACATACTATCTTATTTAATCCTCACAAAAAATATATGAAAATGGTGGTATTTGTAATTCCTCCTATTTAAGATGAGAAGATTGAGGAATGGAGAGACAAGTTTAATGTGATTGCAGAGCAAAATGTATAATTTTAGTATAATTAATAACATCACAGTCATAAAGGTGAATGTTACATATACAAATAAGATTATTTTAAATGAGATGCCAAGTGGAGATGTTAGGAAAGAAAATTGTTGAAATAAAAATTCAGTTTATTATTTGCTGGCACAGGTGAAGAGTGACTGAGCAAGCTGAATTGGGCCTAAAGATTTTCCTATAATGGAAAAAAAAAAAAAACAAAGTTGTTTCACGGGGGTAAAAAAGTAAGATATAAAGGCTAGATCCAGAATTTCCAGTATTACTGGGGAAATGAGGCAATAGAGAGTAGGCACTATCTCATGAAATAATTGCTAAGATTTCCCAAAGTAAGACAATATTTAAAATATTCTGTCAAATTTTAAACAGGATAAATTCTATAGACCAACACTAACCTATCACAATGAAATTTCAGAACATAGAAGAAGAGATTGAAAATTAAAGAGAACCATTACATGAAGAATCTAAAGAAACCAAACTTATTGGAACAGAGATTGGACTGGTAGTTCCCAGAGGCCAGGAGTAAGAGGTGGGGGGATTGGATAAAGGTGGTCAAAAGGTTAAAACTCCCAGTCATAAGTTCTAGGGATAATTTTAAAAGATTAACTTGGCAAATTAGATGAAATGGAAAATTTTCTTGAAAAACACTGATTACCAAAACTGATACAAGGAGAAATAGAAAGTCTGAACAATCTCCTCTCTGTTAAAATGATTGAATTTATTAATTAAAAAATCTTCCCAGAAAGAAAAGTCCAAGGCCAGGTAGCTTCACTGACAAATTCTACCTAACATTTGGGAGAAGTATCCATTTTACATGAACTCTTTCAAAAAATAAAAGAGTAGAGAATACATCCCAGTTTATTTTATGAAGCTAGCATTACTCTGATAGCAAAAAAAAAAAGACATTACAAGAAAACTATATACAAATATCCTTCATGAAATAAACACAAAACTTCTTAACAGAAATGGGAGTAGGTTTGTGACTTAGACAGAGACAACAGGATGATAGCCTCCAGGACTTTAATTCTGATAAGAGTGACATAACACAAGGATAATTAGAGGCTATTCATCCAACTGCAAAGAAATTACAGAGGCAGCTACTGTCCAGCCACAGTGTTGGTGATGACTCTCCAACCAGTTCAGTTCAGTCACTCAGTCGTGCCCAACTCTTTTCGACTCCATGAATTGCAGCACGCCAGGCCTCCTTGTCCATCACCAACTCCCAGAGTTCACTCAAACTCACGTCCATCGAGTCAGTGATGCCATCCTGCCATCTCATCCTCTGTCGTCCCCTTCTCCTCCTGCCCCCAATCCCTCCCAGCATCAGAGTCTTTTCCAATGAGTCAACTCTTTGCATGAGGTGGCCAAAGTATTGGAGTTTCAGCTTTAGCATCAGTCCTTCCAGTGAAACCCAGGACTGATCTCCTTTAGGACAGACTGGTTGGATCTCCTTGCAGTCCAAGGGACTCTCAAGAGTCTTCTCCAACACCACACTTCAAAAGCATCAATTCTTCGGCACTCAGCTTTCTTCACAGTCCACCTCTCACATCCATAGATGACCACTGGAAAAACCATAGCCTTGACTAGACGGACCTTAGTCGGCAAAGTAATCTCTCTGCTTTTGAATATGCTGTCTAGATTGGTCATAACTTTCCTTCCAAGGAGTGAGCATCTTTTAATTTCATGGCTACAATCACCATCTGCAGTGATTTTTTGGAGCCCAAAAAATAAAGCCTGACACTGTTTTCACTGCTTCCCCCTCTATTTCCCATGAAGTGATGGGGCCAGATGCCATGATGTTCATTTTCTGAATGTTGAGCTTTAAGCCAACTTTTTCACTCTCCTCTTTCACTTTCATCAAGAGGCTTTTTAGTTCCTCTTCACTTTCTGCCATAAGGGTGGTGTCATCTGCATATCTGAGGTTACTGATATTTCTTCCGGCAATCTTGATTCCAGCTTGTGCTTCTTCCAGCCCAGCGTTTCTCATGATGTACTCTCCAACCAGCCTATCCCTAAAGGAAGACCTTGGCTCTTCTCTGTTGCCAAATTTCCCTAGGTTCAGCCAATAGTTTACTTTGACATTCTAAGTGGCCAGTTAGCTCAGTTGGTTAGATCATGGTGCTAATAATTTGACATTCTAGGTTTTGATCAGTTCTGCAAACTACCCAAAAGTCTTTCAATAAATTCACTTCTGCTAAATTTAGCAACCAAGAACCTGAACAATAAATTCACCCCTGCTACAGTTCTCAAAATCAAGAACCCAGAGCTATGGAGAAATTAGTATCCAGGAGTAACGTGCACAGACTCTCAGGTTCATGGAAGGAATTTAGGTTTGGAAATCTGACTTCACTGGGATGAAGCCTGTAAAAATTTATTTTAGTGTTTAAGGACAGTCATCTAGCATAACAGCTAATTAAATTGATCACCTATGCGACCAGAAATGAAGAACTCATTGAATGTAAGGCATGGAGGAGAGAGACTATTCAAAATGTTTTCAGGGCTCCCTGTCTCCACCTCTCAGCTCTCAGTTTCAAGATTATGATCTACTCATATAGATTTCCAGAGAGCCATGATCAACATGAGTTTCACAAGGATTTAAGACTCAAAGTGACTGAAAAAAAAAGTGCCTTTCTCTCCCTCTCTCTCTCCTCCCTCTACTAGCATTTATACAAATCCCTGTCCAAAAAAAATTTTAGTCATGCCTAGGACATATGGTCACCTGTGGATCTTCAAAGTGTCCACTGATACATGATCTTCTGAATGGCTAGACTGTATCTTGTACCCACTTCCATGGCAGAGAAGACAGGGTCTTTTGATTGGCAGCCATACCTAATTCATATGGGGTAAGAGAAAAATTGTTCTCAAAAGGATGCTGGACAGACAAAAAAGTGTGAGAGTTGACCACCACAGAGAGAAAGGGCAGAGATGAAGTAGAGACAGGAGCTGACCTATTGAACTAAATCCTCTGTGAGAAAATTGAAGAGGGAACTAGATAGTAAGGTAGGAGGAACTAATTTTAGATCAGAGGAGAGATGCGTGATCTTTTATACTCTGTGTGTGTACTAAGCTGCCTCAAATCCTTAACTGATTATAACATTTATAACATAAATAAGAGTACTGGGGCCTTGTGTCCTTGAAAATAAACCATTTTAAGTATCTAGTGTCTTGGTAACTTGCACACTTGCCAATCAAGAGTTAATGCAACAATTATGAATACTACTAATGAAATTTGTCATCACTGAACATGAACCCAAGTGATGCTCCTGTGGCCCACTCCCTTAATTATCTTGCATAATCCTTGTGCCAGGATACAATCAAGCAGGATTTATAGATTAAAAGCCACATGCACTGGGGTTCAGGATGCAGATTTGGAAATAGTAGACCCAAGTTTCCATCCTGGCTACATCACTTGCCACTTATGGGACCCTAAGAAAGTCAGTCAGTGTTTAATTTTGTAAAATGGTCCACAGAGGGCCTTGAACATGATTAGGTCTCAGTGATAAGTATTCCCTGTTGTTAGTACCATGGTTCTAGAACTTTGCAACCAGTTCACTTAAAACATCTCACAGCTTCCCATCATTCTGATTCTTTTCTAATTCCAGCTGGAATTAGTGAGATTTCACTGTTCATTATAAAGCATAATGTATAAATATTGAAAACGGGTACATGCAAGTAACCAGCCACAGTGTGTTGTTTTTTTTTTTTTTTAAGCAAAACATCCTCTAGATCTCCCCCACCCAGAAACCCTCCCCAGCCAGCCCCATTGATAACGGCAGCTAAAAATCCCTCACAACTTTTGGAACTCCGCTATACTGAAAGAATTCAACCATATGTCTGTTGTCCAGTCAAAAACTTGGTAGTTCGCACTTCTAAGAGCATGTTTTCTAAACATCTCTCGTAAATGGAGATTTTGACTTTATGCCCGGGACACCCTGAGAGCTGCTCCTGCAGAAGAAAAAAAAAAAAAAACTAATAGGATAATAAATCCCAAGTCCTTTTTCCCCAACTCCGAACAAGAGTTGTTTTAGTTAAGCCAGCCTTCACTTTCCTCTGGACGCTGCCCGCGTGCTCGTCAGACCATTGTGTTTAATACAGGACTTTTGACTCAGCCATCATTACTCACACTTTACTGATTTTACTTTAAACACTGCTCACTAACACGACAATTTATCACAACTGTTTTCTCTAGCAGTGGGGGGATAATTTATTTCCCCGCTGAAGGGTTTGATATTTATTAGTGCGGCCGCTGGGCTGCTCAGCAGAGATGCACGCTCCAGGGGACGCACCGCGGCTTCAGTCCCAGGCCTGCTCCATCCTCTCTGCTCCAGCCCACCCGCTCCTCCTGGGCAGGACCCGGGCAGGGCACAGAGGAGAGTAACTCTGGAAGAGGAAGCGGGGTGCTCCCCTCCATCCCGAAGGGGATGCTGACAACCCTGGAGGGGCGAGGTGAGCCGAGCCTTCAAGCCTGGAGACTTAGGACCGAGCCCAGAAATGCAGGCATCTGCAGAGGAGGACTCACTGGAGGGTGGCCCCCCAGGGCCCCCAGCAGAAGAGATGGCAAAGAGATCCTCAGGTAAGGCGGGTTTGGACTGAGAAGTAGAGTATCCCAAGCTTCTAAGACTGGTGGGAAACAACTCCTACACCACCCAGCACACAGCATCTCTGCAAGGCAGTCAGGGTGCTTGGAAAGGGCAGCTTCTAGTGATAAGTTTATTGTAACGGCAAATGAGTAACCAAAGAACAGAACAAGAACTTGGGTTTACTGTGTGCCTGGCACCACGCTAGGCTGACACGCATCATTTCATCATCTTAGCAATAATCCCAGGGATGATGATAATCATGATGATGCCGCCCTAGCATGCGTGTTGGTGTCCAGGGGGCTTTGTAAGGTCACGTTTATTGCCTACTCTTCTAGAGCTAGTACCTGGGAGAGCCAGGGAACACACACAGATCTGTCTGACCAAAGGGCCATGTCCTCCTGCTGAATGAAAGGCTCTGGAAAGCTCAGCAGAGGGCCTCAGGGCAGGGCCTGGAGTTCCCGCCACCAGAGCCACCCTTTCACTTAGGGTGCTATCTCTAACAACGTTTGTTATCTGGGGGACATAGCCATAAGATCCATTAGCACTTGGGTCACATTAGTCAGGACTTACTGGATGATTTTCTTTTCCAGAATACTGGGGATGAGTCACAGGACAGTTAAACCCTGATGTTTTCACGTTGAGTAAACTCCTGGGGGTGAGAGTGTGGTGAGTGTCTTAGTGAATGCTGTTGAGGGAGGGGAGGATGTGCTGAAACACAGGAGTGTGAACACACACCTAGAGGAGGAAACGTGGAAGAAAAATGTGAATGGACTAAAAAGGGACACATGCCCCTATCACAGCAGATGTGCTAAGCTTCAAGCACTGGGAAATTCATAGTCCTAGAAGTTTCCCAACATTTGTGGTGTGCTAGGCCCTGTGCTGGAATAAAGGTCACAAAACGAGATACGATAACAAGCCCCATCCCAAGAGTTTGTTATCTATTTCCCCTGAGACTTTGAGAAAATTCCTAGGATGTCAGGAAAAAAAAAATTTTTTTTCATAAAAGAGACTTGGGGTAAAAAGGTGGGTCATATAAAGTTCCACTCCTTCTGGTCCTCTGTGGAGACACGCAGGAGAGCAGCACCTGCCCAGCTTTAGGTAAAGCCCACCCACGCAGAGCAGCCTTGTGGTGAAGAGGGAAGCTTCCAGACTCAGGCAGTCCTCAGACCTGCTGGCTGGCATAACCCGCCCGCTCCTTAAGAGCCCTCTGGAGGGGAGGGAGGGTGGGTGAGGGAAGAGGGACTTTCACTCCCCTCCACAGGCTGTCAGATACCAGCACTCATACCTGGATGCAGTCACGCCTCTCACTCGTCAGCCCCACTTTCGCTGTTGCTATCCCTGAGGTAAAACCTTTCCCCGCTGCCTCTCACCCAACCGCCGCACACCCCAGCCCGGGTTACGTAACGTCGTAACGTCGCTGTCAAGAAACGAGGTAGGGAAACATGCCTCCACTTGAGACAAAAACTCCTCAGAAAACAAATTCCTTGAGGGGGAAGCTCAGCTGTGAGAACTTCAGAGCAGGCTTACGTAGGACTCCCAGGGAGCAGAGACTGACATCAGTCTGAAGGCCAAGCAACAGATAGCGTCCAGTGGCCGCCGTGATTGCGTCAGGAAAGAAGTTGCCGCCCGGCCTCGCCCGGCTTGACCAAGCGGTTGATCCGGCCCCGGCTCCAGGCCTCCCCCTCTGGCCAATCGCGGGAGGGCCCAGCTCATTTTTTTGTTGCGTCCACCATGAAACAAAATTCTTTCCAGAGCCTTGATTAACCTTCTTAAAACTCATAAAAGTCAAAGTATTTCAGCCTGTTCGAATGTCTCCATGTTCTTCTAGATATTTGTGGTTGAGGACATTTTTGCTGTCAGTTTTCAATTAGTAAAGGGATGTGGCAATAAGAAAAGGAAGGCAAATTAGAATTCGAAAGCACCGCTTTTTAAAAAGTCCGTGAGAGACTGCGGCCTGTAAATGCCTAGATCCCTGGAAGGGCAGGTGAGGAATAGAGAAGACCCTCATCCTTTTCAGGTTCCAAGAACATGTCAACAGCTGGCCTGTGGGATCCATGTCTTCCAAGATATCAAATGAGGCATTTTAGTCTTGTCACAAACTGAGAACCTTGCTGATGCAAGGCTGTATTTATTAGGACCATTTCTATTTCCTGGCTTGTGTGTGGCCATGGGCTGCATGTTATCCATTAATGATGGAAAGCTGACCCTGGTATGCCTTGGGTTTGTTGAACAGTTCAGTAGGATCCAGCAGAGCTCATGGCATTTTTGCCAAAGCTCTCTCCTCAATCCCTCTCTTCCCTTAATTGTAAAACTCATGTGCATTTAAACAAAAAAATCTCATCCATCTGTTTTTGATTCATTTACACTTAACTCATCAAATCTCCTTCTGTCTGGGCTGTCATGTCCCACAGGTTCTGCACTGGTGTGCCATGTCAAACCCTTCTTCCCTGACTATCGAGAAGTCTGGTTTAGCCAAGAGATGACATGCTCCACTCCCTAGGGCTGAAGGAGCACAGCTAGTGGGGAGGGGGTGAAAAGAAAGATGTTCCAAATTCCAAACCCCCAAGAGCTGCAGTCCACTGTGGGTTTGGCAAAATATCTCCTTTCATTCATAGTACTGACTTGATTGAACTGTTATTGTTATGATGTGCAAATGAAAACATGTATGTTTGTGAGTGTGTGTGTGTGTGTGTGTGTGTACATTGGCTGTGATTAAACATGTTTTGTGGCATTAATTCAGACCAGGGGTGGGCTTCTTTTCTCTGTAATCAGACCAACTGGCTGACTTCAAGAGTGAGGATCTGGACTGAATTCCTCCTATGACTTCCACGGTGCTGGGTTTTATCCACCTGTCAACCAGGAGCAGAAAAATGAGAAGCAAGAGCTCACAGTAACAGGAGGAAGAACTCCAGTTCTGGGAGTTCTCCCAGCATTCTCCTGTCTAGGCAGATTTCTTCCCAGTGAGGAGAGGGCACACAGATGACCACAGGACAGATCCACTCTCAGCACAGACAGGTAGGGCAGTGCAGCTACGCTAGATACAGCGTCATGCCAGTTACCCAGAACCTCCTCAGATGGAAGCCACAAAAAGGACAGGGCCACCTAAGGCTGCCCCACAGCCCAGATAAGAGCCACGTGGAATGAAGAGTGCTCTCCCCTACCTCGTAGGGCCGTCGACATCTAAACTCTATCAGACACAAAACTTGCTTTAAAAACAAAACCTATTGAAATCTTGATTATTATTCATCATTCTGCTACTTCTGAGGATATGCAGGGTAATGGCTTCAATTGCTTTTATCAATCTCATTTCTGTTTAGGAAATTTTCTTTCCTTATAAGCTTGGATTATCTTATTTTTTTGTAGTTTGAGGCTTTTTGTTTATTTTTTAATTGCAGGATAATTGCTTTACAGAACTTTGTTGTTTTCTGCCAAATATCAACATGTATCAGTCTAGGTGTACATATCCTTTCCTTCTTGAACCTTCCTTTCTTCATAGTTTTTTGAGTAAGTCACTTGGACAGGTAAAAAAATGGAACACAAAGTTATATTCATGGAGTGATGTGGAATATTTGGACTTAACACGTTAGAGTTCCTAAGGAAATACTTGTGAAAATCAAGTGCAACAATGTCTGCTAACTTAATAAACAGACACTGGGGTTAAATAAGGAAAAGGACTTCATTCTGGAAACAGTTCTCAACTGTGGTGGAATGTCATGCTAGTGCCTCACAATCAGTCGTGAGATGCATTATGAGTGATTTGTTGCTAAAAATACTTAAAGTACTGACGTTTGTGAATGATTCACTTTTAAATAAAACTTTTAAATAAAAGTAGCCTTGAGGTTATCCCTAAGACCATGTCACTTTAAATCACCAGATTCCAAGATACACTTTATTGAGTTGAAGAGAAAGAGTTCGGTGTTACCTCAAGGACCCCTGGAATTGAATAGACAGACACAAGAGGCACACGCTGGGGAATGTGTCCTGACGTAAACATCATCTATCACATATGTTGTGGCAGAAAACAGTTGGAAATCACTCTCTTCACAGTCTCAGTACATGTTATGGTCGAAATTGTGTGGCTCTTTGTCACTTGTTAACATGTAGGGATTCCATTCCACTATTCCTTTTTAGCCCTGAACATTATGTAAAGCAAGCTTACACTCAGAAAGAGATATTCAAGAGTTTCAATGACCAAAGCACTGTTTCTGTACAGCCATGATCTTATAGTGAAGCAAGCTTAGTGAACAGCACTGACATTAATTCCATTTCTCTGCCTCTTTCTCCCTCCCTGCCTATGTATGTGTGTGTTCAGTCTGGGTACTGAGATTATTCCACTTTATAATATGCCATAGCTCTTAAACCCCACCCCTCCCCAAGCCTTTAGTCGGTATCTCCCAAATACATACTATGTTCATAATCAAAAGATCAAACCTGAAATTTGATGTGGGTAACTGAGAACTCAATGCTACTCAAACTCTTAAGATCAAAAAATCCCTTTAAAAAAGTGCCTACTACCAACAAGATAAAAGAAATCTTTCTGTAGGGCATGTTAATAATTCCCAAGCTCTAGATAGCTGTGTAAATCCATGTTGTAGTCCCAGGGCATACTATGCACCCCGATGAGGAAAGGGTTGATACAGTTTTTGCAGGCCAGTTGGCTGGCTCGTTCATACTTCTTTGTGCATCACACACTCATCTCCAGGGTTCTTTACTACTGTCTGACCTTAATACAGAGGCTATACTTTTAGATTTGGTCAATTCTTTGGGCGATAAACGGTGGGAAGCAGAAACTCTGAAATCTCCCGTTCCTCTTTTCACCTACAACCATTAGTAAAGAAAAATACAGGTTAAGTTGAGGTTGACTTAGGGTCTTAGATATATCAGTTGGCTGTTTCAGGTGCATTTCGCTTTGTCTTGCATGCTCCCCAGTCTTCCTTCTACCCTTCCACCAACTTAACCATCAACTGCCACTTCCTTCTCTCTCTCTCCCATGCTATTACCAGTTCATGGATTATCAGTTCAAAGGCTTTCAACTACTAGCAGCAGAAATCCAACTGACTGAAACATCAGTTAGGTCATGATACATTCAGGGCTCCATTTTCTATGAGTCTCTGCCCTCTACCACCTGTTAGCCTTATCCTGAATCTTACCTCACCTCCAGCCATCAAATATCAGCCAGCAGCAGTAGGTTGATATCTTCCCTTATTTGTCTCCCTTGAAAGAAGAAGCTGGCTTTTGTCCCATTCTCTTAAGGACAAGGGAAAACTTTCCCTGAAGCCTCCAACAGCCCTCTCATGTACAAGAATTAGGTCATTTGCCCATTCACAAAGCATTTGTTGACAAGTAGATTAACTCCCTTTAATTGGCCAGGATTAATCAGGTCTCATGGACATGAGTTTGAGTAGGCTCCGGGAATTGGTGATGGACAGGGAAGCCTGGCGTGCTGCAGTCCATGGGGTCGCAAAGACAACTGAGCAACTGAACCGAACTGAACTGAATCGGGTCTCACCTCTGAAGCTAGAAATGGGATAACTTCCCCCAACATCATATGAGCAAAACAGATATCATTGTGAATAGAAGTCAGAATGGATGCTGGCTAGAGGTAGTCAGCAAAATCTGTAGGAAATATTTGGTATTTTCCACATTAAGTTCTGCATGTATTCCCTTCACCTGTTTAGACAATGCATTGATATAACTGATAAACAAGAATTAATTGCGAAGCTCTGCTCTGTTGCCTGTTTGGATCATGGAGGATCCAGAGAGCTTTTTTTGACCTGTGGGCGCTATATCTGAAGGGCACTGTGGTGCTTTGGGACCCTCCACTTGGGCAGCAGTTACATAATCAAGTAACAACCACGCCTGAAGCTTGCCGAAACTTAAGTTCCTTTCCTAGAGAAGTGGCCAGCTCTACATTCCCATGTCGCAAAGCACTCAGACTTCTGCATGCAAACTCCTCACTCCTAGTATTTCAGAGTGCTGGCCATTCCTTCGTCGGGGAAGGCAGCTGGGCAGGGTGCAGGCACAACGCTCACATTTTCCTCCTCATGATCATTTTTCCATTGTCTCAAGTAGCAGCTGCTTTTTGGAGGGCCATGTATGCTTACGATGACACAGACTGTTTCCAAACTCTGAAGTGGTCATCTTCAGATTGGCCAGAGTGATATAATCTCTTTGGAATCAGACTTCTGTTGCCCTGTCTGCCCTTGTGATGCTAAAATAGGACCTCGGGTTGAAGAACCATTTATTAGCATGCAGACATAGCAGTTTCTTCCAAGCAAAAGAAGAAAGGAACCTAGATCGTTATCACCGATCCTTTGCCATTGGCTGGTCCAGAGTTGCCCTGATTCAGCTGATCCATTCCTTATGTTCATATCCTGTAAGTTTCCAGAACCTCTTCTCCATCACCTCAGCCACATGTCCCTCTACAGCTTCAAGTCTGTATTCTGAAACCTTCCTGCCTTGTTCACAGCTTTATCCTTACTGCCCTAATCTGCCACCTCAGCCAACTCCAACCCTCTTTCCTTTACTTTGCCCCCAAAAAGTGTTTCAGTGCTACTAATTCTTGGATTTCTGACTTTCGCGTGAGTAAGTCCTCATTCCAGCTCTACTATTTCGATCTGAAATTCCATTCAAAGTACATTGGTTTCTACCATTGAAAATACCACACAGAGTGGGTATAAATATGGCCTCCATCAATTACTACATGAACTTAAGCACATTTTTACACCTCTCATCACATAGTCAGCGGTTATTTATTACGGTCACACGACAGGCACTGTGTTAAGCTCTAAGACAGTTGCTACCTCTATTTTTTTTTAAAAGAGCATAAATAATAAAATGCATCTCAAAGGGTTATCATAAGGGTTAGATGAGATACTATATGCCAGAGGCAAAGGAAACTCACAAATGGTGACCAGTGTAACTATGATCATTAGTGAGAAAGCACCTGGTCCATCTGCAACTCCCTATGATACTACCCTTCAAAGGAATTTGGGAATTCCTGTTTCTTCTGCATTCATTCCAACTTGTCACCCTTCCAGGATATCCTCAGCTATATATCGGGCAGCACTTAAAGTGGGTCTGTTGTGTTCCCACAACAGAGTGCTTGCTGCAGGCCAGGGTGCCTGGGCCTGCTCCCAATGGGAGACAGTCAGAAGACTCAAGGCTCACCCGTCCCAGGTTCAAACCTCCCAGGCTATGTCCCTGGTCTGCCCCGGAGTGTGAATGGTGCGCCCAAGTAAGGGGTGCACGTGTCTCTAGCCATAAATGTTGCATGGTTGTTATAAACCGTGAGGCCTGGTAACACCAGCAGCAGCTTATCAGGTTTCCAGTGTACCACATTCTTCCAGATTCCCAGATGCTCTTTTCTTTCTCTCTCTCAGCCCCACTCCACCACTACTCGTATTCTACAGTGCCCCAGATTGCTTACTGCAACCTAACAATTTGAAAGTAAGTGGAATAAAACTTCAAGCGGGGAAAACCAGCTGGAAGTTTCTGTTTAAGGAGAAAGAGGAGTGGAAAATTACCACATGCCTTATTGTGCCACGCGGCTCTCACAGACCATTCATGGCATACAGGCAGAAGGGGTCTCGGTGCAGCCCAACTTACAGGGAAGAAATGGCTTGATATTATCACAAATTTATAACTTATTTGAAAGCCCCCTGAAGGAAAGGTGTATGTTCATCGGTATAGAAGATCTATCATTTAACAAAAAAAATAATAAACCATTAAAACAATCTGTGGACTAAAAACCACATGTCTCTTGACTGCAAGGGAAAAGAAATCCCTCCTTCTGAGACAAAATCTGGACAAAACCAGTCCTGGCTAAAGTGTTACTACTAAGGGAGAGAATTTGAGTAGGAGACTCTTCCCTGACTTACCTTTTCCTTTGTGAAATGGAAATAAAAGTTCAGCACGTCTACCACATCATGATATTTGAGAGGCTTCCTTAGAGCTTCTTAAGAAAATTCTGAAGATGTCTCGTTAAGGCAGCATAACTTAATAAGGGAATTTCCTTCCCTTGGAAGGAATTTCATGGAGAAGTCATCCCACTGGGAAGTTATTTTTCCTGTTAAATGATTGCTACTCCTTGGCAGAAGGCCAATAGATGGCGACAAGAAATCAGGAGCCTGAGTATCTCTACCTGGAGTGGAGGTGACATGTGATGTCAGCAACAGAGTCCAGAGGAGCATTGTAAGATGTTCGGT